>JABJVR010000020.1:67369-84222 GCA_025773905.1 Chitala chitala | reverse complement strand
TATATCAAGTTGTTGAAGGGAAATGAAACTCTTGGCCACATGAACTCTGTTTCACTTTGGATGGATGTATCATCCTCCTAAAAAAACCACACAGGAAGGATTTTCCAGTACCTGCTGAACGTCATAAATCCATTTTCCTCACTGGCAAATGCACACAGTGGGAGAGGGATGCACCAGTGTAAATGACAGGAACAGGCAGCGGTCTCAACACACAAATCCACTTTCGTCCTTTTTAATTTATGCATTTCCACTCCGTTCACTCATCTCAAGTTCTACTAAAACGCCGGTCTGTAGCGCACACGAGTTTAAATAACAAACTCGTACTGATGAGCTCTGCTGCTGATTAATAAGGGATGTACGCAAACCATAACTTTAATAAACTTAATTTTTCTCGCTGTTGCATAACATTATTGCATGTTATTCCTTCACGCTCTGTAAGACAGCCAAGTAAAACTGCCGTATAATAAAGTGTTGTGTGTCCAATATGCAGTTAATTTTGATTGAAACTTAAATCTGTGCCCTCCTGGGCCCACTGGCCTTGACCCTTCCTACTCTGCCCACTTCCTTATGATTCCATCCTTCTGGCACCAACCCTCTTCCTCTGCCTTGGCCCCACCCCTTGTCCCTCCCCCTTGCCTTAATCTGGCCCCACCCCCTTTAGTTCCACAGGCAGCCACTTCTCCATGCTGGGCATCGGGGACATCGTGATGCCGGGCCTCCTGCTATGCTTCGTGTTGCGCTATGACAACTACAAGAAGCAGGCGAGCGCCGAGCCCCCCGGGCCCGCCAACATGTCGGGCCGCATGCAGCGCGTCTCCTACTTCCACTGCACGCTCATCGGATACTTTGTGGGTGAGCTGCCTGGCATGCCGAGGTGATACCATGGAGTCCTACTTCAAATCGCAAGGGTCAGACGTGCGTGCCTTTACTGCTGGTTATGTTCCTGTTGCGGCCAGTGCAGACAGTGGGGCTCACAGCGAGCCGTTTTACCCGAAGGTTACGGATGTCGGCTTCAGCATTTGCTGTGGGCCCTTGTGATTTTGCACTGCAGCTGTGTGAATCTACAGCTGTGGTTTGTTGTGGCAGCGAGGTTGCACTTGAGGAGAGTCAGCGTGGGTCCTAGTTCAGCCTCACCTCTCTCCTTATTAGGGCTCCTGACAGCCACTGTGGCTTCCAGGATCCACCGAGCCGCCCAGCCTGCGCTGCTGTACCTCGTTCCCTTCACCCTGCTGCCTCTGCTCACCATGGCCTACCTGAAGGTGTGTAACGCCTTGACCACCAGTATATTGTAGCTTTTACATTTAGCGGCATATAACTGGCTCAGTTGGTATGCTGGAATTAACTGGTAAGGTGGGAACATCTGCAGCCAACAAGTTTGTGACTGCTGCACTTATCAACAACAGGCAGACTGGCAGGATAAATTGACAACTACTCTGTGTGTGTGTGTGTGTGTGTGTGTGTGTGTGTGTGTGTGTGCGCGCACGTGTATAGGGGGACCTGCGGCGCATGTGGTCTGAGCCCTTCCACGCCAAGGCCAGCACTTCGCGTTTCCTGGAGGTATGATGCCCCCCCCCCATCACCGCCCTGCACTGCTTAGAGTGGCGATTGTGTTGCCACCGAGCCCCTTGCTGCTCCCACCGTACCCTGGGGAGGGCACCACCCCGTTCATGGACCTCGCAGCCTGATGCAGCATTTCCCAGCCTGAGCCTACCTTGCCCAGAATCACCTGTTTGTGTGTGTGTCTCTCAGTTTAACTGGACATCAGCTCCACAGGAGACTTTTCATCTATATAGATAAAACTGCCCATTCTCCACCTAAAAAAAAAAAAAAAACTACTTTTGGAATATTGAGCACAAGCCTCTGGTGTGGACAAATGTACTGGGAAATTACTGGACTGTGTTGATTTTTTTTTTTATTATTATTTTTTTTTTTGGGTACCCCATTCCCTCACAGTTTAAACACTGCATCCCAGGCAAAGCAGACACTGGGGACCACTGTTCTGTTAACGTATGTTGGCAAGGGACCAGCAGAGAGACTTAGCCATTGGGTGGTTTTATGAGTACAAAGCTACCACAGGTCAACCTGCCTTTCTGTCATGTACTTTCTCAGTCTACTCTCTACCCTTTTTCCCCCCAAATGCATTTTTTTTTTATTTAGATTTTATTTAGTGTGTGTGTGTGTGTGTGTGTGTGTGTGTGTGTGCGTGCGCACGTGACTGCACATAAATAATCCTGACATGGCTCCTTCTGCAGATCTGAAACAACATCTGGGGCTTTGACATGTGCTCCCATGTAGTGACTTGAGCGTTTCACTGCTTTTACTGATGACGCCTGACTGTAGGATTTTGGAGAATTGTGGAGTTTTCCTCTGGACATCACCAGACTTGCTTTTAGACTCAGAATATGATGGGTGCTTTATTGGCTTAAGGAACTGAAATGACATGCAGTTACGTCACACGTCCATAGAGGACTTGCTCGAAAAACCAACCCTCTAATGTACCACCGCCTTGGTTTCCTTTCAGTTGCCACTTTTAGACTAATTTTTCCTTATCGTGGCACAGACCTGCAAGTGATTTAAAAAAGGAAGCTGTCAGCTGTATGTATGCATGTATGTGTGTGTGTGTGTGTGTGTGTGTGTGTGCGAGCGAGTGAAAGAGCAAGAGAACAGTTAGACCCGAGGAGCTGAGGGAGTATGTTTGAGCATCACGCTGCTGACCACAACCTCGGACATGGATCATGCACCTGTCTTTGTCACGTGAGGGAGAATCTGGCCTTCACCGACACCAGGGCAAAGCAGCGCTGTGAACAGATGGGGACTAAGCCGGAACTCCTCACTTAACCCCTACTCCTGAGCTCACAGAGAGGACAAAAACATGGAAAGACTGACTTTTTTTAATGGAAGGTTTTGTTTTTTTAAACTCTTATTTGTATTGTGTTCTCACCCTTCTTTGTGCTGTAGCTTAGGTCATTTGCTACACTCCATTGTCATCCCTTCAGCAAAGGCCACCAGTGCTGGATCATTGCCATCAATTGAATGGATTCTGTACAAAAGTGTTAAAATGTAGTTGCGACATGGATTCTGATCAGCTGACCCTATAGGCGTCATCTGATTGGGTAAAGACTGTAAATAAAAATGATTCTAACTGTAGTGGATTGTGTTATGCCTGCTTTTTTTTTTTCCTGTCTCTACTAGCGGCAATTTCCCATCCAGGATTCAAGTGGAAAACGCAAGTGTGACAGTAAATTGGCAATAAGTTTATTTGCATGGCTTTTTACCTTTAATGGATTTAATATCTTTTGTAAGCCTTTAGTCTTCAAATCAAAAATGATTATCACCGCATTTTTTTTTCCTTAAAATTACAGTGTGTATGAATACACACATTCACTTTAACTGTGCTGAAATGGGCTGATAAAAGTTGATTATAGACGTAATTGATGCACAATAATTGCGGGCACATATCAAGAATGGTTGCACTGTAAAAAGCGTCGCCATTGGCGTTATTACCAGTTGCTAGGAGACAAGAAAATGGAATGGAACGGAAAGCATGTGTCAAAAATCAACGGGAATGATCAAGACTGTCATTCAGTACGAAAACGATTTTCACCCTGTGTTGTGTCCGGGATTTTGTTTGTGCTTTATTGTACCATTGTTCGCATATTCTGGGAAATTGATCATTTTTTAAGTCGAAGCGTAAAATGTATACGTTAACTATGTTTTCAATCGTTTATTTTTGCTGTGGAGTCGTTGCATCATGTTAAAACTGTAATATTATTCCACCGTCTGTTTTTTTTTTTTTCCTTCATTTAAGAAAATTTTTTACTTGTGCGAGATACAGAGGAAGAGGACGCACGCAGTTTTCAAAGTGTTAAAATATCAGTGGTTTAAATAGCAGTGATAGCAGTTTTCTAATTAATGATAACTACAAATTCGCTATATTTGCATACTCTGTGGACTGAACGAAAAAGCATAATTAAGATATTAACTTATGTGCAAAGGGGAGTCTCAAAGAGAAGTCCAATATGTATTAAATTTTGTTAAATCACATTTTTCAAATTGCTACGCGAGTGCACGTACTCAATGTGTATATTTTCCCTCAGCTCATAGATAGTATATGTAGTAAGACTGCTGCATTATATTGCTTGCGAAAAGTACCCGCGTGTGACTTGTCTTAAAAATCCTAGGCTAGAGTAGTTTAAATGTTTTCGTAACAGAAAGAGTTTCAAAAACTTTGATTTGTATAATGTTATCCGGGAAAACAGCAAAGTTCAGGGAATCGGGAGAGTGAGTCTGTGACGAGGACGGGGGCTGGAAAAAACGAGGGATGAGAGGCAGCCAGGTTCACATTAACATGACCGGGATGGAGGACAAGACACCGGGGAGAAGAACCGCTCTGCAGACGTGATATGTCGCGTTTACTGTGTGTTTGCCGTGGTTCATTACGCTCCGCTTCCTGATCGCTCAGCCCCTTGATACTGTTATTTGTTTTAAAAAATATTTTTTAATTCGTGATAGAGTTGTACTCTGTGCACAATTTAAAAATCTTAATGTAATACAGTTAAAGCAAAATATTTAGCTTTTAAGTGGTATATTTCAGGTGCTTTTAAATACTGACCTTTTTCTTGAGTTGCGGGGTTTCCTCTGGGTTCTCTAGTTTCCTCCCACAGCCCTAAAGATGTGCTGGTAAGGAGGACTGGACAAATAAAATTGCCCTTTGCGCAATTATCGTGTGCGGCGGGCTGTCCTGTACAGGGAGATCCCTGCTTTAAGCCCCATGCTGCCCGGTACGGTTTCCGGACCACCTGCAACCCCGAACGGGATAAACCTTTAGTAAAGGATGGATGGACGGGTTTACGTTTTTTTTTTTTTTTAAGATCTTGAACGTCACATTTTCCCCATATTATTTCTAAGAACAACTTGCTCACTTATATCGTTGTATATTTAAAATTAAATTAGAATTAAATATTGCTTTTGTCACATTATGTTTATTAAATAATGCGACAAATGGCGAACCAGGTTCGTCCCCTTCAAAGGCTCAGGGTTTAACATTCTGGAATTTCTCCGGTTTTTATAGGACAGAAACGCAGCATCTACTGTTGCAATAGAATTATTATTACGTTATAAGGATATTGCATATATAGCGCTGAACAGTTTTAGCGTAGCTGGTGTCGCAAGTGGGAGAAATTTGGACGACCACACTTAATGCACTGCTTCTAATGTACCAGTAGAGGGCAGGGAAGACTGTAAGTGGTCCTAATTTGCTTTCACGATCAGTAATAAGGTTTATGTCTAGTTCTGTCCGATGTCATTCTGATTTTGCTATTTTTTTTTTGAAGGAGTATTATTATTGGCGGTATTTCTATGACTCCTATAAACAGTTTGAACCCAAACACATTCGGAAAGTATGGTTTAGTTTTATTCATAGTAGTATTCAATGGGATATTTATGTAATTTACCCTTTAGGGACATATGAGCTTTGTTCAAGACACATTTTTTGGGTGTGTGGGCCACAAATTCAGTATAGATGTTGCAAACATCGGTTCTTTCCTTAGTCGTTTTCTGAGTCTTTTTTTTTTGTCCTCCGTCTTCCAGTGACACTGCCTCCACTGACCCCCAACCCCCATCTCTGAGCGTCTCCAAACTTTCCATTCTCTGTCCCGGAGTGGGGGTGAAGGGGTCGTGAGGGGAAAGACTGAAGTGGACGACCCTTTTCGGACACCGTGACAGGTGCGAGAGGCCTAATGTGAACTGGGCTGTATAATCAATTCAATTCATCATCTCGAGAACAAGGACCCCTTTGTTACGGTCACAATTGTCAGTTTCCGTGACGCAGGAACGCCATTTGAACCGAATGTGCAACAATCATAATATCATGCTGCCGTTCATTAGTGTAACAGATGCTATCTTGTGGGGAAAGACACCTCGTGATTACACTACTGTGCCGGGGCACAGAAGATCATTTGCATTTCATTACTTTACAAGGATATGGGCCATCCTAAAATGACCTCAAGAAGCGGACCTTTCTTTCAAAGCCAATATGAACCGATAATAGAAAATCAATGTCACAGGCAGCAGGTGCTGTTGAAACCAACAAAATGGAATTGGAACCTGAATGCTGACAGTTTAGGACCTCAAAGTGCCATTGCCATTAACAGAAGTGTAGAAGGTTGGGGGTGGGGGTCTACACAAGCTGTTTGTCAACTGGAGCTCCTGCAACTGCAGAGCTGCAGGGTCCAGACCACCCCAGTAGGCAGAAGAAGCCTGAGAAGCAGTGGTAGAAGGAAGATATTTCATTAGGAGAATCTCTTTCTCCATCACATCTCCTGCTTAAAGCCATGTGGTTTCTCATTATCAGATATTACCTGGTTATACCTGCTTACCTCTTTCCAAAGAGCAAAAAGGGTCAAGTTTATCAGGGTTTAGCTGTAGTGCTGTTTCTTAAAAGGCAAAATGTTGTTCAAATTGGTAAAACCAATGTATTTTTGTACAGATAAAAATGTATCCATAGTTCTTGCCAATGCAGCATATTGTTTACTTGGCATGTTCTGAAGGATACGTGGCATTATTCATTGGAGGCTGTTTAAAGCACCTTTATTGCTTTCTTTAAAAATCCTACCAAAAAAAGGGAAAAGTGACCGAAATGCAACACGCACACATGTGATCGACCCTCCCCCGCCGACCCACTGCTTCCGGAGAGCAGGAAAGTGAAAGAGAGACAGAATCACAGCATCAGCAGGATGAAAGGCAAGGACGCAAGGATGGGGGGAGGAGAAGGGTCCACAGGGGTCACAGATTGAAATAATGAGGGGCCCGCTGGACTTTCCAAGCTGCAGACCTCCCCTCTCACCAACCTGGGGTGCTCTTCACAGTCCTGCCCTGTCTTCGACACAGGGGTCTGTTGTGGGGATGTGGGGGGAGTAGTGGGTGGAGCTGGAGAAGTATATCACGAGCAGTCACAGCTACCAGGTTAACTCCTAGCTCCTAAGATGATGTTTAGCTGCCACTGCTCCCAGCATAAATAACAATGCAGGGATGGTATGGGAGCAACACAGCAGCACTTCCAAAACTGCACAAACTGCGCTATTAAATTCCTCAAAGCGAGCTGGAGCTTTTCCGCTCTTTATCTGTTTTAATCCTGCATCTCGTGCAGTCTTAATTAACTTAACACGTCGGTGCTGTCGTGAGTGGCCATTGACTAGTGTTTTGCAGGGGGTGTGGCCAGGTTTGTAACCGAGGGCAGCTGCTGCTCTTCACAAAACCTGGCCCATTATCCCTGATGGGGGTGGTCTTCTCAGAGCCTGCCCCTCCCCCAACCTGGATTTCCAGGATCGTTTGAACAAGCCTGGTTTTCCACATTGAGGCTTTTGCCTTCGGCCTCTCACCCTGTGACCCTCTGCATAGGAGGTATGTAGGGAGCGCAGGACAGGCAGGAATTTCCTCTGAAGTTAAATGTGTGCTTTGACAGGGAGAAAGAGAGAGACAACCTAGGGGAAGAGAGCTGTTTTTTGTGGACAACAGCAACAGCAAATATTTTTTGTGTTATAATCCATTAGAAAATTCTAGAGTCTCAACAAGTTCTACATGTTTGGTAAACAGTACTAATGTTGTCATCCAACACCAGACCTAAATTAATTTTTTGTGTCTTGAAATTAGGCACAGTTCAGCCCAGTCCATTGAAAAATTCAGTTCGTTGTGGATTTCACTTTCTGTGTAAACACATTTTGTTTTTTTTGTTTTTTTTTTTTTAATTTAGGTTTTTTCAGATAACATAATCAAAATAATCTAAAGTATCACTGAAAAAAATCACAGAAAAAAATTGTAGACTTAATGATGCAATACTGTTGTCAAATCTGTAATTTATCTATGATTTTCAGTCATTATTTTCATTCATTTAAACAGACATTTGAATAATTGTTTGAATTATATCATCAATTATATATGGTGGGTATTTTTACTATGATAATATTTCATAGATTTTTTTTTAAATCTTAGTAAATTAATCCACCATTCTTATCAAGTAAAATTATGAATCAATAGTTTTTTTGTTTTAAATTAATTATTATAAAACAAAGTGGTAGTGTAACACTGTTTGTAAATGTAAATCAATCAAAATAAGTTTTTGAAATGTATTAGCAATGTGTTCCGATGTTAAAACTATTATTGAAGAATCAGTTTTTCAGATGTATCAACCAATTTTTACTGATGACTGAATTCAGACCAAATTTATATAAAAGCGGTGTGTTAGGGACAAAAAAAGATTTTAAAACGTTTTATCTTCTTTAACAAATAACTTCAGTAAAATGATTCTTTAGGTTTTAAGAACACCATAATTTCTTTATTGTGAATATTTGTCTTGCATTGCATTTTAGTTACATTTATTTATAATAAGTAAAAAAATTGTTCCATACTTAAAATTTTGTTTTCACAATTTTGGTTTTTCAGTTCCCTTCCTGTCATGGATAAATATAAATAACTAACCATAAAAATTTAAGTAAACATACTTTATTATTATTATTATTATTATTATGTTTGCTTATAAAGATGTTTATGGTGTTACATAGAGAATAGTTAAATTTAAACAGAAGATTATTTTGTAAAGTTCAGTGTCTTCCTTCTTAAGGACAGAAGAGTATGTATGTATTTGTGAGTACAGGGTTATAAAAAAAAGCCTTTCTTCAAAATTGAACAAGTCAGACTAAAACGTTTTACCCTCAAAAGACAGTATATTGTTCTTCTATAACTGTGCATATCAGAAATAAATATTCCATTTGTAATGGAAACTTAAGAAAATTAAACATTATTATTATTAACTTAATAAGATAATTTGTACAAGGTACAAATCATGATAAAGGTAGAAAAGCATACTTGTTTTCTGAACAGCACAAATGACTACATCATAGTGAGTGGTGTTATAGCATTATTCAGGAGACCATGTCCACTTCAGCTGAAACACACACTAAATCAGCAGCTGTTGTTCTCCTAAATTAATGCCATATTTGTTTTGTTACTTTTTCAATTATGTGAAGCCAGAGCTTGAAATCCTTAAAGGTGTGTCACAAAAGTCCTCAGTTTCATATCCGGCCACTTTGTATTGTCACAAAATGAGCATTTCTAATGATGCAGTTTCTTTTTTCAGAAGACAGGTTCCTTGGTGGGAGACAGTTTTTTCTTACACCTTTTCTCTTCCTGTACATTGGAATATTTTCATGTATTGGATTATGAACACTACAGATTACTTTAAAATGGATTTAATGTAGATTTAAATCACATCTGGATTTAGTGCTTAGGGGAAAAATGAAATAACTAATTTTCTTTCTACCTCAATCCTTTGTACAGTTTATTCTTACAGTTTAATCCTCAGTTTATTCTTGCAATTGAAGTTTAACTTTAAAGACTCCATAAAAGGAACTGTACTGTGAAATATTAAGGAGTGGATGGGCAGAACTTGCACTATCAGAACCAATTTTAACACAAACAGGTAGGTCTTTACTAAAATTGTTCCCACACTGTAAATATAGAATAATTCATGGCCACAGAGAGTACACAGCTGAAAAGAATATCTTTTATGTATGACTTTTGCTGCCTTTGGATTTCAACCTAATTATATAAACCAAAATATAATATTTATGTAGTAATATAAACTTTCAAATTTATAACACAATATTAGCCTGTTGTCAGAACATGGCTGGAGCTATTGCCTGTGATCCCTGTACTAAACAGTCCTTCTCAACCATACACTGATGAGACCACGCTTTGCAGTAGGAGAGTCGCAGTTTCAAAAATGATGAGATGGTCACAAGGTTCCTCCTCTGCCTGGTGCCAGTTAGCCCAGGAATCTTCCAGTCCACTGTGTTACGCCATGGATCCAAGATCTGGGAATTCCATGAGTTTTGACCCCCTTGGGTGAAAGGTCACTGCAGGGTCAAGCAGTTTCCCCTTTCAGTACAAATGGAAGCCTTTGATAACACTGAAATATGTAGCAGCTTAAGGGGAATATTTTAGATGTCTTAGGTAATGGTAACAAATTTCCCTATTAACACAAGAACTCTTAAAAGGTGAATAGTTTAAATAACCTTACTTCATTTTGTTGCTGTTTGTGCTTGTTTAGCTACATTTTCCCATAGATTACAGAACCAAACTTTAGTTCTTGAATAAATCCAGTCAGACATGAACTCTGTATGCTTATGTGAGACTCAGGACTGGACAACAGCTTAGTTTGGCAGAAAAAATACATTTCTCTTATACTATACTTGGACAAAAACTGTGGCATAGATGATGCCACCATACTCAATAAACTGAGAAGCAAAGCTTATTCTATCATGAGAGGCTTGATTCTCTGTCAGATGTTCTTGAGGAAAAGGACTCTAAATAAATTTCTGGCCATAATGAACAACGTTGCTCACCCTTTCCACGGTCCTTTGGCTAAACAGCAGCACAATCGACAACGTTGCAAGAACTTCTATTGGAGATCATGTCTAGTAACGGCCATCAAACTCCATAACAAGTCTCTCCTTGATCAGTGCAGTCACAATCTACTTTCCCAATATTAGAATGCAATGGGTTTTTTTATATTAATTTTTTTTTAATGGAATTTTATTTCCAGTGTATCCTACATCTCAACTCTCCCTCGTCATTGGCATGTTGTGTATGTTTACTGCTGTTATGTTATATAAATTTTGTGTGCCACTAACCAGATTTTCTCCTCTCATTTTCTTAAAAATTTGAGACAACTCAGCTGCTGTTATTCTGGACTGCAGCAGAGCCATAATACAAATTATAAATCATAATTGGTGGAAAACAAAGGATGGTGAAAAAAGGGAAAGAAATGTCCTAAACTACAGCATACTCTCATGTCTGAATCAGACTTCTTTGCAGGTATGATAGATCTAGGGTCAATTTATGTGTATAAATGTGTTGTAATCTGTGGTTGGGCCATAGTGTTGTCAGTATGTTCTATTTCCTACCAGCTGTGGTACACACCTGAGGTTCACACCTGATGTTCACACCTGATGCAGCTAACGTATGGCTCCTCTCCTGTCTTTAGATTAATCCACAGATTTTAACCCGTGTAACACAACACACTCACACCCATTTTTATACATTGGTGCAAAGGATACAGTATATAATCTGTTATTCTCCATTCATGTACTCCATGACACATGCCGAAAAAAGAGATTCTATACACACTTTTTTTTGTAAAGTGTAATTGCACCTAAACTGTGGAACGAGCTACCTTTTCAAATCAGACAATTGTCATCTCTCTCGGTATTTAAAATGCATCTTATAAAGATGCTATTTGATAAGGCTTTAAATCAGTATGATTAGGCATTGTTTCCTTCCATTAACTTTTACTTTTAATTTTATTTTGTTTACTTTTGCTTTGTTATTTTATTTTTTGTAAATTACAAGGTTTTGATTTTCTTTTGTTTTTCTTTTTTTACTAATCTCTTCTTTCATCATTGTGAAGCACTTTGGACAACCTGGTTGTAGTAAATGTGCTATATAAATAAAATTGACATTGACATTATTTTGCACTTGGGGTTGGAGAGAAATTATTTTTTGTTTCTTTCTTATGTCTGGTACATAAGGGCAGAATTGACAATAAAGTTGACTTTGACTAAAGTATTCAAATTTATAAGAGTTGTCACATGTAACTAGTGAACAAAATAAAGTTGACAATAATTGTTACTGATAATGTTGACAGTTGCAATCAAATAGCTAATGATGATGTGTCTGCACAATTCCACCAACTCCACCATTTCTTCTGACCACCATGGTGAGAAGATGCTCTTAAGGGTAGGAAATCTTTGAGAAGAGAGCAAGTAGCTGAATCTTTTAACACGGGCTTGCAACAGAGGGAGACCAGGTGAAACAGACGCATGTTCCGTGCCAAGATGTAAGCATGCGTGCATCTTCATATGCACGTGTGCATGCGTGCATCTTCATATGCACGTGTGCATGCGTGCATCTTCATATGCACGTGTGCATGCGTGCATCTTCATATGCACGTGTGCATGCGTGCGCACGCAGACTTCTGTGGAATCTTCTGTTCAGTACAGGGGCAGCTGTAACTGGCGACACCACCCACTCGGTAGGAATTCCACGCATGCAATTAGCTCTGTCTTTTGTGGAGGCTGAAGGCTGGGGGCATGGGGGGGTGGGGTAGGGTGGAGAGATGCCTCGGGGGCAGGGCGTGCCTCTGGGTGGTTGAGTGAGGGACCACCATAACACTTGGGGGATGGTCTACATTTCTCTCTCTCTCACACACACACAAATACACACATGCACACATCTAGAATAAACCTACTTCATTATCCTTTTCAAGTCATCAATACCTATCAATGCCAAGTGGCTTCCAGTCAATAGCTTTTCTTCTGGTGGGAGAAAAATGATAAGACTGAAGAGGACGCAGAGGTGGAGGAGGGGCAGAGGAAGGAAGATGGAACGCTTGGAGAGGAAGGAAATGGGCAAATGGAAACGTGGAGCAATGGAGAGACCTTCTAATATCTTGTTTCAAGAATGAAAGCTGTGACCATTTTTTTTTGATGATACCCAGTTACAAAGTTCCTCTTTGTAAGATGCTGAAAAGGTCTTCCTAATGAAGACACCCACATTTGGGTCTTTGGAGGTGGTGTTTTGACATGCACTATTTTAATTGTATTGATTTTGGTTTTGTTTTATTGATGTGGCAATTTGTATTTTGTTAAAGATTTTCAAGAAAACAAATTTTTATCTTGGAAACATTTTTCACTTTCATAATTTCATTAGATATAACTGAAATCAAAACATATACAATTTTGGTGTAGATTTAAAAGACACGTCTAAATATGTAAAAATTCCAAAAATATTTTGTCTATAATAACAGTAGTCAAAGTATTAATTTATAGGAACATATAAAAATTATAACCACATTTAACTCCCATTAAAAATCTTAATTTAATTTTGTTAAACACAACAACATTGTTTATGTCTGAAACATTTTAACATTATGACAGTAGGAAATTGATTAAAGATAAATACAAAATAGTAAGTAAAATCCTGGATCTCATTGGCATTTATGTATTTAAACTCTTTGTTAACACATTAACAAGTTATTGTGATTAAATAAGGTATATCTTATAAAATAAAAATGTTGTTCAACATAACTGATAAAGAAACAACAACAAGTACTATATTATCAGGCAAAAAAAGTAGAAATCATTTCATTTTTTTACATTTTCAAAGCATAAAAACTAATATACGAAATATATAAAAACAAGGAAAACATTTTGAAAATGTTAACAGATATAGATTTATTTTGTCAAAATAAAATATGAGTTATAGATTTGTTTTGTTAAAGGGGTCTATAATTTACTGCTCAAAAACAATCTGCATGTAATAATAAAAATAATTTGGTTTGGAAATCACATTTCTGCTTACAAGTATAACGCTGACAATAGATAAGACAGAAGACTTCAAGAAATGCACAAAAAAAAATTATTTTGACACTTTTACAAAGCTAATTATTAAAATGCAATTTTATTTGACTCTTGTTTATGAAATAGTGTTAGGAGGTTAAAAATTATGCAATTAATGTTGATTTATCAGACAGTTTATTAGAAGCTAAAACACTGATAAAGAGGGTTTGGTTTGTATTCATCGGTAATTTCTTTTAGGTTTGTAAATTTATAAAATTTAAAGAAAAAAAATGTATAGCAGAGAAACGCCTTAAACTTGTTCATATTAAATAATTTGTTACTTTCTTCTAACCAACATCATGAGTTACGTGTAGAAAGTTCGGTTAACTTTTGAATTGCTTTTTTCCCAAGTAGGAAGTGACTGAACGTATAGACGTAACTATAGCTATGCCAGAATAACAGTTTGAAAATATTTTCTTATCGAATTAGTATTTTATTGAATATTACTTCCTCGTCTTGTCTGTTCTTTAACAAAAAACACTTTGAACGTGGTTTTTTTTTTTTTTTACTACACTTACCTGATGTTAAATTTGGTGTGCTTAATGGCTAAACCAAAATATAATTGACTGATTTTTTTTCCTTAAACGGGTTTTAGTAAAAATCATTGCAAATATAAAACAAAACAAGTACTGAACAGTCGTCTTAGGTTTGAAATTCATTTATTGACACAGTAAATGATTTACTCGTATACGTACTCGTATATTCGAAACGTACTACAACAGTTTATCTGTTTGTATAATTTAACGTTTTAGTTACTATATAAGTATTTGTGAGTTGCTTTATAAACAATTATACTTGTTTATACCGAAAAAAAGATTTATCTCTTGTTTCCATACCCGTCGTGTGTTTGCAGTAACATTTATGTCTATGAGATAACAAATGACCCTTAAGAGGCTTCAAGTGTTCCCGCATATGTTATTGTATTAATGTTCAATTAAACTGATAAATATATAGACATTTCATTTATTATAACAATTTCTAAAGGTTCCAACACTAAATGAATGAAGATATTACGTTAATCTTGAGTTAAATGTGGTATCACTCATTAAATATTATTTATAACTGAACCATACGCTTATACATTGTTTTTACAGTTAGTCAATAAAAGGCCTATTATATTTGTTGACATTTCAATTGGAACATCCGTATCATTGCACTGGCGAGGAACTGGGCGGGGCGATGGCCCACTGTAACATATAATGGCCACACCCCGTTCTCTGCTCATTTCCGGTTCTCTGAATTAAGTGGTTTTATACACAACGTGCTACCGTCTTACCGTTACATACAACTGCACGGTATTTGTTTACGGTCTTGATATAAAGGGCCATACATATACTGTAATATATAGTATCATATGTGTTTTCAACATTTAATCGTAAATGTAAAGTTGCTTTAAAAGTACATAGTAATTTCTTAAAACAAAAAAAACTGAATTCATGCTGTGTTCTTTTAATTCTACATTTCCATGTACTCGACAGTAGCTGATCTACCAACACAGTTTGATTGTGAGAAGACTAATAGATGTTTCAGGATTATCGCGGGTTCAAAATTCAAGATTCTTCATGTTCTTGTGAAAATTTTCGGAACAATTATTAGTGCAGTCCTGCATAAGCGCTGTAACAGTTTAATTTTTTTACAGTTGCAAAGTAAGCGTTTTCTTTGGTTTACAATGATTATGTGTGAACACAGCACACTGGTGTGAAAACGACACTTAGGATGTACTTCAGGAGGCTGTGTTTCAGAGCATGACAGTTACACATTGGAAAATAATGGAGCTTTAATACGCTGATGTTACCAAAATTTATAAATATTTCAAACATCTGAATACATATACATTATATAAATAAACCATAAAAATATATGGTTTGTGCCATATACTGTGCAAATAACATAAAGCCGCATTGCATAATTTTGCGTTGGGGGGGGGGGAACGGATGTCCCGCCCTCGAAACGTCCACACCTCTTCTCCAAGACAGGACCTTGGAATCCTCCAACCGCAGGCTGGTTGGGTTACCCTCCTACTTTTTTTCTTTGGGTGCATTAAGTTTGGTTTAATGTAGAGACTTGATGGAAACTATACATTTGTTAAGGTATCCATTGCAAAAGTTCATTCATCGACACAATTAGTTTATTTGGTCACCTCACTTTCTTAAATCAACTTCAAACTCGTTCTTGAAAATGCTAGGACGAAATGACAAAAAGAAATAAAAATGGTTATGGTACAAGCGGCGCATTGGACGTATTGTTCTTTAAATGTATTTAACAAAAACTAAATCTAACAATTTGCTTTGTGAAAACGCTAAAAATAAGACGACTGTATAATCAGCAACCGATAAATAAACAGCAACGTATTATAACAGCATTTGTCATACATTAGCTTCATTTCATTCATGTTCTGTAAAGTCAAGATTTATGTAATTACCACATACATGTCTCCAGGAGAGCACTTATATAACTGAAAATAAATAGCTAAGGGTTGCGCAAGGGAAAGCGTGTTCCGATAAATGCAACATGATACTGTACTCTGTAACATAAACCTACCAGCCTTCGCAAACTGACAAAACCGGAGGTGCTCTAACACACTGGCATCAGTAGAACATTTTCAGGTTATGATTGCATGGACTGCAACACATCTGACATCAGTCAGCGCAATTTTATACAGACTTCTTGAAAAAGTGTCTTAGTCCTGCGGACGCTTCAGGACATAAACAACGTGGATTAGTCACAAATATATTGCTTGTGTTACATTGTTTTGCCTTTCTTTCTAAATGGCGTCGCGCCTTTTATTCAATTTATGCGTTTTTATCCTGTGTCTGCACAAACGCCCTCGCTCACTTTCAAATGTTTAAAAATATGTAAAACTTCCCTTACCTTTATTTAGTGATGTCGCCACTACATTGTGAATTCAACCATATTATTCATATCTTCCTGTTTGCTCTTAACCTGTAAGTCACGTCTGCAACGTCAGATAAAAGCTTAAATTGAACTGAAATAGTTAGTAATTCAAAAGTAATAAGAACACACACCGTGCGCTCACCTATGTCTGTTTCATGTTTATGCATATCAAACGATACAAAAGAAATTACTTGTTTAGTAGCCTAGTTTACATCTATATCTGATTGAATAAATTATTACGTCCCTTGATGAGTGACTGAGTGACAGAGTGCCAGAGAGAGAGAGAGAGAGAGAGAGAGAGAGAGAGAGAGAGTAACCATCAGTAGAGTACTTCCCCAATCTTTGTGTTCCATTGAATTCACGCCCTGCCTTACATCAAACGTTTTTTTTTTTTTTTTTTTTTTTTTCCCAACAAAATGCAAAAACAGTTACCCCAGGTGAGTTTAGTTGGGGGTAACCAAAAGCGGGCCATTTAAGTAAGGAAGAACAAACCGCATGAAACCA
>JABJVR010000020.1:21497-63279 GCA_025773905.1 Chitala chitala | reverse complement strand
TTTTTTTTTTTTGTTTTTTAATATTTTAAAATAAAATAATTTCATTTTTTTTTGTTTTTTTTAAATCCTGTAATTTTTTTTTAAATCAAACAAAAAAAAAAAAAAAAAAAAAAAAAAAAAAAAAAAAAAACCTACATAGCACTGCACACTTGGGATTAGCATGAAGATGCATCTGGACTCCGTGGTTCCTCACATTAAGGCATTGGTTCATATTAAGAACACTCACGAAGAACTGTTCAACTACAAAACCACAAAAAACGAAGTTAAACGTGAACGAAAGGCGAAGTAATAAGTTGGCTCTGGCTTGCATAATACCGAAAACACTCAGCAATCATGCAGTCCAATCTCACACACTACAGAACCTTAAATAGCATCACGACTTTGTATTCCAATTTAAAAGATTTAAAAGATTTACCGTCTTCGTGATAAAATTCACGTATCTAAAAAAAAAATACTGTAAAAGAATAGCGCTGACTATCAAGCGTGCCACCTTTATATTGTAAACATCACACACACTTCCCTGCAAACACTTCAGATGTTGCAGGACTAATCCGAGTTCTCCAATATTACACACTCCACGTAATTGCAAAAGCAACTTCACGAAACAGATAACAGGCTGTTGCACCAGATCGCACAAAACGGCAAGAGAATAAGATCCTGCAGTTTGGCAATCAGCACCATAAAGCCGATTCTGTCCTGGACTTCAGCGAGTAACGCAACCAGCTCGGCATGTAACTCAACACAATGCCAAACTACAGCGAAAACAAAAACAACAACTTCTAAGAGTAAAGTGTAAACCGTACATTTTAAAGGCGTGATTCTAAAGTGTTGAATAAATAAGACCAAACGCCCCAAATTTGGCAAACTGCTACTAAATGGTATGATATGATATGATCTGATCTCATCTGGTATCCCGGAGCAGGCATCAAACAAGAGAAGACCCTTCTTAGGGGCATGCAACAACAGCCCATTTTAAAGTTGTACCGCGTTAAAAACACGCAGGGCAAAGACGAGCCGAGCCGTAACCGCGCCGGGTGTCGTTGGCAAACTTGTACAAAGCACAAAAAGCAGGAGAATATTACAATACCTTATTATATGAGGAGGAACATTGGCGATTCACCAGCCCAGTTTGTCATCTCACACCCGTCCGCGCGCCATCTTGCAGGCTCGTGACGTTGTTCTCTCACCCCTGACCCAAATTAGACTCTATATGTGCCAGCAGAGAGGGGGGAGAAAGCGGAGAAAACTACTACCTCGGCACATCTATATGCTACTTATGTATATTTCCCTTGTATCTTCATATGAGAAATATCTTAGAGGCTTTTGCATTTAGGATGGCAAGTTTGACATGTAAAATATATTGCTGGCAGAAACACGTCAAAAGCATTAATCTATTAAAAAGAAACAAAACCAAAAAATGTTCCTCACTTGCTTTTTAAGATTTTTTTCCTACACCTGAAAAAAGCTACCAACTGAGAATTGCATTTTTGTGTGTTTGTTAAAAAAATATTATTAAATTTTAACACCTTACAGAACCATTCCCCGGCTTCATATCTGACTTGACGATTTTTCGCAATTGAAAATACAGTTAAAGTCTTACTGTTTCAGGCGGTGGCGCAATCTGACCACTCCGACGGCGTGTGTTACCTTTTGTTGGTTCGTTCAGTGGTAAAGATTGAGATCATGATTCTTAAACCGGTTTTCTTCTTGAACAGCTACATGTATTGTTAAGCAAAAACGAAGTTTTGGTTGCTTTATACCGAATGTCTTATACAAAAGAAAAAGCTGAAAGGCTTCTTCACAAAAAAAACAACAAATAGTTATTTACTTAAATAATAAATAGAACACACATAAATAAATTAAAATGTCTAAAATGACCTTAGGCAATTATTATGGTTTTGTAACCTTCTCCAGGTGCACGAACCTAATAATAAATAAATAAATAAATAAATAAAAAGTAATGCAACGCTTAGTGTGCCCTATATTTCACAAATGCGTGTAGATTATACATATAGTTATTGTCATGTTTTATGGGAGAATGAGCTAGAATACAGAAATGTAAATAAGAATTACATTTGTTACAAAAGACTTATGTTTGTTACAAAAAACACAGGGTATAACAAAACACTATAGAGTAGTTTTAAATCATTAAGAAAAATAACTGTTTTTGCTTAATCAGTGATATTCTTAATTAGGATTGTCCATGAACGTTTAATTAAAGGACGAACGACGTCCATACAAATTATAGGAAACAAACGATAGGAAAAAATACATTTTTATTTCACGTTAAGTACAATTTTCCAACACGTTAAGTAAATGTTCCATTATACACTAAAACTGGACCATTTTAGTATAATAGATACAAAATATATTTGGAGATTTCATATCACACACAACATTTAAATATTTAAGTTATGTTGTATATGTGCAGATAGGTAACATAATATAATGTAACATACATATTCTAGTTAATATGACACGGCTCTGTAATTTTTTTTTTTTTGCATTACATTTAGACGCATTGCTTTCGTTTTCATCCAAGAAACTATCAAATTCTCCCATTCATACGTGTGCATAATTTGCACCACTCATGTTGTGTTCTTGCAAAAAAAAAACTTTTATTTTATTAAGTGGTACCACCACCAATTACCGTTTTCAAATATTTCTACATCAGTAGTTATTTTACAATATCGGAAAACATTTCAAACATCTACCGTGTGTTGTGTTCACCTATAGTGTATTTTTAGTGTCCATATCTTCGTAATTGCATCTGTACACCATAGCTGCAAAGCTGGCTTTGCCTGAGGTACTAGTCAATTTGCCTCAAAAATTATAGCGTAGTATCCTAAAGGAGGAAACCTAACCTACTGTGTGGTCTTGATATCCAGCTCAGTCACCTTGTATAACAATGTCAGAAAAGCAATATGTAAAAATGTAACACACCAAGTCAGATGCAAGAAAAAGAACACCCCCAACCCAGTGCAAGAAGCACATTTATTAAAAGCATTTTAAATTCAATTAAAATAAGAAATATATTGGCGTTCCCATACATTATATTAATTGGTTTTATTATACCACAAAAGGGCCAATACTGGTGTATAAAAACATTTGATTTATACAATTTTTTTTTTCCACAAGAGGACTAAGGAACAACTGATACCACTTTGATTCTACATATTTTTTCCATTCTGAAGAAGGAAATAAACAGCTGTAAACTTTTTCCTTTCTATGTGACAGATTGGCTACTCAGCCTTGCTAACATGTGATGACCATCACTAGTCTGTTGGACCCATTGTTAATGCCCAGAACATAAAAGGGGACACGTTCTCTTACAACGTTCATATTTTGGAAAACTGCCTCTATTCTCAATTATCCTTCACTTGTCACAGCATTTGTCCTGGTGTGACACAAAACGGACACTTGTATGATAAACATGGGTGTGACCTTTAGTCCGATTGGGTTAAATCTTGTCTTGCCCTACGTATTTTATTAAGCACATGTAACAGGGGTGACCCTGCTGAGTCTCTCAATTAGGGGTTTAATTGACTCTTGTCCTGACAATTGGCTGTTTCTACAGTAGCTGTACTTCTTACTTTGCCAAATAAAGGCCACATCAGAAGTAAATGCTTTCCCCTATTTGTGTGTGCCCTAAAATGGACTTGACTCCCTTCCAGTGTGAGGCTCCAGAGTCCACACCGATCTGAAGTGGATAAGTACTTTTAGAAAGTCAAAGAAACAAAAGGCTGTTACATGTCACCTGGACTCAGTGGTGTGTTCTAACTCTCGTTAAGCCTGTTCTGTACTGGTGAAACCCTTTGTCTCACACACACACACACACACACACACACACACACACACACACACACACACACACACACACCAAGGCCATAACTGGCAATCTGGCAATCTGCCAGCTACTCCGGCTACTGCTGATTAAAATTTCTAACAGAAATCAACTGTATTTTGGTTCATTTGGATCTTCATGATGTGTTCAACAGCCCTAGTCTAAAATCACAAACATGCTATATAAAAGGGTATGCTTCTCTCTAAATATTACCTCACATTTTCTATATTAAATATTCCTCTATATATTAGAAATATTCTTAATGTTCTGGTGACATTTAAAATAAACACAAGCACGTCCTGACGCAGTCAATTTCACACTGAATATGCACAGACAGAACGCTGCACAAGACACTTCAACACCAATTGTACAGAACAACCAATCAGGACTCAGAGGTCAACACTGTTAGGAAACACTGCGCCATCCACAGGAAGTACCAAAACACCTGGGGGTTTGACGCCACACAGGGAATGAGAGAAACCTCTTGTGCTAACATTATTTTAAATGGCTTCTTGGGGTTAACGACACCCAATCCTCGGTTTTCAAGTAAACTTTACTCTCTTTGTGCAGAGCGTCAGAGTGTAAACGTTACAAAAACAAAGTACATAAAAAGAGCTACATGAACAACACTTCTTTAAAGGGCTTCCGCTCACATGACAGACAGATCACACTGGGTAAAGCTGGAGGACATTCTGAGGACTCAGGTGCCCTTTAAACTTTGCTTGGTTAACTGGGCTACTTCATCTTACATCAGAGGATCTGGGAAATACTGGGCTCCAAGCACAAGGAGAGGGAACACAATGAGCTCCGCTCTGCAGATCCTCAGTATGGGATCTGGTTCTGGTAGTACTGGAGCATATCGTAAGTTTTGCTCCTGAGGAAAACAAGAGGGAGAGAGAAGAACACAGTGAACTGGCAGCTGAAGCCTATAGGAAAAGCTACTGCATGGGACAGCGGTGAAGGTAAGATGGGCCTCACCTGCTGCTTAGGAAACAGCTCTGGATCACCTTGATGATGAAGGCTGCTGCCTCCTTCTCACTCATACTAGGATTAAACCTTTGCCTACAGGTTAGAGAAGACCATTATAAAATACAGCTCCAAACCCAGTTCACACTCTAACCAGTGCAAGGTAGAGTTGGTACAAACCCAAAGAAGGGGTACCAGCCACATTCTCCAAGCTATGTCGAAAATACGTTCACAACATGCCGACAAGTTCACTGTTCAGTGATTCAGTTCATCATAAAACCTGTAAGTGTCAAAGAGTCTTGGAAGAACATGATAAACATTTGTAGGCCTTGGTCTTTAATGCCAGCAACATGGCACTCACTTGAGTAGCTTGATCGTTTGTCCCCTGAAGCACGGAAGACCAGTGTCCAGCATCAGCGTTACCAAGGAGACGACTGCATCCATGTAGGGCCTAAGCAAAATGGAAACAGTGAGAGCATGTGCATTTCTAAGAAAAATTTCCTTGTCCCTGCAGACAAGCTAGTGGCTGAATTGTGTTGGCACAAATCTACTGTGCTCCATTGATAAAATTTCCAAGTTAAGATGTTGGTAAAAAATGTCTGTACCTCAAAGTATAGTGAGTGTAAGAAAGTAGAGTGAGGCCTTGGCTGAAAAGTTATGCCCCAAATACACCTGAGGGTGTTGGAATCAAGGGGACCTATTGGTGATCGTGGACTTTACCTAACAGCCAGGTAACCCCGCACACACATCTCCATGAACCACTTGAAGGGAGTGGCCTCCATCTTTCCACCCATGATCATCACCATCTCATCCGTTAGCTTGATATCTGGTTCCCACCCCAGGTTTCCACCAGGAGAACTTTCAAACATGAATCCAAAATCTGGAGATATCAGAACCCGTATCAATAGAATGTCATTTGTAGACATGTGAACTGTGACCACAAATTTCTGGGTTACACTTCATGTGCTAGAATCATTCTATAGAAAATTCTGTCTTGTATCACTATTACCGATTCTGATTTAGGATCTATGAGTTATGATCAGCCAAAAACCCAAAACTTTAACCTCCTGTCCACACATAGCTCATTAGTTCTGCTGGCATCAAGCACAGCACTCACTACCACATTTACCCTTAGTAGAAGGTGATTAGCAGCAGCCATGTGAACTTAATGAATCATCACACTGAAGGCCAAGAACCTGCTGTTGATTACAGGTAAGAGTGAACTCGTGCTTCGCTCTGTAAAGTGCACTCATTAGACAGACGGTGCAGACCGATGTGGATGAGGTGACCCTTGCTGTCCAGCATGATGTTGCCGTTGTGCCGGTCCTTGATCTGCAGCAGGAAAAGCAGCAGGCTGTAGGCAGCCATGCTGCGGATGAAGTTGTAGCGGGCCTAGCGGAGAGGTCGGAGGGCGTGAGAGAGCGAGTGAGTGAAAGAGAAAGACGGACAGAGAAACACAAGCTCACTGGGCATCACACACCAATCACATTTACCCTCAAAGGTCGAGTTATGATTATTGGAGTTTGTCCTTTATCGCCAGATAAACATGTTCATTGCACTGAGAAGTTATGCTGTACTCTTCATTGCATCTGGTTTCACCGGGAGTTGGTGCACACTTTTTAGTACATTATCAGAAGATGGGTCTCCATGAACTGACCTAGTTAAGTGGTTCTGAGCACCATCATCACAACACGAACTCACAAATATGATGGCTCATCCAACGAGCAGACGTCCATGTCCTCACCTTCTGGAAGGCCAAGGTGGACTCATCTCCATACTGATTCCTGAAGTAGTCATACATCCCAAAGTCAGTCTGCCGACCCAGCTGGTCCCTTGACTTGCAGTCTGGGATGCACTCGATGACGCCACACTGTTTAAACAGCAAGAACAACGACAGCTCAGACATAACTATGTCGTTAGACTAATGCAAATATAAATAAGAACATTTCAACAAATTCAGTTAATTGAGGATCATGTAACTTTATATGTCACCTTATCATTAACAAGCAACGTTTCCTTATGAAAAAAAAAAACTGTTAGTCATTTCTTGGTTTTGATCACACAGATTCCTGGATCTTCTTTTTGTTGGAAATAAATTATTCAGGGCCATGTGGGCAAGAGCAAGGTTTCTTTCCTGGCTCACTAAGGAAAACCAGCGAATTAACAAACAGTGGAGGGGGGGTGTTGGGCGCAATGCAGGCGACCGGCTGTTTCCTCACCCCTGGGGCTGTGGCCACAACTCTGTAGGGAAACACAAACAGGTCCAGGCCCACCAGCTGGAAGATGTTCTTGAAGAGGCCGATGATCTGCAGAGCCAGCATGTCCTGCAGAAAATTCCCAGAAGAGAAGCACAGACTGCTGGGAAACGCACCTCCACAAAAAACAGAAGCACAAGTGCACACATATACACACACAGACAAAGACATATAAAACTGTTCAGCTGAATACATGAGAAGCAACATCTGGTTAGTGCCTTGGTGGCTTAATGGGTAGACCATCAGGCTAGGATGCAAAATACTCTTGTTTCAAATCTCAGCCCAGGCACCAGGTGTTCTTGAGCAAGATCCTCAAATGGTAGCTCCCCAGGTGCCGAAAAATGGCTGCCCATTGGGATTCCCTTCCCTTGTTTTATACTTACTGGAGTAGTCTTTAGTCTAATATAAAAACTAGCATTTATCATGGTGGTTCATTGATAAGTCAAAACTTTATTGGCTGGCTTCGGTGCTGTAGAAGCTCTTATGGCTTGTCAAGTCAGACCCAACAAACCTGTGATGTAAGGTGGTCGTATTCAGGATGATGTATGGAGCTGAGAATGGGCCTATACCGCAGCTGGCCACTGGGGGTGCTCACCTGACGGCAGTCATCTCCGACTTTAAAGATGGCCGCCTGCCAGCAGATCCTTCGTGACGCCTCTTCGCTCTCCTCCCCATCCTCCAGAGAGTCAGACTGACAGCGCAGCCCTGGGGTCAGGAGGGTAACAGAGCATTAGCAAGGTTGAGGGAGCCATCAGGATACATCAACAGTCATGTAAACCACCAAATAATGATGTGTGTGATGAGGACATAGAATCAAAAAGTACTTTAAAAATAATGCTCACTGGTGCCAGGAGCGGTGTGTGGGTGGCTTCTGGTCTTTGTTTGTGTGTGTGTGTGTGTGTGTGTGTGTGTGTGTGTGTGTGTATGTGTGTAACAATGTGTGTCTCACCCTCTCTCTCCAGCTCACTGACTCCACATCTCTTCACCTTAAACTTGGCCAAGTAAGGAGCCTTGGCAGCACTGAAGTAGAACAAAGATACATAAGCAGCTAAATTCAAAATGTACATAAAATACAGGTAAAATACAGTATAAAGGACAAGAATAACAGGACAGCGATGTTTCTCTGTATATTAGGGCAGAGGAATTTCTGATGTCTTTTTCAACATCAGGTGATCAAGCAGTTAACAGTTAAACTGAGTAATCCAGTCCTGTCCAGTAGTACCACTTCTCTGTATTCTTCTATTGCAGATCAAAACAGACCTAGTTATGCCCACCTTTGCATAGGGGTTCCAGACTTGTAGTCAATGTCCAGTACAATGGCCTCTGGGTTACTGGGCAAGTAGCAACCTAGACAGGAAACCAGAGGTACAGGAAATTGATGCTGATCACACAGTGTTTTCGACTGTAACTTTAATGCTTATACATGTCACACTCTAAGGCAGTGGATTCCAACCAGGGGTCTGCGGCCTACTAGGGAGCCTCGGCAAAGATATATGTAGTATGAAATAAGTATGAAATTTATTTGAAAAGCTTTTAGAAAATTACTACAGTATGTTGATAAAGCTGAAGCTACAGTTTTAGTAAGCTGTCACAACCAGCAATAAAAGACAAAAATACTGTTTGCAGTGTTAGAGCAACAAAATATAGAAAAATATGTGACAGATAGCCTAATTTGCATTTCATTTTCCATAAAGAAAGCTTTACGGCAGCTGCGAAGTGTTGTGATAAAGGAATCTCCAAGTGCATGAGGCCGTCCAAGATGATTCAACATTTACAGACAAAATGACTCATACAAACACAAACCCAGGTGCTTTTCTGAGTGAGAAGCAAAGAAACTGTTTAGTTTAGTATAGTGTAGGATACGATAAAGAAAACCACTAATGTGGATTACAAACTTGAAAATATCATTCACCATACCTTAAAAAATAACTCGGCATAAAAAAAACCTCACAATACTGAGGAAACTGACTTTTTTTGCCTTTTAGAATCAGCTGTGGGGGAATTATTTGGGAAGAAGTCCAAACAATTAGCAAGATTACCACTGTCAAATTATACTGTCCAATGTCGTATCTCATCAGTGTCAGAAGATATAAATTTTCAGTTTGTGGCACGGCTCCACAGCCTTCAAGGAGAGGAATCAACGGATTTGTCAAAAATGTCACACCTCACATCTGCTATTTATTTAAAAAAGAGATACGTGTGTAACGCTCGTGCCAAGCAGGCAAGACAGAAGAGGTCAAATGTGCAAAAGGGAGGCTTTAATGTGGGGCAAATCAAGGCATAAACATAGGAAACGGGGATTAACAATGCTAAACTACAAACAATAGGAAGAACCAAACCAAACTACAGATAATAGGGGAAATAACTAAGGCTGGAAACTAACAGGACTAATTACAAGAATACAGCAGCACAATAAGCTCACAGTTACATCTACATTGAGCTCACAGCTAGAGCAAGTTCACAATTACAAACAACCGGCAAAGGACACACTGAGACAGGGGCTTCTATCACAGGGGAATAACAAGACACAGTCAGAAGCTACTAATAACAATACAGGGAGAACAAGACAACGAGGTACCAACATGACTCAGCACAAAGAGGACAGGAGGAAGGGTGACATCTAGGGTACACAAGGGTCATGACAGGCAGGGGGTGTTACAACGTGAAGATATTTTATTATTCATCACCAACAGCAGTCATCACACCATTTGTGTAGGTAGGCAATAACCAGGGAACACCGCAGTAAATTTAGCATTTTAGGCATTGATATGAAGGCAATCAATATTGTGAAACTGCTTTGTCATTTTATTTTTTCATATTCATACTTCAGAAATGCAGAATGGCAGTCCTATAAGAAAAACATGTGTAGGGGGGCCCAAAAAAAAATTTTTGGACAGGGTTTAATAGATTTAAAAAAGGTTCATCAAAATTTAAATCTCCGAAGTAGATTCAGATTATGATGTTTACTAATATCCACCCATAACGTTATTTTTTAAATTTTTTTAATCCCAAAGCGCAATGGGAACATGCCATTTTATGTCAGGCATTGTAATTAAAATTGGGATTAAACTGACGACTTTAAGTCTCATTTTATGATATTGTGATTATAAACTATAACTATAGCCTCAAGGATGTTTATCATAGAGCTTGTAGAATATTCATTAAAAACCATTGTGGAGATTAAAATTTGTAGTGCCACACAAAACATTCCTCTGAAAGGATTCAGTGATTAATATGACTATAAAGCAGTTAACAAATCACTGAGTGCAAAGCAAAAACAGGCCTGCTGGAAGAGGCCACTGGTCCTGACGCTTGTTTGTATGAGTCAGGAAACCTTCCCAGTTTGTCAGGGCTAACAGAGTGATAATGGGGAAGTAAAAAAAAAAAAAAAAAAACCAAAGGCAAAATTTCATGTTATATCCTTCTGTGACTGTACAGTTCTGCAAAGAGTTAAAGAGCTCTTACCAGGCTGGACCTTAATATCAGACAGGGCTTTGAGGCAGGCTCTCTTCCTCTCCTCACCTTTTGGAGTGGGCCTGTAAGCGCAGATCTGGCATTTGTAGCATTATCAAACCATTGGAAACTGTTCAGAATGCGATCCCATGCAGTGCTGTATAAAGTACCTGAATGCCACACTTAAGAGTTCAGATATTTTACTGATGATAAAATTGATATTTTACTGATGAATCCTTCATGCCAAGAAAGGAGAACATCTCTTGGAGACGTGGCTTTGGCTGGTCTGACTTGTTTGCCCAAAGGTTATGTAACATTAACCACCTTGGATTGTTTAGATTTATTTTCAGACACTGGGATAAGTCCTTGTATTTAAATTATGAAAAGCTTCAGGGCAACAGTGATGACAAGTCTGTAACATGGTCATGGAGATGACTGTATGAATTCTCAACTAAGTTCTCCTGAATGACATTTTATGTAACTACTAAGCATGTGGCTAACATTTGCAATATTCACATTAGGGCAAAAAGTAATTTGCTCTTCTTGAAACCAAAAAGAAACTAATTCCTATTTTCATGAAAGGGTGCTTCATGACAGACAAAATGCATACTTGATGATGGCAGAGACGTTGGTAATCTTGTTGAAGAAGTCAAACTCGCGCTGGTAGAAGTCCTTCGCTGGACCTGACAGAGAGCCGGTGATCTCCTCCACCAGTTCCTCCAGGAGCTCCCCAATGTCAGCTACAGACAAAATACAAAACGGAGCAGAACATTAACTGTGGGCTGTCATTTTGTTTTAACCCCCTTAATATGAGTTCAATTTAGACTACACAATGTTTGAGCACCTAAAATTTATCAGTCACCGTGAACTTTGAAAAAAAAAAATCTAAGCCACTGATGGGCTAACTGAATAAACATACAAAACTAATTTACACACAAAATATTAAAAGGTCAATTAATGTACATCTGAAATTACACTTGCAAAGAAAATTTTCAAATGCTCAGGCGATAGTGGAAGATAGACTATTTTATTTTACACACTGATTATGGCACTACAGAAAGAAGATCTAAGTCAGGCAGGTTCAGCCTCTACACAGCTCAAGAAGAGAGGTGAGTTTTTAAAAGGAGATAAAATTTAAAAATCAGTTGACTCGCCACCACAAATGAAAGTCTATAAGGAGAAAGCTGTGAATCCTACAAAGGAAGATAAGATTTAGGAAAGCGCTGGAAGTAAGTAAAGACAATATTTGGATATGACTGGGAAAAGCGAAAGGTAAAAACATCAGAAGAAGATGAGAAAATTGACTTTACAAGACATTATACAGAAAATGGAAATGAACATACTCTCTGAATGTTACTTTCCTAGTCAGAGGAAAGAATGAAAGGGAAAATTAGAAGAAAGAGACACCTCTCCCCTCTAGCTTGGGCTTACAAATCAGAGAGAAGACAGGCTGACAGCTCCAAGATGACAGAGCAAAGAAAGGAGGATTAGGTGAAGAGGAAACACGCTGCAAAAATGTAGAGGTTCAGTTTATAAAGTGAGGTAAATACACCCAGGAGACGATTTCCAGCAGCCTCAATGTAATCCCAGCGGTGACCTGAGGATCAGAACGAAAATAATGTCTATCGTTAAAACGCCGAACACTGGAATCAGGAGCGCAATGACAAGCAAAGTCGGTAATTAAACTATGGCTTTGTGACCTTCTGAGAGAATAAATTAGATTAAATTTTGTCCTACAACATCTGAGGTCTACCAAGCTTTCAGATGGGTAACTGTTATGAGAAGTACACTGAAATAAAGGCATAAGAGAAAGTTTGATATTTTTGGGGGGCAGTTGCAGAACACACACACACACACACACACACACACACACACACACACACATGCTTTCCTACGCTCCTGCACTGACAGTAAACTCAGCAGCTATGTGGGTCTTTAGTACAGAAATCATGTTGTTACACATTCCTCCTCTGGCTACCAGACAGAGTTCCAGGTGCTTGTTCTAATCAGGAACGCCATTACAAATGCCAAGCCTCTTACAAACTAAAGGTGCTGTTTGTTGTCTGTTTGATGTATTATGCCCCCCTCCTCCCACTTTTCAATTTTAGTAAGTATCTGTTCAGTGCCACTTCAGAAGGAATTTGTAGCGAGGCGAACAGACATGACGTACGGTCTTTCTGGTGGCCCTCCTCGTCCATGAAGATGTTGGTCTTCATGTTCCAGATAAACTGGTGAGCCAGCAGCTGGGACTTCTGGGCAGCCCACAGAATATACTCGCGGATGTAGCCCATCTGGCATAGACAGTGGGAAAAAGAGGCTGTGAGGACACCAAGTGGTATGCAGGCAAGTTAAAATGTTACCTACACCCCTCTCACCTTATCATACCGCAGAGCTTGGACAATCTGAGGAATGTAGAATAAAATCGCATCCTGGAAAGGATAGCATTTTTAAGAGGACACCTTAAACAAGATGACTTAATACTTAAAAACACACTCATTTATCACTTTGTTTTAGAGCATTACTCATTTGATGGATTTAGTTAACATTTACATGGACTATTTATTACTCCAAGTCATGTGTACTGCACACAAACTATCCATTAGGCATACACGTAGGTGGTTATGGGTAATGTAGTTATCACTTTCACACATCTCAAAGCTGCAAGACTGCTATACTATGTTCAATTCTACAAAAAAAAAAACCCAAAATAACTTTACTGGAGGGAATGAGCGCAGCACTTTGACCCCGTACTGAGCAGTAAGGGGGTGTGGAGGGTACATGCTGGAGAAGTAGGAGAGGCCCGTGGGGGGGTCAGCTGGAGCCCAGCAGAGGACATGACTCAGCTCCGGGGAGTCGGCATCAATAGTGTGCCACGTCACTAGAAACTGCTCTCAGTCAAACAAATACACAAACAGACAAACAGGGATATTCCAACAATTTGGGACCATGAATTAATATACAATTTGTGGATTTTTTTTCTTTACTTCTTTATAGTAAAAGCAAATGTGAAACTCTGAAGGAATAAAAAAATAGGGATTTACTGTATATTTCAGACTTGGCTCACAGGCTCAAATCTAAGTAAGAATGTGCATTTTTGACTAGACTGTGAAACCCTCCCCCAGTTAACAAGCTAAGGACAGCAATACCTTGACTGCCTCAGGGACATCACTGACCACACCTGGGTCTAGCCGCACCAAGCGGGTGACCTCTGTTACGACGGCTTCTGCATTCTTAAACCTGCAGTAATGAACACAAAAACGACACAAAATCTCGATTTTGTGGCAGTTTTCTAAAGCAGGTCAAGACAGGCCCTCTAGAATAACAGTAGCTAATCTGATTCTAAAACTGAATACACTGGGGCATATTGCCCACAGAATCATTCCAATAAAGAAATTAGCATCTGAGAGATGAATGACACACTTGTACAGCGCATTTCTAGCTCTAGCACTCAAAGCACATCACAATGGAATAGGGACTTCCCTCCACCACCACCAGTGTGCAGCATTCACATGGATGATGTTGTGATATCCATAGTGCACCACAAAGCTCACCACACACCAGCCATAGGTGGACTGTGAAAGCTGCTGTCAGGCCCAGATTGAGCAGTCTAACCGAGGGACGGGGCATGTCCATGTGGACAACCTGAACCCCAGCTCACCAAAATAGAAAAATTTGGCCCAACTCTCTCAGAAACACACCATTAACATTATGTACATATATAACTAGCTGCCTATGGTGGGTTGGCGCCCCGCCCTGGGTGTCCCCTGCCCTGCACCCTATGTGTTCTGGGATGGGCTCCAGGCTTCCCCATGACCCTTAACAGGATGAAGCGGTATAGAAGATGACTAACTGTCTGACTGATAAGTAGCTGCTTATGAATCAACACAGAGATGAACCGAATAAAGGCAGTGCCTCATAGCCTCATTTCACCTACCACAACTTCAGGTGGACCACAAACCCAAAATAGGCCCTAATCTTTTTATATGTGGGATGACTTTTTCATACAGCTGATCAAACAATATAATGTGAAGGGTGCTAGCTGACATGTTGCTTGGTATTTCCACAGCGCTCACCTTAATTAATGTTTTAGAAAACAGTGATGCATGTATGGCACTGAAGAACACAGTCATGACATCACCCTTGGCACGCAAAGACGCTGATCACCTGGCAGGCAGCTGCATGGCAAGGTAAGGCGAGATGGTCCAGGACAGGTTCACGTTGTCCTTCCACTGCTTCTCGCTCAGGTTGATGTACTTGGACCTCCAGTTGGCGATGCTGGTCTCCACCGACTGCTCCATGGCGATGGCGAGCTCCTGAGTGGAGAGGGGGTTGTACCAGGTGGTCAGTCGCTCAATCTCACTGGCCTGCAGGAAGTAAGTTCATGGGGGGAGGGGTTAACACAACAAAAAGAAGGCCGTTACTTTTACAATTCTTGCCATCTTCTGATGTTCCAGCACTGATCACACAGCATTAGATCATGCCATTACCAGCAAAGTCAACAGCAACGTCCGGCGTTTCATGTAATACTTGTGAAGCTGGGTCCCTCTGCTGCTCTTCTTCGATTGCCCTAACATGGAGAAGCACAGAAGAATGCATAGGTACCATGGCAGCCATGGCCACCACTGTGGAGCTGCTGCCACGCTTGAGGCCCAATTCTAGGTCAACTCCTGAACATCTGACCCATAGAATTATTCAAAAACAGGCTGAATTAGCTGACCCAGAAACCCAAGTCCTCAAATGAAGAGCTATGTGGCCTTGGTTATATTATGTGTTTTGTGTTTTTATTGTGTAACACTCTGTGAATTCTGTGAAGCACCTAGGTTCAACTCCAAGGTTGTTGTATAAATAAAGGTTGACTTGATTTGATTTGTTTTACCTGACTTTTTGGAGACCGAGGACACCCCACTGGACAGAGGACAAGTATTCATCCAGCCTTGGGCATTCTGCTGCCGTGAGTCCACATTGCTCCGAGTGTCTGCACCAGCCATGACAGACAGGCTGTTTAGGGAGGAGTCCTGGCTGTCTGCAGACAAAAGGAACAGCACCATTGGATGTCGTCCATATCAGTCAAGGTTAATATCATCCTTCCTTCTCAAATTATGACTTGTACTCACAAATGTGGCTGTCTTACCTCTACACTAGTCCCTCAGTCTGCCTAATGTAACAGCACACATTTTTCTCAGACTTAGGAAACAAATCCGTGGGCTGACAGGCAAAACACACTTGCATTTCATTAACAGTGACGCCATTGCTTGAGGTCAGCCTGCGTGGTTGAGGATGTTCTTACTCAATATGGATATGGGGGTTGTGCTGGAGACGATGAGCGAGCCAAAAATCCCCGCCGACACCGAGCTCTGGGGGGGGTTGCTGCCAGGCTCGCTGGGGGTCACCAGCTGGCCGGCCGCCAGGTACTTCTTGTCAGACAGAATGCCAGCATAAAATTTGGTCATGATGCTAATGTCCTCACGTAGCTGCTTGTCTCCCTGTGTAGGGAACCTGGGAGGGACACTGAAGGGGGAGGGGGTGGGCAAATAGTAGGTGGTAAGTACAACACCCCCCCCACCCTCAACTGTATGCAAGTACAGAGACATGGAAGTGTCACATGCTTGAGTGGGGAAGGGGTTTAATTTTAACCTGTTTTTTACTTGCCTTCATTTTGCCACTTTAAGATAATTTTCCATGACAACAAACATGCAAGTTACGTTGCCATATAAGCCTTAAATTACCACAAAAATTTATAAACAGTAATTTCTCTGCTCGACTCAGACAAATCATATTTTGCTTTACACACATATTCCTTTGGTTGACATTAAACAAGAACACACACTGCATTACGAATCAAATTTGTCAGGCTCTTTAAAATGTTGATAGTTGGCTTTTCAGAAAAATTGCCTTGAAGTCATTTATAGCCTCATTTGTTTCCGACATCTACACAACAGTACCTGAAGTAATCAAAAGCGGTGGAGTATATCTTCTCACGGAGGATGTTGCGCACGGTGGCGTTGGTGACCATATCTGAGTGCAGAAGGGCCAGGCCCAGACTTAGCAGTCTATGGGGGGGGGGGGATGGCCGGGTAGAAGCATGTCAATGTGAACAACCTGAGCCAAGACTCAGCAAAACAGTAACCTGACCCATCTCTCTCAGAAACATAATTAACATTAGTACTGTCCACTACCAGCTGGTTTAATGCAGCACCTGTTATTTATTTTATGGGTAACCCCTGGCATGAACCCAACAACTACAGTTCCTCATGCCCTCATTTTACCCACCGCAGGTTCAGGTGGATCACAAATGGCCACAATACCTGAACTTAACTCAAAAACATACATCTTATGGTTGACCAGTGACACAATGTGACTTCATTATATCAACACACAATGTTCAGACGTCCATTTAAGCGATGAACAACCACTGCTGATTACATTAAATAACCTCACTTGGGCAGGGGTGAAAGGGCAGGATGTACCTGAAACGGGGGCCAATGGCCGCCACGTGGCGGTTCAGGCTGCTGGAAGGCCCGCCCACACTGAGAGACAGCGACCTCTGCAGGAGGCTGCTGAAGATCTCCACCTGGTCTGCGCTGCTGTACTTGGCGATCTCAAACCGGTGGACAAGGAACTGCGAGGATACAAAGGTAGGAAGATCAACACATGTGCTCCCTCCTGGGAGCTTCAACTCAACTTGTTAGTTGGTGCCAACACAATTACTCAATTATCTGTTCACTACCATGACACAGTCACAAATTTTTTATTAAAAAGCCTTGTTTCACTTTTGTTTTTCAATGCTCCTTTATGAAGTCAGACATGACAAAAGAAAATCGCATTAGTTTTTGCATATCATCAACAATGCTTATAAGACCTAAAAAATATATACTGAAACATATACAAGGCAGCTGCATGAATCTGTCATTACAACAACTATTACCTTTATAACCCACACTACAGAATTACACAAGCATCGCAAATTTGTTACATTTGTTATGTGGCAATCTTTCATAGTAAACACCAAAGCAGCCTAAAAAGCCTAAAAAGTTTTTTATTTTTTCAGTTGACAAAAGAAAAAAAAATCTCTCCCATTTTACATGTTAACAGGTCCTCTTCACACTATGGCACAAAGCTAGAGGCAAAGATGTTTGTAGCCGACCTCAATCCAGATGTAGTGGGGCATGACGTCGGGGGGGCGGGGCATGGGCTGACACTCCTCTGACGCAGCCAGCGGGTCGGCCTCCACCTGCGTCTCAGAGAACAGGCCCATCTTCAGTTCCACTGTCATCTGCCAGGCTCCAGCCATCTCACGCATGAACTACAAGAGGTGAGGACACTGGTTAGTCCCTACTTACATGGCAGGGCCACTTAATGGAATACTGCATATCCACTTATTAATATAGGTCAGCCTGCATGGTTGAGGATGTAATGTAAATGGTTATAAGTCTGCAGGTTGAAGTCCAAGTAGAAGCTATGTCATTTTACCTAAGGTACCTAAATTACTGAAGAAAAAGATAGAAATATTAAATTAGGCTAACAGGTCCTTTGAACAGAGTACTTGTTCACCTAAAACAGGGGTCTGCAATCTTCACTATCGAAAGAGCCATTTTTGGTCCCTCTCCTATTACAGGGAAGGCTACTGCAGAGGGGTGGAAGAGCCGCATGCAGCTCCAGAGCCACGGGTTGCCGACCCCTGGCCTAAAGTGATGACAACCCCAGCAGTACAATTTGGAATGGATCTGGTATACTGATTCGAATGGGATTTTGTGTATTGCAACACGAGTCCAAACTGGTTCTGAAATCACTTAGACTCTGAATATAAAGAGGTTCAGAACTGGCCGTTCAATCAGCCAAAGCCCATAACCACTGTGCTAGCTGGTGGCCAACGCGGCGCACTGAGCAGCCTTACCGGGACCTCCATGCCCTCACGCGCGGCCAGCAACCACTCCCAACACGCGACAGCGCTCTCCGTGCCGTGCTCCGTGAACATCTTGAGGGGCGACCAGCACAGGTGGTGCAACAGCTGAGGGTCACTATCTGCAGGGAGGGCATGGAATGGGCACACGTGCACACACACACATACACATACACGCACAAGCACACACAGTGATGGACGAGATGCATCTTGAGCTAAACCACTACTCTCCTCATGTCAGCCAGGTGTGATAGACCAGTGTTATTCTGTTAGAGACCCTGAGGAAACGAGAACTTTTCAGTATAAATAAAAAAACTAGCAATAAGTGCATTTTGAAAATGAATGGATGCAGGGAGCGATAGAGTGACAGGCCAACAATCTGATTAAGAACAATGACCAGAGGCCTCGTGCAGGAATGAGCCCCCACCCTTGGAGCTGATGAGCAGAGCAGCCAGTTTGAACATAGCCTGTGTGAAGGCCTGAGGCTGGCTCGCAGCCAGGGCATCGTCCATCTGCCGTGTCACCAGCCTGTTGAGGTCTGAGGGGCTGTGAATTGCTTCGGAGAACTGGATCATCCCAGCCACCTGTGGGAGGGAGGGTGCAGGGACATTAGTCAAGGTACAAAAACAGACCAGCTGACCACATATGAACAGACATATGTAAATTCAACGGCACAAATGCACACAGACTCAAATACAGATATCTGTATATAGCACAAGAATCTCAGGGCCAAAGTTGGAGTAATGCCAGAGGCTGGTAAAACAAGAATAGAGCAGAACATTGCAATTATGCATTGTACCTCTCCTGCGTAGCGATTCCGAAGGTTAAGTGAGGCCATGAAATTCGAATAGTCCTTCTTGACGCAGGACGGCCTTTCATTTAACTGGGTCGTCTGTGTGAAAAAAAATATTCAAATTCACCCTGTCATCATACCCGGACATGAAGACTATGAATACTATAGCTTTTCCTTCAGTTTCATGTAATAAGCAAAGGGTCAAAAGCTTCTGGATGTGATACATCAAAAACAAACCCACTGGTCATGCCTCCAGCATTTGCATTTACATTTAACATTTTACTTATTTAGCAGACGCCTTCATCCAAAGCGACTTACGATGAATTAACATTGGCATTAACAACCACACCCACTGACAATGCACTCACTCACTAGGCTTACAAAAATAGGCACATGCATGCTCTAATAAGATTTGTTTCATTCTCACTCCCAGTGTGGTGCTCTGCCGGTTGTATCCTGCAAAGTGCAGGATGCTCTCTGTAGCCATAGCCAGGCCCGTGTGTTGGCACAGACCTGAAACCCAGTTCTGGTGCTTGTTCAAGTATTCCTGCAATGCAAGGTAATGGCCACAAGGATGATTTAGATCAATTTTCCCTCAAAACAGTGAACATGAAACTACGATTATAAATGATTAAAAACACCGTTTCATTAAATGCAGTAAGACAAGGCTTTGTTCCTGATCTGGGACTGGCTCACCTGGAGGTGGGACTTTGTAGCTGAAGGTGCCCACTTCACTGCCTCCTTCAGAATCTCACCACAGCGGGCGGCGAAATCCTTCACGATGCCCTACCGCATACAGAAAGGGTTCAGCTGAGCACAGCGGATCAGAGCCAGTGCACAGAAATGCTGTCAACTACACAGCAAAAAAAAAAACCATGCAGCCAGTCACAGTTAAAAAACATTGTAGACAATTTGTAATTCAGTAAAACACCAGAACAGATCAAGGGTCCAAACACTTATAGAGACACCGTGAGCATTACTATGCACCACATTCTGACCGGTTTGTCAGCCATGTTACTCCGTGGAAGGAAACGTATTAGCTCACTTCGCATGTCGGCCTACCTCACGGGCCTCCTGTGTGTCTGGCACGGTGATTCTGTAAGGCGTGTCTGGGATGTCATAGTATGGCTGGTCCTTGTGGATGTCCTAAGCCAGGAGAAGCAGGAGCCCTTAAGGACAAAGGCCTCAGTCCTTATCACACAATGTACCACACACTGAGGTTTTCTAGAGAGGCGCTGCACTTCAAGACGGGGCTGTGAATGGCAGTACTAGCACATGCATGTGCAGTTGAGTAGTAGGCGGGGCACGTACAGCGCTGAGAGAGAGCGACAGCGTCTGCAGGATGTCCAGCATGGTCTTCAGGACTCGGCCGCTCCACAGCAGGTGTGGAAAGCTGGGGGGGGGGGGTGCCAGAAGAGCCATGGCAACAGTCAGCGATCTACACCTCCCACAAACTGCCAACTGAAATTCACAACCAGCTTCAGCAGCTACTGTTGTGCTTAAATTGAATTTAAATAGAGATCTTCAGTTCACGTTGCATGAGGCAGGGCTGCTGAAGGAAGTCTGTCTATTAAATAAAGTCTAAAACACAAAAAAAAAAAGTAGCTCAGGGCAGGAGGCTAAATGGTTGTGCTTTCTCATAGGCTCCTCATTTTGCCTGGGCGTGCTGGTGCATGTATATTTTTGTCACTTTGTGTGTCACATGGTATATACTTTTTCATGCAATAGTATGTTCATCGATGAGCGTTCCGGTTTCCTTGTGTGTGTACACGCGTGTGGGACAGTGAGCACCCAGGTGAGCACACTCACGTTTCAGCCAACCCAGACAGGTACTTGTCAGCCACTCTGCGGATTCTCTTGTGGGTGTGATTGAAATTGATCAGTAAGAACTGGGCGTGGCACTCCAGCTCCTCCTCATGCTCTTTGGTCTTGGGCTTGGGTGGAAGGGGGGTGAGGAGGGGGGTGCAGACAGGCAGGGGAAGACGAGGCAGGTGTTTTACAACATCCTCAGGAAAGCCCCATCTCTCCATCCTCACTTGCCTGCAAGGCAAACTTACCTTTTCTGCCATCATCTGAAGAAAGACCTCAAAAACCTTGTCACCAACAGCAATTACACACTGCATCATCCCTGGAGGAAGGAGTGACAGATAATTAATAATTAATGTGTGCCAACTGGGTCTGCTACATAGCACAACAACTTTACAAGGAGCACAGCGGATTTCCTTCACTGTATCAAAAAAAGGCCTCAGCAATTCAGAACAAAAGCATGACTGCAATTACATCCATCTACAAAGCTAGGTCGTGCTCCAACTCAAGGTGAAACGCGTCCAACAAATCAATTGTGCTGGCTTTTACAAGTGCTGAGCCCGGATGAAAAGAGAATTTCACTCGAAGGAGAATACCACAAAGCAATTCAACATGTCAGCCTAGCCGTGCCAATTTAAATCTAAAAGTCTTTGCATCAGATGAGGTGGCTTTGACAGGCAAACTGGGAAATGGCTGGCTTGCATTATTTTAGCCTGATGCCTATGGACGTCTGTTCTAACCCACCTGACTTGTCTTTCTGGATGGCCTTGTCCTCAAAGTAACGAAACATCACCTGGAAGCGGTCCAGATCCCGAGAACGCAGCATCCTGAAGGCAGCACACAGAAAAAACACCTCAGACATCTCGCCTTTAGTTTCTGTAACACTAGCCAGCCTGCAGGCTGGGCCATCAATCAGCTGAAAATAAAAGTGCTAACATTAAATTCTGTTCAACCTGTGGCCAAGCCCAATGCAATGTAAGCTAGTTAAACTGAAATACACTAAGGAGGATATGCCAGTTCCATTAGCCAAAGTATTACAGGGAAATACCAAACTGGCTTTGTAGAAAAATGCTGTAAAAACTAACTCATGATATAGGCAAAATGTTGTGATCTCACCTATAGCCAGTGTTGTTGATAAAAATTCTCAGTCATCACGGTGGAGCGGTCTGGAAGTTGAGTCATGCCAACTGGACTTGTTTCTTGTTAGGAGCACTTCAGTACTTACCCAAGTAGCTTCAGCCTCAGTCAAGGCCTCAATCAAGGCTGAAGAAACTACTTAGATAAGCAGCAAAATTCTCTTTACAAGGACAAACAATTTCAGTAGACATGACTCAACTTCCAGACTACAGCCAGTGTTAAACAACATTTGTCATCTCCTTACAAGCCATGTAAACCACACATGGTGAGTGCTTGTGAGACACGTCCCCCCCCCCATACCTCATGTACTCCAGCCTGTACACAGACAGCAGGTATGTTGACATGGCGAAGTCCAACTTGTTGACCAGGGCTGCCACTTCAGGGGGTGGGTCCAGCAGGTTGATGATTGTGCTCCTCAAGTCGTTCAGCTCCGCCTAGAGGAGGAGCCCACACAATAACCCCACCCACATCAACATGGCAAACACCCATCAAGTTTTAATTTGAACTTCATCAGCACCCCACCAAACACAAAATACTATATAAAGTATCCAACAAAAAAAGGCTGATTGTCTGATTGTCCTGGGCTGGTTTCTCATAATGCCCAGTTGCTAACTAATTCATTAGACCAACCCAAGTCCATGTTGCCTGTTAGAAACAACACACACAGCAGCGCACCGGGGTGACAGTGTCATTCTTCAGGGCTGAGTTGTACTGTAGTTCCGAGCGCAGGGGCTCCCCGCTGGGGAAGGTGAGCAGGGGTGATTTGGTGGCGATTTCACACACCCCCTCATACCACTCCTGCGGCCAGAGCCCTGACACCAGGTGAGAAAAACCCAGGTCACTGCCAGGCATTCCTCTCTAAAGAAAAAAAAAACCCTCCGCCAAACACAAATTACAATCATCTTCACACAGAGACCCTAATGTCACAATCAGCCTAAACAGCTTGTAAGTCACTGGCAGCTCATGGCACTAATTCTTGAAGATCTGCAGAACTTCCTTTCCAGTAAAAGTCACAGTTGAAACAGCTCTAATCAGGTCATGATGGAGCCATTTTGAAAAGTAGGTTATACACAAAATTGATTGTTCTTCAGCTTCCCAGACACATTTTACTTAAATGAGACCATGAAGATATAAATCAGTGTTGTTCTGTGGGGAGTATGTGCGATGTGGTTTAAACTCCCCCCCACCACACTTCCACAGGACACCCCCATACCTGAGCCCTCAACAGCAAAACCCATCACCACTGAGTACAGCCAGAAATCCCTGAACAGCTTCTGCAGCCGCGGTTTGGCCTCCTTGATGGGCGGCAGCCGGCGGGTCAGCTGAGGGGAGGGGACGACGAAAGCAAGCACCAGCATGTCACGTGACGTCACGGCCAAGCCAATGAGAAATTACGGCTGCATTCATGACCGTCGGGAACTCTGTGACTTATACCTCTTCTCAAATCTGGGCCCAAATCTATCTTCGTTTTGTTTCACGCCTTGTTAATCCTACATTGCACTCATTCGTCAAAGATGTTACAAAAAAAACTGTCATTTCTTACCACAGCAATGACTGGAATGAGGACTCCAAGGTTTCCAGCACTGCTTGAAGCCTAAAAGAAAACCAGAAAAGAAGTCATCTAAAGCTCACTGGACATCTGAAACAAAGTCCATACTGCAATTCTAACGACTGGTGTCCTGGATAAAAGCATACCACGCAGCATAATTACAGGGCTTTACCATTCAGAGGGCTTCAGTGAGACATATAGACTTAAACAACGCATGCTGTCATTCCCCTTGCCTTTATTAATGCCTGCAGCACTGCCAATCATTTGCAGCAAAGCAATGCTGAGGTCAAGGTTCGCTAACAAGCGATCTCTGGGTAAGGGAGGTGGCAAAGAAACATGCGGGACGCACCTTGAGGGCAGGGCCCTTCTCACTGGCCCTCTCACTGGCCCGCTTGCCCTCCAGACCCAGCTGGACAAACAGTTCCAGCAGGTTCACCAGCAGCTCGTCCACCATCTGCTCCCCCTGCAGGTTGGCGGCGATGTTGGCCAGGGCGTTGATCACCGCCAGCGAGCAGTGCCTGAACACAAAGGCCTCCGAATCACCCTGTGAACCTGTGAACACTGGCTTCCCACTGAACTTCCCTTTTGGGCAACGGATAAAGCAAAGTCACAAAGAGCAAACAAGGTAACGTAGGACCGCACGAAGAGAAAATCCCCCGCCCCCCAAAAATCGAAGCATCATCTCGGTTCTCTCCTTTCTCCTAAAATGGTTCTCTCCTCTGATGTGCTGGCTGAATCAAATGTCGCAGCAGCCTTACAGGAAAAGATTAATTTTCAAAACACCGAAGTCACAAGTGTGTTATTTCCCATCATGCTTTTTGTTTTTCCTTACAGCTGCATGTGTTATGTAAGAAGTGATAATCATGTCAAAGCTCTGAAATATGCCTCATTTTAATTTTAATTGCAAGTAACACTTAAATCATTAGTTGTGTGTGCATCTGCCTCTGAGAATTCTCCTAACTCTCTACAGTGAATGAAAAAGCTGTTGTCATGGTGTAATTATCGTTGAGAATTGCCAATTCGAAATAATGTTTCCTGATCTAGTAAACTCATTATACCCTTTGCAGTCACCTGTATCCATGGTCCTTATAGTCTTTGGTGGAGTACACCATGGAGCTAGCCTTGACACTGATCTGCTGAAACAAGTTCCACACTTCCTGATAAATGTATTGCTAGAAAACAAGAAATGATAATAAGAATTAATATGCATCAGTAAAATTCCTCCATGACTTGTTTTTCCAGCATGGATCAGTTACATTTCTAAAAATACCTGGCAGAGACTATGAGGCATGATGCTAACACTACTTTTAAAGGATGAAGTCTCTAGGCAAAAACTTTGCTATACTACAGTTATTAAAGAGCCCCTTGTCTTAACTGTATTTCAGAGATAAATACATTAACACACTACCTTGTATCAAAAGATTATACAAATACCTTGAAATCACTCTGCAAACGTAAACTGGTTAATTACTGGATCAAAGAAAACCAACCAGCCCTCTTTAACATTCACACATTTAAGCTCAGAACAGTAGGGCTTGACCCTTGACCTCAGTGTCCCTTCATCTTTGGGTAACTCACATTGCCAGTGATGACCATGCGGCCCAATTGGTCCACAATGAGCACATCCAGCTGGGAAGGCGGCTGGCAGAACTTTTGCTGAAGGATCTGCAGGATGGGCTCCATGACGCGAGGCGTGTCACGAAGCGCGACGGCGATGCGGCCCAGAGCTCGAATGGTGTGGTCTGGGATCAGATGTGCATCTCTGAAAAACACGGGCAACACAGCCAGTTGATCATTTCTCCAGATGGGATGTTCATGGCTTTGGAGGAAATATCCAAGGGAGGTGCCTACTTCTCATTCTCCTGTGATATGTAGAGTCGATTTGAGAGCGTGGCCAGAAAAGCTTCCACGATCACAGGGTCTATGGTCAGCCCCGCCTTCAGACACCTGAGCGCAAGCACAACACCCCCATGATGTTCACAAGTCGGCCACTACGCACTTTAGTAATGTTGCATTTTTCAAGGACTGCAAATCTGCAGAAAGAAACTGACATTTTGAAAAATTACACTTCATAATGTAATTTAGTTTGTCGGCATATTTTTTTCCAAGAAATTGGAATGCACATACAAAATATATGACATCGCGGTTTTCCATTTCTTGTGACGCTTCTTGCAGATTACGTTAGTAGTAATCTATGCAATTCACAACTCTTAAACCATGCGCCAATCAAATGTGTACTGGTGTTGCCCAGGGTGCCCGCTTCATAATATTTATGCTTGCCTGTACAGTATGCACTTGATTGGCATGCGGTTTAAAAGTTGTGAACCGTTTATTTTTGAAATTATTTTTTTTTCAAGTGGTTAAGTGGATCAGCAAACACCAGATCAGCAAATACCAGACCAACAGATACGGGGGTATTACTGTATATAAAATAAATACTGCTGTAATAATGTTATCCTTTAAATGTGCCTATAAGTGCAGGTATAAACTATATATGTGATGCTATATGCTAGCAGAGGGGTTGCAACACTGCCCTTCCGTTGAAGGGAGGTGAGGTGCTGGCATTATTGGCGTTTTCTGCTACTAAAGTGGACCATGAGCACAGGGTCATAAAATTATTTACACAATGACAAAAGTTGCTTTCTCAATGAGCAGGTATGTCTCAGAAAAAAAAGGTTGGAATTATATTATCTTTTTCCACTTACTCTGGTTATTCTGGTTAAAAAGGGTGTGGCCAACACACGTCAACCAGTGTTCACTAAAATAGTCTGATAATGGTGAGTACATTGTGACAGGTACGATAGCTGATGATGCACAATGCTGTGTAAATTAGCCACGCCCACTGCAGTCTGGGCTGCACTGTGTACTATATGCACTGAATGCTGTATCTTAGGAGTGCTGCTCTGGAGCTCACGGTGAACTCGCCTGCAGATGTTGTCGATGGCAAGGTCCCTCAGCTGCTCGTACATGGAAGACTGCCCCTTCTTGCCCGAAACGCCGAAGGTGGACTGGGAGTGCTCACTGGTCACGCTGATCTTCAGATCGCGAGGTCCTGTCCAGATTGGTAAAAGTGGCTAACATGTCTGCCACCATGTCTCTCTCTAGGATATCACTCAAATATCTAGTGTCAGGAGGCTATGGGTATCCTTCAGAATTTCAGTATACATATATATTTATATTTAACTTCTCTACACTAACCATTGTTTTCATGCTTTAAACCATGAATAGTGAGTGTTTAGTGGGTGTTGACTGCTGTCTACTGATGCTACCACCATCTGTTCAGTAGAGTTTAATCTGTGTCTTGCTTACCTGTGCTGTACTGACTGTGGTACTTATACAACTTGACCAGGACAGGTGAGGGCACCACCAGGAAGTCCCTGAGGGACATAGTGACAGAATGGGCCACTACAGGGAAGCGCTCACAGAGATGGCCCAGACCCTATGAGACAGCACAGGGACGGTCACCATGAGCCATCAACATCAACAGACTATTAACTGTCAGAACTGGAATTATTAGCATCGTCAACGCCACCTTTTACAACACATGCAAAAGATACACACCGCAACGATGCAGAAGACTGTACAAAACGGTAACGGTTTTAGCTGAGCACATTAGCAGTTCATAATTCTTGTATCAGTCATGTTGGTACACACCCACACCAGTGAAGGCTACCGAGAAAATGTTCAACACTTTGAAGGTGCAACTTAAATCTAAATATCAGAGCCACGCAATAACCACACTACCCTCGAATCTCATGTGGCACAGCAAAGGGTTTATGGAATACACACAAGGCAACAGACAGACAGGCATGCAGAGACACACCTGCAGACAGGCACACAAAGGCACACCTGCAGACAGGCATACAGACACACCTGCAGACAGGCATGCACACACACCTGCAGACAGGTACACAAAGACACACCTGCAGACAAGCACACAAAGGCACACCTGCAGAGAGGCATGCAGACACACCTGCAGACAGGCATGCAGACACACCTGCAGACAGGCATGCAGACACACCTGCAGACAGGCAGCAGACACACCTGCAGACAGGCAGCAGACAGTCAGGCACGCAGGGACACACCTGCAGGAAAGAAGCAAACAGACAGGCACACAAAGGCAGACCTGCAGGCAGCAGACAGACAGGGACACAGACACAAACCTGCAGACAGCAAAGAAGTAGAGGCATGTGGGCAATGATCACTTTGCTAGTTGTCTTGGACTGCAGCTTCTCCGATAGCTTTGTGCAAAGGTTTTCAGCTCCTGGGGAAACAAACGAAAGATGCTGGAAGTAGTGTTTTGATTACGCTGATACATCAATACTCGCACGTGCGCGCATGCGCGCGCACGCACACACACACACACACACACACACACACACACACACACACAGGTTCTCAGCTCTCCGGGAATCAATCAAAAAACAATATAATGGACATTTTTGGTGGGCCAATAAAACAATAAGACATTTACAGAATTTGAAATTAATATAACCAAATGGATTGACTGAAAAAAAAGTACGGTACTGTTATTCTGAGATAATGTGCCTGTGTGACTGTGGGATTGTGGGATACCTAGTTGTGGAAAACCCGTGTGATCCCTGCCGGCGGGTGGCAGCTGCCTGACCTTGCTCCTCGGTGACGGCCCACACCATGAGGTCAACACAGGCAGCGCTGGCTTGGCAGCGCAACTTCAGCGGGCTGAGGGCATCGTGGAGACGCTCAGCATCATGCAGCATCTTCTGCAGCTCCGACTGGCTGCCGCTGAACTGCTCCAGCGCAAAGTCGTGTACCTCCCGCACAAAGGAAGGGGGCAGGTCTGTCCCACAGGTGGGGTTAAGGGCAGGGAAACACGTTCCTTATCCGCATCTGCACGTCATTCGTTCATGTTAGACATGTTAGTTCATGTTACCATCACGCAGCTCACATTTAAGTTGGTATTTATGAACTAAGTAGATTAATTTCAAAAGACGGATCACAAATTGTTCTGAGATGTGAGAGACACTGTGCAGTAATTCCAATGTGCTCTAAGACACAAATAGCAAAAACAGTTCTCGAATCTGGAAAACATACATGGCCATTGAGAGTATACTCAAGGCCTTACAAAAAAACAACAAAGGCCGCTAAACACCACAAAAAAGTACTGCTGTTTTAGTACACCGATATGATGGAGTCGCCCGTTATCGTATGCAGGTTTCTTATAGTCCAAGGCCGGTGTGTGTCTTCTGGGTCTGAAGACCTTGTGTTCTGGTACTGTCAGTGAAAGCCATGCTCTCAATCCACAGGTTAAAAAAAGAAACACCAGACGTATAATGGAACATAAAAACAGCGGCTTACCTTTCACATAATACAGAGTGTCCCTCAGCATTTTAAAGATGGCCACATACAGGGGGTCACTGACGGTTCTGTAGTACAGCTCTATGCCAGGATTTTCCTAATGTGAACAGTCAAGACGTGCAAAGCTCAGCAGAGATTTGTGATAAAGCTGGTTTTTCAGGAGAAAACCTCAACAGTACCAACCTCCATAACCTCAGCCATGGTTGCATCCAGAGTTTTAAGGAAGGATTCTGTAACACACTGTTCAACCTAAAAAAAATTAAAAAGTAATAAAATAACTTTACATTCCATATTTCTCCTAATTAACGTCCCCGCTCTAATAGACGCGCCCCACCTGATAAGCCAGCGCGACTAATACAGTATGAGACATGGTAAAGTGCACCCATTCTATGTGATTAAAGCAGTGACATACCAGTACATTAACCAAAATGTGCATAATATGTTAAAAAAATGTTCCTGAACGTGTTCTGTATATTGGAAAACATACTGTGTGTGCACACGAGTGTTTAATCACAGGTGAGAAGTACTGCATTTGTCTTATTCAGGACATATTCTCTTCACACCGAGAGCAGCTGCTAACTCAGCTTAATGTTAAATAATAATAAATGCATACGGCAATTACACACTATCCTTGTACGGTCTCCTCTCACATGTGTATAAAACAAGCATTTTCAGCTCCGACAGAAGGCAGGAATGGTGGGCCTAAAACGTGTGCTACTCTGTTAGCTGTGCTTAGGCAGTCAGTCAACATCCGGGCTGCTAATGACAGTATTTTGGCCAGAGTGATAATTAGTTAAATTAAGCAGGAAAACACTCAGCAGGAATGAAAACAGGGTGTGATTTGGGGTGAGGGGGAAGGGGGGTCACTCACCATGCGCAGCAGCTGCCTTAGGGTGTCCAGAGGCACGTGAAACTCCCACCGGCTGCTCCCCGAAAAAAGCGGGGAGACAGAGAAGCTAGAGCTCACAGTGGAGAAGTAGTAGTCAGGATCCACACTGCAGTCATCAGGGAGATAGGAGGCTGAGATAATGGGATGGAAAAACTGAGTCAACATAAGCCACCCACGTTGTCCAAACAGGACCTGACTTGCATGTACCGTACTTCGATCATGTCTTATCTACATTTATACACTTCATGTAGTGCAAGACAAAATATATTATTCCCCCTGCCTCAAGGAGTACAAGTTCAGTACCACAGCTCAGGGTTCAAGTGCAAGAGAGCATTTCTTTTACATTACACAAAATCAGCTAGCATCAGAGCAGCACAATCTATTGATCCATTGAGCATTTCCCAGTCTAGGGGCATCAGCAATCAGCAAGCATCTGATTTTAACAGATTAATGTCACCACAGACCTACAAGTTGACATTATAACATGTTCCCTCCCTTCCATGTGAAAAAGCCATCTTCATATTATTCATGAGTGGCCATTAATCAACAGTCCCTTCCTGGCCCCTCATCTCACCCTCAAACACAGGCACACATGCCTTCATCACATGACAGGAAATGTCCATCACCTTCAAAGCCATCAGAGGACGAGTCCACTGGGGAAGTTACGGGATGCCCTCCGTGATCCGGACTAGCCTAAAATGAAAAGCATCACACAAACACACACACACACACACACATCAATATAATACCGTTTGTGCTACTAGGAGTGTCTGCTACTATTAGTAATTGCATGCCTGCTTATGGCGCCCCCTGTGCAGAATAGTTCACCTGTTGGGAGGCTGACGCACTGCCAGCCTTACACCAAGCAGCACTGCCCTGGCAGCCCGTGAAAAGGGGGCTGGGCAGGATGGAGCGCAAGTCACTGACAGAGCGCTGGCGGGCAGCTTCTGAGTCAGCGATCCCGCACAGCAAAGACGGCGCCACTCGCGGGAAGAGCTTGGACAACAGGGGCTCTGGAGTGCTGCTGTAGCGGCCAAACGCCCTTGTGACACCCAGCAGACAGGGCACCGTGTACCTGCACATGTGCTCTGAGAAAAGAAGACAGGCACTAGCTCAGGTCTCGTGTAGTTGGCTGCTTCAGTTCCATTCTCAGCCAAAGGGTAAAGGAGACCACTGTACTAGGCCGTACCAACACTATTTACAGTATACTGCATTACCTTTATCATGGTCCTCTGGTGTTTGGCAAATCTCCAGCAGGACCTGCATGATGTCCGTCACAGCTTCCAAAATCTGCCATCACATGACAGCAAGAGTTCTGTCACCATATTATATATTACTTATACTTTCTTCTTTAGCCCCTGTATTTACTTGGATTAAAATTTCAGGTTAATTCAAACACTAGGGCTTTAGGTGATATAACAGCACCTCCTCTCCATAACCTTTAAACAACATACACAGAAACCACGAAATGTTCAGCAGAGAAGCTGGACCTGTGCTCTTGGAATTAGCATTTCTCACAAGAGTGTGCAAATCATCTGATGAACTGTGCAAGGCCACCGTTACGTAACGCGTCCCTGAGATGTGAGCTGCATCATAATTCCACAGGAAAACCCCCGCAGCGATGGGCTTATCGTGGTAGTGAAAATCCCAGAACACAGAGCAGCAGACTGGCTCTAAAACCCCCTCCCTGAGCACAGACTGACCTGGTCTCGGAGAACCACGTCACGCTGTGCCACATCTGACAGCAAGGTCACCAGGCAGAAGCAGAAATTCTCAGCTACAGGAAGGGCTGCTGGACAGCAAAGATGGAAAATCAGACATGAGTCCTAAACATGGGCAAGGTCTGTTTTTACACAAACAGTCAATACTACACTTCTGTACTATGGAGTTGCATAATAAGCAATTGTAATTTACACGGCATATTAATATTCAGTGGTATGTTGCCATTTAGCTACTCAGTACTCAGATATTTATATTTGAAGTGACATAAATAATTAATCAAGCAATTTAGTGGGTACACACTTCGAAACTGATCAGTGCAAGCTACCCTCGTGAAAACGTAACATAAACTTTAATCACAGGATCACATCTATAAAATTCATGATTCCTGCTTACCTTTATATTAGTGTAATATAACAAATAATAAACAGTTCTTACTTGCATAAAATCAAGAGCTGGTGTTCACAATTAGTGAAGGCAAGTCAAAGTTAAAAGGGAGAAACACATAGCATAACGTTTTAGAATCAGTACATGCATGTGCCATGATTTTAGCAGAAGAGCTTATTACCCCTGCCTCTCCCCTGTGTGCTGTTCTCGATCCACTGCACCCGTGGGAGTCCTTTCAGCAGACCCAGCAGATACGGAACAATGACATCTTTGTGCTGCAGGAAACAACATGAGTCAAACACTTGCTACAGCCTTGCCCCAGAGCTCCGCACCCGTGAAAGGGTTTCGGGGCGATGCCTGGCTCACCTGTAAGCTGGACTCCAAGAGGAAGATGCCCATCCCAATTACGGCATCCCTGCGCCGCTCGTCAAGATGGAACACCCCCCGCACGTCCACGGGACACATGCACTGCAACTTCTGGACCTGCAATTCGGACAGTGTGTTTGCACTTTAAGGTCTTGGGTTTTTCATCTTGACAGGGAAAATATTTCATTGATAATATTTAATTTTTAATCTTTTTCTTCAGTTTGAAATTGCATAGTTAACCAGAACAGCATTTTGACACGAAGGCATGATAACACTGTGTCAGCTGACAAGCAAATGTGTTGATGGGCAGGGACAGCTTTCTGCTTTTACAATTTATTACACAAATATCCACATACTCAATGTTAAATGTCAAATACAGACCATCTAATTAGTAATAATAAAAAACAACCCCTAATAATCGCATACACTTTCCAGATTTTAACAATTTTAATTACAGAGAAAAGGGCAAATGCCAAAATGACCACTTTTACAAGTGTGGCTGTATATAATGTTCAATGAACTGGTCTCAAACCCGCAGGCCTTACAAATTAAATTACGTTTACTATCTGGACACTACAGAAGTAGTTAAACTGAACCAGACTGTTATAGTGTCATGATATGACAGAAGCATGCGCCATTCAGGAGATCGGAGCCAGCTATGCGATGACATCTGCTTAACTAAATCCAAGGTTCAGTCGATGTCTGGAACAAACGGGGAATATAAATAGCATTTATCCGACTGGGACACTCAACGCTTTTCGGAGCATTTACAACCACTTACCTTGTCAACTGCAGCCGGCCGGTTTGCTGCCAAAGACCGAGCAAGCGACAAAACTGTGTTGAAATAAAACCGGTTCGTTCCATTCCCTTTTAGCGACATGTCTTTTCCTCCATCCACCACGGAGCAAGCGGGCGAACAAGCAAGCCAAGGGCAAATGCACGACCACTCGGCGAGGAGGACTGTTTTGGCCCAACGGCCGGCTTGTACAGTAATATTAAGCGCAGCCCTTCAGCCAATCACAGGAGGCGCGGTTCCGCGAGCGCTAAAGCTCAGCTCTTCTCTAAAGGGAGATACAGCGTTAAATTAAAGGTGACAGGATATTTTTTAGGCACGAGAAACCGGCTATGATGCATTAGCCGCGACCAATGCATGCATGCTCTCCCACAGCGTAAAATGTCAGCTCGTTCCGTTCCTTAATGCTAGCCATCTGTCTGTGTGAATTTTAATGTTTCCAATCAATGAAGAACATAATCTGGTACGGTTTTGTCAATTATAGATACGATTACACCTTAAAGCATGCAATATTCATTTTCTGGGGTAGTAAACTTGGCACAATTTTGATAGAATGCACTGTCGAAAATAATTTATTCAAATGTCAAAACAACATAAAATTAGAATATTTAACATATACATGGTGCCAATAATAAAACCAGTTAAAATATGTATCATCTCGTACACTCATCTGTGTTATTAGTCCACACAGACAACACTCAAAAATCCAGACCACAGCTTGTCATTCTCTGTTCTATCAGACTAAATTTTAGTCATATCTCATTTAACATAAATACGCATTCAGTGACTGGAAAATTTAGGATATTTCATTTATTTAAATTAAATTAGTTAAGATCTTCAAAAAAATCACTATGCTCTTATCCATTTATATATTGGCTGTCCAGGGTCATAATCTAACATAAAAGTCACATACCTGTGACATTAAGTCTAAAGTACACATGCTTCACTTAATAGTACACTTAAGCATTTAATACACAGGTATACATGCACAGAAACGCACAAGCAGACAATCATACATGCCCACATTTAGACATCCAGAGACATGCACATCTATTGTTTTCATTGTACTTATTATTTCACAGCCTAAACGACAGCTCATTATCAAGATGTGTATACCGTTTTATTTAAAATAAAATTGGTGAAGTCTATTAGACCAGCGTGACATTGATTTTCTTAACATATTTGAAAATGTGGTTTTTGAACATGAGCAGTGAAAATTAAGAAAGAAAAAAAAACATTTCAGCCACCAGGGAGCAGTAACGCCTTAGCTTTTTAATGTACTTGCCATCAGGGTACATCTTTACCAAATTTCATCTAGGCCAAATTTTCATACATTCTGTGAAATGCTTTTTAATCGCCACTTGCTTGGCCTTTGAAATATCATCTTAGATTATAATTTGATAATAATTATTGTAGTTAAACATTTCAAGATGAAATGAGATCCTCAAGGCTTCATTACCAGTGGAGCCTAAATTTTAAAATAATGACAGGATTTACTTTTTAGGAATACTGCGTACTGTGGTGAAAGTTTATAAGAAAAACTATGCTTGTATCTGACACGTCTTTGGTGGTTCAGTAGGGGTACACATCTGCAACATACAAACAGGTGTCTGCAGTTCGTGGTCCAGCAGTTATATGTTGCAGAAAACTCTCCATAAAAACATTTCCAGACACCAAAGCAGATAGTACTGTGAGAACATCTGATAGTCCAGATTACCAGGTAAGGGCTCGATGTTTGTAAGGTCACAGTGACTAAAGAGATAATAACAGACACACTATGACAAACTAGGAACCAGTCCAAAATCAGGAGACTTCAGGAGACAAACCAGCCAATAGCAACACAGAAGAAACTATATCACAGAACAAGCACCTCAGATGTCCAGAATATTAAACTAAAACACTTCCAAAGAAGCACAAAGCATTTGGGGCCTTATGCAACCTAATATGAGGTGGAGCCCAACTCTGATTAGAACTGAAAGCCGAGGTTGTCAAACTGGACTAACTAGATCTAGGCAGCGTCTCTTCAGAGATTCTGTGGAGAGGTGTGCCACACACCTGTTCTCCCTAACACATGGGGGTGGGCGAGGATTGTCTCAGTGATCACTGGACCACTGGCTTGCTGACTCAATGTGTGAGCAGTCAACAGACAAGTGGAACATGACTGATTGAGAAGAGTGGAGATCAGTTGGATCCACAGAACAATAATCCTGTAGTGGGGCAATAACTGAATTAACACTTTTAATTAAGAATGTGGGCAGTCTCTGGACTACAGATCACTGCTAATCTGTCATTGTACAATCACTGCATGACCTTGAATACAAGCTGCCATCTTGTTGCGGAACATGCAGTGAAACTTGAATTTCTTTCAGCCTGCTATCCCCAGTCTGGTGGTTATTACATCAGTGACTGAATTGAGCAACATATCCTAACCTGTGTTAGTTACATGTCAATGATGCCTTAGCACAAATTTGAAGGAAGAAACTTAATAATGCAGTTCAATCAATTACAGTGCTTATTTAAGGTATATTGAATTAGTAATGCAAGCATTTAATAACTATGACTTATCCAGCTTCTGAGGTAGTAACTAACACAAACTTGTTTGAAAAAAAGTGTCATCAAACTCACCAACAACAAGCAGAAACTAAGTGGCAAAACTGAAACACAGCACACCAAAGCAGTTCAGTTTTAATGGCCTTACAAATCTGTGTCATTTATCTTAATTGCTGTAGCTTGCATAAAAAAACATGGCACTATAACTAAAACATTAAGTTTTAAAGCTCAGGCACCATGATAGCTGACATGATTATAATGTGGATAGAAAAAGTGTAAATGCTAAATACAATAGATGAAAACTGGTAGCAGCAAACAGATTCATGTAAGTGTAAAGTGCTGAATGCTTGTCACCAAATGTTCTTTGTTCTGATATGTTGTTACCACATGTTAAGAGGCATCCCATACAATTCCATTTTTATAATCTACTTAAAGTACTGGTTTAGGTAGAGTATTGGTTTCTATTCATTAACTTGTGCATGCAAATATACAGAATTAATCCACAATTCATCAAGGAGTCAACTATGACCTCTTTAGGGGTTATACAGCAACCTGAGCCATAAAGACCATAAACATAGTCATCACTGCCTGTTAAAACTCATCCATTTATGTGAATCAATAAAGGTTGCAAACCCATGCTATAATGATCTGAATTTACAGCCACATTTTTACCACTCCTTTGGACAACTAATTACTGAACATACTTATAAGAACTCAGCCATCTTCAAAACCACTTACCCTGTTAAGGGTCAAAGGGAAGCTTTAGACTGTGGGAGAAAACCAGAGAAATCCCACCAAGCACAGAGGGAACATGCAAACGCCACACACACAAAGTGGGAAGTGAACCCCAGGCCAGGTGGTGCAAGGTGACAGTGCTAACCACCACACCGCCATGCCACCCTAGAACTCACTACCACTTAACAGAACAATATGAAACATTTACCTTATCGGTAATTTTTGTAGGAGGGAACACCAAATTACAAAGTTAAGCAATGTACGTATTATTATACATTATACTAAAATATATATTATATTAAATATGCTGTGGTGGGTTGGCGTCCTGCCCTGGGTGTCCCCTGCCCTGCGCCCCGTGCCTCCTGGGATGGGCTCCAGGCTTCCTACAAGCCTGAATTGGACAAGTGGTATAGAGAATGGATGGGTGGACAATAAATATGGATTTAATATTTAATATATATTTGCGTCTATGTTGCTGTACATCTCTGCATATATGAGTACTACATACAGATACACCATTCTATCCAGTTTACACAGGATACCTTTGCTGGTGTTATTGCTATTTTGTTATTCTCAGCGGTCATAGAGGGTGTGGACACCACGTCTGTGTTTGTTTACCTAATTTAATTCCATGACATTTCCAGCATGGCAAACACCTCATTCCAGGCCAAGGAGTGGTGTAGGAGTGGAACCATTACGTGATGTTTCACTTCGATGGAGCTGCACGGGCAGGTCCGAAGCGTTGCTCAAACTCTTGCTGCTAAACACTCAGGCTTTGTCATGAGTGGCTTCAGAGACTAGTGTCACCAGTGCTTCAGTTCACAGCAGAGACTCCCGCTGCTGTGCCAACCAGCTGGAGTTGGCTTCTCCAGGCTCTGGACAGCTTCAGTCCCAACGAGAGAGGAAGGAAGCTCTGGAGAAGAAAGATGGATGACTATAACGTTTACTGTAAGGTAAGACATTCTGGTCATACCTGTTGGTTAGTCTAAAGAACAGGGGTGATAACTGACCCGTCTCTGATTATGTTTATGCTGTATCTGTGACATGCAGATAAAAGCAATATTAATATGTCACCTCTCCTGGTTCAAGATGCATGTCAGTCTTTTGAATTAATTGATCACAGTCCTGAATGAAAGCTTGGCTTTTCATGATAAAACAGTCTTCATCACACAAATCTCTTTCACAAAGGATGTTTTCAGTGTTAATAAATCTTATATTTATTTATTTTACTGTTTAATTTTAAATTTAAGTTGATTCACATTTGTTTAGAATACAGTTCAGCATTTTAAGGTGTGGCAAATGCTTCTTAAAATACTCTTTATATAAGACAGCAGAATGCATAAACTTGAGTGCCGTTTAGTTTACAGCAAGTAACTTATTTTAGTAAGCTTTTGAAAAGCATAGTCCAATCGGCCGTATGCTGTACTGTATGTACTTATTAAACTCTCCTTTGCGTAGCATACGATGCTTACTAGATTTATTCCTGTGTCGCACCTGCTGCAATAACATTGATGAAGGATAAGAATAGCCCATTCCAGATCGCAGAAGCACAAATCCAAATACAGAAAGAATAACCCCACGAAAACTACATACACACTGAACAGGGAAGACTTCAATGCCCGAACGGGTGACAGTCGGTAAAAGAATAACGAAAAGTTTGGTTTGGTGCACTGCGCTTTGGTGCCAGAAGGTGTCTCTCACAGGAGGGGAAACACACACACACACACACACACACACACCTGGAGTTTCAGCCGCTATAACGCCAGTAAACATGAGCGAGTCCATGGATACCAAGAGGAAGTGAGGGGACTCTAACAATATTTTCCTTTGATTTCTCCCTACAAAGCGTCTTCTCTGTTCTCCATTTGAACTGAAGTATGTTCCACACCTGTCCGATAGGTGTGTGGGGAAGTATCGAGCAGAGGTAACGCTTAGGCTTCACAGAAAAAGAAAGACACCTGCGTGGGGGACATCGGAAGTGTTCATTAGACAGGTTTCAGCGATTAGTCACAGTACTCTGTGGTTCCAGTGTCAGTAATACCTGCATCTGGAAAATGGCCACCATATCGTCACGTCCTTAAACGGGCCAGTTAAGTGAAAATTGAATAAATAAAGGATTGCTTGACAATACACGTTCACGTGTAATCGGTGAATCGGAGTGTGCTCTTTTATTGAGAGGACATGTCGGTGAACGAGCTCTACACGAAGGTGAGTATAAATTACAACTTTATTCGCACTTGGCGAATTTTAAGATCTTGAGGCAGATAGTATGACGGGCTGCTTACAGATCGCGAACCTGTCATTGGGGAAATTGACGAGTATAACTATGTTTATTGCATCTGATTTCTGCTACAAAAATTCAACGCCGTAGTGTTGTCTGTTCCTTAAAAATACTTCGATCACACCATGGCATATTGTTGTTGGTCAGTTTCAGAAAATGTTCTATATATTTATATTTCAATGGTTTTAGAAGTTCCGTGTTATAGTTGCAACATGTTTCCTTTCTGTCAATTAATCATGTTTAACGGTGCTGGGTCTGATAACATTGTAATAATTTAATATTCAAGTCCAACTACTTATTTATTTTCAGTTGTAACCCGACTGCGCATATTCCCACTTGTTTCACTTTATATTTCATAGTTTTTCCCAGGTATTCCGAGGTTAATTGCGCATTAGCGCGCGTGTGAAGTTGCGCTGTTCTCTGTCCCAGAGGTGCGCGAACAGGTGCAGCGGGCCTTGGTTTCGATGTGGTTTCGGTCTTTCTAGGGAACATCTACAAATACTTTTTCTTTCTTTCCCTGGCTATGCCGTATTCTGTGAGCTTTTTCAGTGTGATCTTTTAAAGAATTTGATTTTTATTATTTTTTATTTTTATTATTATTATTATTATTATTATTATTATTATTATATAGCAATAGATTATTGGCATAATATACTTATTTATGATTTATATTGAATAATTACTTTTAACGTAACTTTTTATTCTAGCAATTTACACACACGTGTGTGTAAATTTAATTAAAAATTTATAAAAAATTATTATTCAATTAATAATTTATTGAAGCGTAATTGTAGAATAATTTGAAACGTCATTCTAACCCCATTTTCGACCTGTAAAGGCATGGTCACGTTTTCGTTAAGAACACTGCTTGAACTTTCAAATTCTTCTTTTGCCTTTGACTGTGGAGATTGTTACTGGAGGTCTGCTTTGACTGACGGGTCAGAATTTGCTGCAACTCTAGGTGCAAGCTGCAGGGTACAAAGTAATAATGCCACCCCTTTGAGTTTAAATTAATTTGTATTAAACTTTGGTAATGACGTCGTATGGAATTTCAATTAAAGTGTGATTCCCTGTGGAGTGTGGAGGTCATGCTGTTTCTTTTCTGTCATTGAAAAAAATTCTTTAACATTCATTTACTGATGTTAATCCTTATTGTTTTTAATTTGTTTCCATCATAAGGGTGGTGTCACATTTCTGTGGGATCATTTAATCAACCTTTCACCTTTTTTTTTTTTTTTTCTTCTTCCATCCTGGCCCATAATGGACTGCTTATGGACATCAAATCCCAGGGTTCTCAGCCAGTGTTTCACCAATCACATTCACAGATAAATGTACCTTATTTGTTTGCTACTTCTGCACTCAGGGTCACAGAGCAACTTTATTAGTTGGACTTCTGTACAGGTGTAACCCAGGTGTGTGGTGTAGGATGCAGTGCTATCATAGATGAGGTATATGGGACTGGAAGCTTTGGAGTGGTGGGCTCTATGTTGTTTAAGACCAGTTTAGGTTGCTGTAGTATACTGATGGGTGCATGCATGGTGGTACACTATTTAATCTGAGCCTTTGACCACTCTGTAGTGTCTCGCCATGTTGATCATTTATAAACTGGAAAAGCTTAGATGAGGTGTTATAAACTGATTACTTTCTTTGGGGAAAGTGTTAGTGTGTGGTGTTTTGGGAATTTAAAATCTGATATTTTTGGAGTTAGTGTTTTGCTGTACAGATTTGCATCATGGGTATTTATGGTCTTTATTTGTTAATGTAATTTGCTGTCCCATGTCGTTGCCTCGTCACCGTGTGATTGGTTGGTGTGAGGCCATCTCAGGTGGGTGCAGACCTTGCCTGGCTGATTTGGAGGTGATGGGTATAGGGGCTTTTACAGCTGTCTCAATCTATTGACAAGGAGAGTTTTCTCACACTGGGTTGCAGTGCTGTTATGATTCCTTTCTTGTTCAGATTTAAGGGAACATGGGTAAGGTCATCGGACTAGTTGGTTCATCGATCCTTACATTGACATTTGTTGAGAAGCATAGATTTATAGAAAGTGGTGTGGTGGTGCTGGGTCTTCTCGCTGATGTTGGATGCCTCTATGAGCTCCTGGGGCACGTGTGCATTCGCCATCATCCCCACTGTATCGTCATGGCCACCACATCAGCTGGAACTCTCTGAGGGCTTCCTCAGAAGTTAAATGAAACGCAATATATTTTTGTTACTTTTTTGTGAACAGCCTTGAATTGGTGGGATATTCTCTGATTTTTTTTAAGTTGCCTTTTTAGAGAAGCTGTGATGGTTTGTTGCCCTGTGCTACCTAGGACAGGCTCCAAGTCACTTTTTAGCCTGTCTGGAAAGAGTAGCTGGAAAATTAATGAATGAAAATTAGTGAATCACTGAACTGCTTGGGGGAAAAATTAACATTTGTACTTTGATGTAAATGCTGTTGTCTACAGAGATAACTAAGTCTTTAAATAAAATGTGAATGGATATTAGCTAGCCAATTGCATTTACAGAAAATGCACACTCTGAATTTTTGTGATTAGCATGAGGCAGTGCTGTGTCAGCAGCCTGTGACTGAGCTGAGATCCATCTGTACTTTTCAGGCCAAAGGAAGTGTAGTGTTAAGGAACGGTACTTGAGATAAGAAAGTAACAGCCCTTGCTGTTGTGTCTCTGGCATTCTTCGTTTGTCAGTAATCAGCCATTTAAACACAAAACTTTATTTTTTAAAATGCATTATTTACATTTTTCTTAAAAATAATCACTGTAAAATTAATTACAAATTTTTCTTACTGCATCCTCAGCTTTTTCATTTTACCTGTGTGTGCTGTGCTAAGCTGTTAAACTGCAGTCTCAGGCAGGCTGTGCTGACCTATCAAACCGTGGTCTCAAGCAGGCTGTGCTAACCTATCAAACTGCAGTCTCAGGCGTGCTGTGCTGACCTATCAAACCGCAGTCTCAGGCGTGCTGTGCTGACCTATCAAACCGCAGTCTCAGGCGTGCTGTGCTGACCTATCAAACCGCAGTCT
>JABJVR010000020.1:0-21397 GCA_025773905.1 Chitala chitala | reverse complement strand
CAGGCAGGCTGTGCTAACCTATTAAACCGCAGCCTCAGGCAGGCTGTGCTGACCTATCAAACTGCAGTCTCAGGCAGGCTGTGCTGACCTATCAAACCGCAGTCTCAGGCGTGCTGTGCTGACCTATTAAACCTCAGTTTCATGTGTGCTCTGCTAAGGTGTTAGGGGTTTAGCACCTTAGCAGAGCACACCTGTGATAGGGGTTTAGCACCTTAGCAGAGCACACCTGAGATAGGGGTTTATCTCAGATGTGCTCTGCTAAGGTGTTAAACCCCTTTCAATGGGGCTTGATGTGTAGAAGGAGCATTCCATCCACTGTGTTAAGGATGGCCTTGTTCTACATCAACTGAGTTGTCTCTTGTTTTTTAGAAAGGAGAAAGGGATTGTAATCAGATCTGGAAAAAATACCCAGTGTGTGGATTTATTTTTTAAAGTTTGTGAACACTTCTTCTCTTTATTTATTAATATTAAAATAAGGTTAAAATATTTTTTGTGCTGTTATTCCATTTGTAGTGGAGCCACCTCAAGTATCCTGTTTGTAATCTTTAGACCAAACAGATGTCTGTATTAAGCTGCTATGGGACCATCTGGTTGTGGTACTTTATGCAAATTGCTGTGTGGTTTAATTATGTCTAGTTGATGTAACCGTTTATCTCATCTGTTGACCATATTGCCTACAGATGCTGGGTTTATCTTTCTCGTGTGTGGTAGAGCTGGATTAACCTGCTCTGTGGATCTTATTGGGGCTAGAAGCTTCTTGGTGTGGATGCTTCATGTCCAAGCCAGATGGACGATTTGTTGGTCACCCTCATGGTTACAAATGCTTTGACAGGAGCCTGGTGAGGCCTGACACTTATGACAGTTAGGATACAATTTTGAGAAAGGGACGATGATTGCCTGTTTGAATGTTTGTGGTATTATAGGAGACATATTGCAGGCATTGGAATGTGCAGTAGGATCAGCGGTATGGTTAGGGATCAGCAGGGTGATCATTAGTGTGGGCTGGGTCCAGATGTATCTGAGTAGGAACATGGCCCAGGATCATGCCACAACAGCAGCAATGGCCTCATCCTTCTGTCAGCTAATAGGTGTATGCCGTGTGCATGTGCTTCTAGCAGTGTCTGCATTCTGTGCTCACAGTCACACATGCATTATTGCTTACACTAGGGACAGTACGCATGTGCGCCCACACTCAGTGGCAGGGAATGTAAATCAGAGATGTAAACAAGTGGCCCTCTGTCCCAGCTGAACTGCAGGTACAAACTCACAGCTCTCAGATGGGAGATGTGTGTGTGTGTGTGTGTGTATGTGTGTGGCTCCGCCTACTGTCTGCCTTCATTGGTTCTCAGTGGAGTTTGGCTCTTATGAGGGAGGGGTTTACTCAAAAGTGGGAAGTGAATCATCACTGCTCCAGCCTTTTATGGGAAAACTGCAGTGACATGAATGTCAGCAGCTCTGTCTTTTAATCCTGGCCTGCAGTGTACTGCTGTGTTACATCATGGGTACAGCTTGTACTCCTGTGGACTGGTCATTGGTCACTTCATGACTACATTTTCTGTACTGCTTGAATGCCAGGCCTGTCAGATGCTGCTCTGCTACAGTGCATGTGGTGTATGAGGTCCACCTGGGTCAGGTATGGTGACTTTATACAGCTGGAAAGGCCTGACCAATGAGGGTGGGACTTTGGGGACTGTGTGTGTGGGTAAAAGTTGGTCACCATGCTGGATTATGCTCTCAGCCCCGTCCCACCACCTGTCACATGGCTCACTACTCATTATTTCTTTTACCTTTTTTTTTCTTCACGAACCACAATGCTGATTGCCTATCAGTTTGCTTAAAAATAATAGAAAACTAACTAATCATTTTCCAGATCCTGTCCAGCTAGTATACCGAGCTGTTTATTAATTTCAGTGACTGGGCTGGTGAGGAGACTGTCCTTTCTTTAAGTTCAGCTTTTTAATCACTGCCTTTCTTAAGTGTTGCATAGCAACAGTGGAAGTTAGGGGCTGTTCTGTGTAACATGACTCTGTGCTCGTTTGCAGAGGGGAGAAGTCAACAGTCATCAGCAGATTTTGAATTTATAAATGCTGTTGCTGATTTCCTGACCTGGTCTGTTGTGGTTGCTGAAATCATAAATGCCAGCAGGTTTTCTTTGAGCCTCTAGAACAAATTCGGGAGGCGGGGGGTCAGCTGAGTTTGCACCTGGAGTGGCATGCCTGAGCCTCAGACTGAAGTATGCAGACGTGGTTAAGGAGCTGAAAAAAATTGGGATGGGAGGGGGGTGGTAGTGAATTTTCAATTGGTAAAATTTGAGAAGCAGTATATGTAAGTGTACAGGTGAGAGAAGGCATTAAAGTACAGACTTTTAAAATCAGAATCAATCTGCAAACATGCGCTTGATTAAAAAGGCAAACAGTAGAATCTTGTAAATGAGCAGACCTTGTCCTTGACAAAGGCAGTGGGAAACTGGGATCAGGGTCCGTCAGCGCTGTGGAGTCTTTTCTGAAGGTTTTGTTATTTTCCAATAAAAGTGACGAACCTCTGTATGTTGCCAGGTTTCTGCTTGGACATGGCTGTGGTGAGACGCTGGTTTGTTTAACTTCACATTATTGCCCTTTGTATATGTGTTTAGTCCAGGTTTGATTGAGCAGCGTAGATACTATGTGAGGTAATAAATGTTCTTGCCTTTGTTTTACATGTCACAAGTTTAGTAAAGGTATCTGTAAAAGCTCTAATAGAGTGTGGCTTGAACTGGAGGGTGTTTGAATGTGTTGCTTTAACAATATAATTTTAGATTTTTTTGTGTGATGATTGTTAAAGTGAAATTCTGTCTTTAGGGTGGTTGAGAATTCTGCCATTCTATCAGTTTCAAGCATAGTGAGACAGTAGTAATTTTTGCTTTAGTAATTTTTGCTATCTTGAGAAGTAACAAAAAGCATTAATGTTTTGAACCTGTGTTTATATTAACTAAATGTCCTTCTATTGGAACATGTTATTCATAGATGTGTTGACTAATTACAATGTGGACTATATGAATTCCCTGTGTTGGTGGTAGAACTGAGAAGACTATACATTTAAAAAATGAGCTCCACTAGATGCATTTGAAACGAAATTCTAAAAATGTGACAGTTCAATTTTAGGTTGATGAGCCCACTGGAGGAGCTGTTCTGTCCAGGCCTGTCCTGATAAGATCCTATGTCTTTGTACACTTCCGTTAGATCTATGATGTGTTCTGTCCATTCACTCCTGCCATTTGGACATTGTCCAGTCTGCTGAAGCAGGCTGTCTGTCTGTTGCTTGGTTGATACGGTGACATAGGGCTGATTGATTATGGGGTTGAGAGTATCTATCCTTCAGAGAGATGTTAGCTGAGGAGAAGCAGATGTGCATTAGACCTCAGCAGAGGTGTAAGATGTATATTATGGCTGTGTGAATGTTGGGATTAGTGCCCCCTGCTGGAGCAGTACTTTAATGAGAAGGGATGTGAGAACATTTTGGTGGGGGACTGTTCAGCCTCCCAGATGTGGTGTGTCCTGGTACTTTTGTGGCATGCAGGTTTATCTCATGCAGTATGGTGCAGGTCTGAGACTTACTCTGTGTAACACTCCCATATGTTTCGGTGCATTTTATGTACATGTTGAAAGCTGCGTGAATGAAGATTTGTGCTTGATCAGTTATGATGGTAGAACATACATACTGACTTATTGATTTGACAGCAGCGGCTTTTATACTGATGTAGAAAAGACTGTGGTTTCTTTGCAGAAAAACTGGTTCTGCAACAGGAAGGTGTGTAATTACAGAAGGCCAGGGCTGGACCGCACGGCTCCTGTACGTGGTAGTACAAAAGATACCTTGTTTAGATTCCTCATCATTGTTCCATGGAAGACCATTGACTGTCAACCTACTTTTTTTTTTTAAGTAGGGTTGGGAACTCAAAAAATTTGGGGCAGAGTTTGACTGTTGAAGATCCCTGCTGCAGGTCTCAGTGTTCGTCCGCTTCTGAATGGCTTTACTGACATGTTTAAGACTGCTTTCCCCTCCTGTTAATCTGAGCCTCTGTGGAGTGTTCTACACAGTCTGGCTCAACCCCCCCTTCTTTACTCCATGATCCTGAAGCAAAGGAGGTGAAATCACTGGTGCGGAGACGTCTCTCAGAGCAGCAGTGAAGTGTTGTATACTTTTCCATGGATATCACTTGTGTCTGACTTCTGGGCTTTTTTTTCCCCTGGGCAACAGTTTCATAAAGATATCCTGCATGGAAAGAGGAAGGTGGGGACGCAGCTGCTGAAGACTCCCCAGAGATCTCTGCCTGCTGTAAAATAATAATAATAATAATAATGCTCTGCTGCATAGTAGTCAGAAACATTAAAGCCAGAAGGTCCAAATGTGTCACTCAGTCACCACTCTTCCCCACCAAACACTTTGTTTTCCACAGAACACAGTGTCCCTGGAGCTGTGTTAAATTGAGTGTCTAACTAGTGGTGTTAAATCTGCCTGTCTACCCTTGCTCGCCCTATGCTGCCCACGGCTGCATGTCATTCTTGCCCTGAGTACATTCACCCCTTCTCTACCTGCCAATCTGGGATTTGGTTTGGTCTCTGTGGTGACAGCAGAGGTTGTTGCATCTCGTAGTAGTTAAGGAACTCATGACACACTACTTTGAAGGGGAAAAACATTCTAATTTGTTTATTAACAGCCTTGCTATGGAGATTAATAAAGTAGTTTTAATCGGACCTGAAGTCTACCGCTGCCTGTGTGTTATACGAGTACAGGTGACTTGAAACCTACTCGTGCTCACATGTACACAAATGCATGCACACACGCTATATGGGTGGGTAGATGGCTAGATGGAAATGAGATGATAGTTTTTCTAAAAAAAGGGCCATTTTTTTCAAGACCAGTTTGCATCCAGGTGAGAATCAGGCACTTGTATGAAAGACATAGTGGTGCATTTTGTGTTTCTCTTGACAGCAGGTGGAGGTCAGTGCGTACTGACAGGCAGTCCTCAGGTTTTCAGGGCATCTTCTCTGCACCAGGTGGTTCCCACATCTCTGGAATATCACTCCTGCTCTCCAGCAGTTCCCACATCTTTCAGAAGGCTCTCTCTCTGGGTTATACTGCTTGCATCATGTCTGCTGTTGTAAACCACAGTCTGTGACCATTGACCTGTCAGCAGAGAGGGGAGGGTTGACCAGAGCATGGTTTGCAAACCAAATTAATGTTGACTTGAATGATCAGGATTTGCATGGGTTGTTAAAGCAGTTGCACAGCTTTGCCGTGTCTGACTAAAAAGTTGAGTAAAATGTAAACTGGTCTCCCACCTGCTTCTGGAAGTCCTGTTTATACAAACTATCTATGTCCCACCAGGGTGAACTGTGATCTGAACTGTGAACAGAAGAGATGGTTGTACAGGATGGAATGGCTATATGGGTCTTCCCTCTTTTCCCCAGTACCATGTGTTTGGATATGTTTGTTTTTTCATTTGAGTACGTGTACACGTAACTGAAACAGATATGTATATCCAGCTGAATATTTAATGGAATCTGCTCCATCTAATGAAAAGTGCTCTGCAATTCAGAAGATAGGCAACTTTCTTTATGGAGAGATTATTTTCCTGTGTTATAGATATTTGAATACCTGTTAGCCACTAAAAGCCATTATGAGCCTGTAAACTAGTGGCTATCTTGTGTGGAATGTATTTCTTATCAGGTTGTGTGTGACCTTGCCTTAATAGACATGTGTCACCCATGGATCTGATGAACCATCTCATTTAGTGAGATTTGCCTTACCCATGAGACCGAGTAATGGTTTACCCAGTAAAAACCGAAGCTTCATATGAGACTTTTTATTATTATTATTATTTTATTTATTTATTTATTTTTTTTGGTGCCTCCTTTTTGGTCTGTTTTTTTTTTTTTTTTCCTCCGTGATGCTTAGACAAAACCTCTCTGCCTTTTGATAGCAAGTGTATTTTGAGATTTCTGTGGCTGTGTGTTTGCCAAGGACAAGACATTATGAGCAGAATGACTGCTATACCAAGGCCATTCAGTACATTGACGCTGTCTGATATAATTAATGGCAAACAGTGAGCAACAGACACATGAATCTGAAAAGTTTTTTGGTTTTCTAGTCTTCTGTCAAGATCTGATCCTTGATGTTTATGATGCTATCAAAGATTCCCACATCAGCTTTAACGAGATGTAGCCTTATAGCCTTCTTTTATAGCGTATGCAGGGCAAGTGTTTCTGGATATTTCACTGTCCTATGTTTGTTGATCTTGTCTCATAGCAGTTGAAGAGCTGCTGTCTTTCACTAATGCATGGTCTCTCAGGGTGCTTTTGCTTAAACGTGAGGTCTGTTATGTGCTGGAACTTTGTGCATATGTGAATTACAGCAGCTCTCGGCTCACTGTGCTAAACACCTCAATTGTAAATGCTGTAATGGACAGTCAAAGTGGAAGTGTCTAATCATGGACCAGAGTAATGAATCCACTGTGAATCAATACCTAGCTACTCGGCCAATCTAAGAGGACTGAAAATGGATTTATCTTGAGGTGATTACTGCAGGGTTGCCTTATCAGCTGCTTTCCAGGTTAAGAGCAGTCTTTCTTGGGCTGAACTGGGTCCTGACAGTTGTGATCATTCTTCTTAGCCAGTCTCTGATACAAGCATTTGGACATGTTGTGTGCCTCCTGCTGACTGGGCTGTAAATGCACAGAAAATACTAGTGTGGCCCAAAAAATGGCCGATGGTCCAGGGAGAAGTCTGAGATAGGCCTCTGTCAGCTGTAGCAAAGGTACTCATCTGAAACTGCAACATGTGAAGGACGACTCTCTAAGGGCCACTCGCAGCACTGCTCAAGGTTGGTTCTTATTGTCACTCGTATGTCTTCACTCAGAGATTTAAAAATGGTCCTATTGACATGCCGTACCTAAACTGTAAGGAGGAACAGGCAAAGAGGAAGTGCAGGTATCTGACTGGAGAACTAATCGCCAGTAATCTTGTTCTGTCTGTGGTTGATGTTACAGTGTATTGTGGGCCAGGGACTGTGACAAACACTTACAGCCAAATTCAAAAGTGTGTTTGCTTCAAGTGCAAGGACTTGGCTAGGGAGGGGCCTGGTTTCCATAGCGGCCCAGATCCCACGGTGACCAGACCCAGCATTCTGTGAATGGAATGCTGTAGACAAGCGCAATGATAATGGCCTGGCCTGCTCTGCCTGTCTTGCATACATTTCCATGTCACACCTTTGGAGTGCTGTGAGGGAGGACCGCCCCCTTCAGCTCTGAACAAGGTGCATTGTGGATTATGGGTCAAATCTCTGGAGGAATGCACCTTTGTCTTGTTTAGTTAAGTAGTTTTTTAACCTTTTTAGCAAAGGTATTGGGCCCTTGGTGCTGTGTGGCCATGTAGCTGAGTAACACGGCTGGCATACTGGCCATGTGCCCATCGTTTGTGAGAGTGTGCCATCTTGTCGTCATCTCCTGGCTTCAGTCCAGGCAAATCCTCAAAAGGTTCTTGGGGTCAAAGTGCATATACCACCCAAATGAGATCAGCTCGCAGAAATCAAACGTGTCACAAAAGCAGCTCATTCTTATCAGGTCTGTTTTGAAGCACTCCCTCTGGTTAATGATTAATCCAGTTCTACCTGATTGGCCCTGGCTGACATTGTGTCACCGCTCTGTTTGGCTGTTTGTTTGGTAGTGTGCCGTCCTGGATCCGCGTGCCAATGCATCTTTAGCAGAAAAGAGTTACAGTGGTCTCAGAATGTGTGCGTGTTTAGCTATAGTTAATGCCTTTGAGTAAGATGTTATCTGTGAACTGGTTTGGCTTTGAATTTGATGCTTTGCGTAACGTTGATGGTTAATGATTCAGACAGGAATGCTGTGTCATTGCTCAGTGCCCAAGGTCAGCTAATTCAGACGCTTTTGTTCATGTTTACTCTCACCCTAAATGTGTTTTAAAATAAAATATCTGCATATTTATTTAAATATAAAGAGTAAACATCAGCTTTGAGCGTCGCCTTCCTGTTGTCTCACTCCCACGCCCGGCCGCTGTCGTGAGTGTGCGCTGCGTATTTGCCTTGCCCTGATTGCACATCACTGAGCACTCGACTCATTACTGGTGGAGCTGGTTCATGGAGTTTGCAGAGCCCATCTCAGCAGCTCTGGGCTGGTGTGCTGTGGGTCAGTCTGCCTGGCACTGAGCTCATCTGAGCTGGCCTGAGCTGTGGAGTTTGATGGTGTTGACTGGCTGCACAGGGGACTGGCAGGTTAGTGGCTGAGGCTGCAGGGGGAGAACATCATTACAGCTGGATCTTGGTGCTGGAGCCAGTGGCCAGCTGTGCTGAAGCTGACAGTAGGGGTGGTGAATAAGAGTGGGAGGTGTCTCTTGCTGTGCTGATACCAGCAGGGTGAGGGTTGGCACAGCATTACCAGGAAAGAGGATAGAGGATTAGCCTGCTGTACGTCCCCCCCCCCCAGCTCACGGGAGCCCTGCTTTACTGGAACAGAAGACAGAGTGTACGGGGTTGGCAACCCCGCTGTGTCTCAGACAATGGTGTGTGCGCATGTGCACCTGTGCTTGTGTGAGCATGTGCATCCGTATACATGCATTTTCCCATGCATGCCTTCATAAGTGTACCTTCATCAAATGCTGTCACATGACTATACTCAGCCCAAACCAGAACTTGTAGGCTCAGCTTCACTTGTGCTGTTAATTATCTTGTTTATTTAGTGTGTGTCCCAGGCTCTTCAGAACAGAGATCCACTCTGTGCCCACCACCACACGTCAGGGCTGCTTTTTACAGTGGAGTTTCCCCATTGGTTTCACTGAATAGTTTGTTTTAGTGCTGTTGTTATTAGTAATGCAACTGAAAATGGAAGAAACAGCACCACCTTGTGAGCATATGGGCATCTACAGACAGAAACAGTTAAACCGAGATCACTCAGTCATGGTCATGCAGGCCTGTGGTGGGTGAAGGTTTTTTTTTTTTTTTTTTTCCACCCTGCCAATTCATTCATTTTAATCTGACTGCTGTCTTTATTAAATATCAGTTACATCTTTGCTGCTCTTCATTTGTTCTCATTTGCGTGTGTCTGCTTTTAGTTGTGTTGATTTGAGAGAAAGTAACAAAAATATGTAACAATTTGTAACAAAAATATAAATCACAACACAATGTAATTGTAACTGCAGAATCAGAGTAGAAAATGTCTGGGTAATTTAACACGGTGCTTCATTCAAATCCGAAATCATTAATTCTATTCAAATTGTAATAATTAATAAAGAAGACAAACAGGTGCCTGTGACAAAGAATGCTTAATGAGGAGCAGCAGTTTCAGTGGTTGTTATCCAGAAAGTATATTAACGTCAGAAAAACTGAAACTCATTATTTGGAGAATTTATGAGGCCATTTACCTTTTCTTTGACTGTTAAATTGCACCCTGTGAACTAGGAAAGGCTGCGAGAACATGTTTTTCTATTTCTGATGTTCCTGAGGGTGCTGCATGTCTTGGACTGCCTTCCTACTCTGTGTGGTGACTTCCTGTCAGAAATGGATGGAGCGTCACATGCAGGATCCAACCATTCAAAGGGTTGACAGTGTCAGCTGGTCACCAGTTACAGACCCCCAGAAGGACGGAGTCCTGAGTGTGAATTGCACACGGCTGTGATCGCAAGACAGGACGCTCATCACTGCATTTGTGCAACTATGGGTCCTGCAGGGAGAAGGCAGACTAAACCCCCCATTCCTCTGATTGTAAAGGGAGTGTTGTTTTATGTTTCAGTTTGCAGGTATCTACATTATCCTTCCTTCTTTATGACGATGTGAGGTTGGGGTTCTGGAGTGAGAGGGAGTGTGTACATGTTTCTCACCCTGTACCTGCCTAGTTTCCACTTCACTGTGCACCGGTTGCCTGTGCAGTTTCCTGTTGCCTTTTGGTGAACCGGTGTTGTCTTTACAAAGTCACGGCAAAATTCGGAGCAGGCCAATGAGGGGCCACTTTCATTGCTGGTAACTTTTGTCTTCAGCTGAAGCCAATCCCACAGGGTGATAATGTAATTTCTGTTTCAGTACACAAGGGTGTGGATTCCCGACCCAGAGGAAGTGTGGAAATCTGCAGAGATCACCCGGGATTACAAAGAGGGAGACACCACTCTTTACCTTCAGCTTGAGGATGAGTCGGTAACTTCCGTGTGCTCGTTTGTGTTTGTATTAAGCCACACGTATCTAGATTGCTGCTTTTTTGTGTATCTACATATGAGCTTGCAGACAAAACATAGATCGTTGTGTGACAATAAGCCCCTCCCTCATCCATGTTAGCTTGCACATTTACTGGGGCTGTCAAGGCTGCCAGCCAACCACTCTTCTTCCAAACCCAACGCAAGGTCCCAGACAACTTTAAATATTCAAGACAATGGCAGACAGCATTTGTGGTTGTTCTCACCCTGTCCTGTCTCATGTCTTAGACGTTAGAGTACTCTGTGGGCCCCAAGAGCAACCCGCTGCCCTTCCTGCGGAACCCTGACATCCTGGTGGGGGAGAATGACCTCACGGCGCTCAGCTACCTGCACGAGCCTGCCGTGTTGCACAATCTGCGTGTCCGTTTCCTGGAGTCCAACCACATCTACACCTACTGTGGTGAGTGGGTCTGTGCTGCCTGTACACTGCTGAACAGTGGTTCTATTCAGCATAGGCATCTCTCAAAATATCTCAAAATCAGCTCACATGTTCTCAATCATCAGTGTCCCCTCTAGACACACCTCTGTGTGTTTCTCTGAATGAAGTGAAGTAGTATGTTAATGTGCTTCACACTCCCCACTCCATGACATGATGATCATGTCCTGATTTTATTCCTGTCCTTCCAAGTTTCATAGTTATCATTGGCTGCTCAGAAGTGGCCTGTGTGACAGTCAGCCAATCAGATGTGTGCAGCACCCGACGGCATACTGTGAGGAGGAAAGAAAATTGAAGAAATTTATATCTTAAGCCCAGTAGTTCTGCTTTTCCTGCAGACATTAATAACAGTGATATGAATGGAAGGTACCATTCAGAGAAAGTGGGGAGGTTGTAATCAAAAATGTGAGGAGAAAAAAAATGAGACAATTTGTTCTTGCACTACAGTTTTTTTTTTTTTTTTTTTTTTATGTTTCCAGAAAAGATGAGAAATCTGCTAGAAAGACCTGTTAAGTTTAGCCGGTAATGTAGGAAAAAATCAAGAACGAGTCATGGAAAAACTGGATCGTCATGTTCAGCACTTTATATAAAAACTGATTTGGGGCATTAAGACCATTATTTATGCTATTCAAGGAACTGATGTTTTTGTGTTTTTTGTGATGTGTAGCATTTAAACTCCTTTTAACCCTGAGACTTTGGTTTACACTGCTGAAGTAAATTAACATCATTATTTGGTTTTCTTTTCAAGGCTTTATAAACTAAAGAATGTTTGGTTCATATGTCTCCTGTTTTTCCACTTGTTTTTATCTGCTTTCCCATTCATGAGTTGGACAGAAGGAATTCATTATCTGGCAGACAGTTTCCCAGCAGGTGGCCATTTCTAGAACGTTCCTTTTCCGCCCACCTTACATCACAGTAATTCATTTCAATTTCTAAATAGAGGGAAATGTCTTCAGTCACCTCTGTGTGCACCAATGATGTTTTACTGATTAGACATTGGTTTACGTCTGCTCAGCTTTGGGCATGGCAGGAGGGCACGGTGCCACCCTGACAGAAGCTGTGATTGGCTGCCCTCTCTATGACATCTCTTGGTCATGCCCCTGGGTGACACCTCACTCTCCCTGCACAGGAATTGTTCTGGTGGCCATTAACCCTTACCAGCAGCTGCAGGTCTATGGCGAGGAGGTGATCAATGCGTACAGCGGACAGAACATGGGTGACATGGACCCACACATCTTCGCTGTGGCTGAGGAGGCCTACAAGCAGATGGCCAGGTGAGCAGGACATGGGGCCGGGTGGAAGAGAAGGGTACTGGTGAAAACCCTCTCATTCAGGACGGCTGTGTGGAGTAGGTGGTGCAGGGGGTGGGGCCTATGACTCATGCCACTCCTGGAGAAAGTCGTGCGCTTGCATCGATTTTGACCTTTAGCACGTGGAGACATTGGAGGGGCAGGGGACTGGGGCCTGGCTGTAAAGAACGTTTGGACTTTTGGCTGCAGACGAGCCTTGTCAGCCTTTCAAGGGCACCTTGCCACACCCAGTTTTTGCCCAGTATGCCCTCTTTTCCTGCCCATGTCATTGTAAATTGCACTTACAAGTGGGATAAGCATGAAAAACAAGTTGAGTGTTAAGTGAGTTGTTGGCATGATGTCAAGACTAAGCAAGACCCCGAAGTGCGCGTGCGCGCGTGTGCGTGCACTTGGCCCATTATTTCCCTGCCATCCCATATGTACTATATGGTTTTGCACAGTCTGGGTGGATAATTAGTGTTCTACGCCGATCCCTCTCTGCCCAGGTTGCCAATGCAGTTTGCCTCTTGAGTTTTCTAAGGCAATGCTGTGTACAGCAACAGGTGAAGGGATCACAAAAAGATTGAGAGAAAAGGTCTGCTTGTATTGTTCCTTAGCACTTGCAAAGAGGAAGAGGGACATACCAGTGTTTTTAACTCTTGATGTTGGGAGCAGGCTGAATTTGTGTTAGTAACAAAGGCACAGCATCTTTGGAAGACAGTTAGGATCAAGGCATGTACACTGATCTCCACATGACATCTGCTTCAGCATCAGTATTATGATGGGTGAAGCTCTGATGGTTCAACGGTGTGGAGCTTGTGATGTTCCAGCTATGACTGTATGGAGCGGTTGGCCCATAAGCACACTTCTCATTCCTCCCTACAGGGATGAGAAGAACCAGTCCATCATCGTGAGTGGGGAATCAGGAGCGGGCAAGACTGTGTCTGCAAAATATGCCATGCGCTACTTTGCTACGGTTGGGGGCTCGGCAAGCGATGCCAACGTGGAGGAGAAGGTGTTGGCCTCCAGCCCCATCATGGAGGTGAGGAACTAGGGTCAGGCTTCTCTAGCTCTGGAATAAACCTAAAAAGACCTAGAAAAGGTTGGAAGTTCCCCACTCTAATGACACGGGATCTTTCAACTTTGTTTTGCTCAGCTGATTGGAGCAAAATGCTCTGAGGTTTTAGGAACCTTGCGAAACATGTAAGTTTGTGACTGTATTTGAAGTTCACTCCCAATTAGGGTTAACTTATAATAAGATCTTACTTGTAAAATTTGAGCGCTGGTGCATGTGTTCTGTGCATTACCTGGCTTTCAGGCGGTTAATCTGAATATTAGAATCAGCTGTTTTGTTTGACTTCCCTTGACCAGGGTGGTTCCCTACTTTCTTCCTCTCATTTGTTATCCTCACTTCCTGTTAAAATGAAATGACTCAGGCCATTGGAAATGCCAAAACCACCCGCAATGACAACAGCAGTCGTTTTGGCAAGTACATCCAGATCGGGTTTGATCGGCGGTACTACATCATTGGTGCTAACATGAGGACCTATCTCCTGGAGAAATCCAGAGTGGTGTTTCAGGTGAGCCTCTGCAGATGCTTGTGACTGGGGACCAGATGTTGGATCTGTAGTCCACACAAGTGTTTAAAGGCATGCATAATGTTCTTTTTGAAGGGTTCTTGTGGAACAGCTCAATCGGTCACTTAATGACAGCATATGCAGGATTTTTTTTTTTTTTTTGATTCATTCAGATGTAAACATGAAAGTGAAAGGCTATATACAGTTGTGACATTACATCTTTAAAGTCAATTGTAAAACAAATTATTAAGAAGTGACATGATGTTGACCACTGTTTGCCACAGGCTGAGGATGAGAGGAACTACCACATCTTCTACCAGCTGTGTGCCTCATCCAGCCTTCCAGAGTTTAAGGATCTGGCCTTGAGTAAGTCCAGAGAGTTGGCTGGTCAGTGCTGATTATGAGCCAACTAACAGCTTCTCACATGTGTGCCTTCAGCCTGCTGTTTAGCTTCTCATCAGTCACATACTAGGGGTTAAAGCTCCTGGGCTCTGTGATCATTATTTACCCACCAAACCAATTCTCTGAAAAGGCAGAAATTAGCAGAATCTCTAGTATTAACTAGAAATGCCTGTAGATTTGCTTGAAAATCCTGAGAATGCATCAACGGCAAAGTTCTGCTGAAATGCTGTACGAGTTTGTCTTTTCTGAAGGCTCCGTCCTTGGTTTAAGAGTAACACTGATCTGGCTGCACTTGACATTTTCAGCTTCTGTTCTTATCAGCACATAGGAAACCCCACAATGTCATCAGATATGAAATGTAATCATTTTTGAAACTTAAACAACTGACCTCGTGATGCAGATTAAGTGTGGATGAGCCCAGGATGGAAATTTATTTCTCAATTTTTTCTTGTGTTGATTGTAAAGATCCACTACCAGTTATAACAGGGCAGTGATTGTTAATGCCCCAGAGCTTTCGTCTGTAACTTAGACTAATTAATGAAACATAAACTAACCAGGAAGCTAATGTGAGATTTTTTGTAACTGGAAGTCATTGCTCTAATACATGTCTGTAAATGGATGATGCTTCTTGTTTTATTTATTTAGATGACAGTGGTTTGATGTTCAAGCCTTTCCACTACCTGAGCTGGGCTCCTGATAACGTGAGCCGACTTGTTTTCCTTCCCTTTTTCCATCCTTTTCTTTTGATCACCCCATTCGCCACTCCCTCCCTAAGCCAGCGCTGAGGACTTCACCTACACCTCCCTGGGCGAGAACATCTTTATTGAGGGGGTGAATGATGCAGAGGATTTTGAGAAGACCAGGCAAGCCTTCATGCTGTTAGGTGAGAACCCCCTCACACCAGTGAACTTGTGTATACACCGATTTTATTGTCTCAGTCAGTCATCTTCTATACAGCTTCATCCAGTTAAGGGTCGCGGGGAACCTGGAGCCCAGCCCAGGAGACATAGGGTGCAGGGCAGGGGATACCCAGGGTAGGGCGCCAACCCACCACAGAGCACACACACACACACACACACACACACAATGGGCAATTTGGAGACATCAGTTAACCTAACCTGCATGTCTTTGAACTGTGGGAGGAAACCAGAGAACCCGGAAAAAACCCACCACGCACAGAGAGAACATGCAAACTCCACACACACAGACCCAAGGTGGGAATCGAACCCCAGGCCTGGAGGTTCAAGGCGACAGTGCTAACCACCATGTCACCTAGATTTTGTGTTAATTAATTTATTATAATTTTTTAATGAAATTTGTCCTTGTCACCCCAAGGGCCTGCCTTTATCTGTTCACTTGTGTGTTCGTACATGCAAGGGATTTGGTTTAATGCAAATTCTGTCTGTTGTGTTCAAGATCTTAGAATGTCTTAGAATGTAACTGTGTGTAGAAATATGAAAGTTTGTGCTTGTCCTTTATCCTAAACACCCAGGTACCCTACCCACAATGCTCTGTACTTTTTCCCTATCTCCACAATCTTCTTTTTGTGCTGAATTCTTCACACAGTAGAGCACCACAGGGAATGCCATTTTAGCTTTCTCAATAGGCAGCATTGTGCCAGTTATGTAACTGAATCACAGGACTTCTGTTAACTGGTCTGCTCAGGAGTGAAAGACAACAACCAGATGAACATTTACAAGATAATTGCTGCCATCCTGCACCTGGGAAACATAGAGATTCGCTCTGAAAGGGATGGGGAGTCCTGCCACATTTCTGTGAGTGTCCTCTGGCATGCCTCCTACTGTGTTTTGCTGCGAGCATTGTCCTGAATTTCTGTGAACATCCCACCATCCTGTGCCACACCCTCCTCCATCCTCATTTTGCATGGTTCCTCAGAACGTCAGGCCAACCCATCTCTCACTTCTCTCAATGACCCTCAATGTTTCTCGAGATGCTCAGTCCAAATCATCTCCGCCCTTTTATCATTAACGTCATCCTTCGTATTGCTCATGGAAGCTCTGTTCGACGTGCTGCATCGCCCGACAGTGCGTCCTTAAAAATGACACTCCTGTCACCGCGGGCCCATCTGACCTGCCCCGTCACCCTTCGCCCTGCAGAAGGACGACCCCCACTTGCTCCACTTCTGCCAGCTGCTCGGGGTGGAGCAGGACCAGATGGAGCACTGGCTGTGCCGGCGGAAGCTGGTGACGGCGAATGAGACATACGTGAAAAACATGTCACAGGTGCAGGCCTGCAACGCCCGCGACGCACTCGCCAAGCACATTTATGCCAACATGTTCGACTGGATCGTGCAGCACATCAACAAGGCTCTGCAGACCACCGTCAAGCAGCACTCCTTCATCGGTGTGCTCGACATTTACGGGTAAAAGACACCACATAATCCCAGCTCTTGCCTATGTGTTACTGCTTTGGTCATGTTCTGCACTGTACTCATTCATACTAAGTACCAAGGAAGCAATAAAGAGAGGCCTGTTCCTCAACCATAAAGCCATTACCAACTGCATGATAGCATTTGTAATTGAATACAATAAGAAGTACAGACCTCCTAACATTGTGTGTGTGTGTGTGTGTGTGTGTGTGTGTGTGTGTGTGTGTGTGTGTGTCATTGGCCAAAACTACACTGTGGAGAAGCAGATACATTTGCGTCTCTGGCTCTGAGACAGGCACGCTACTAAAGCTGATAGACTTGGTGTTCAGACTTGCTTCGCCGTCACGCTTTGTTTCCCCACAGGTTTGAAACGTTTGACGTGAACAGCTTTGAGCAGTTCTGCATCAACTATGCCAACGAAAAGCTCCAGCAGCAGTTCAACTCGGTTAGTTTCTCAGCATGCTTTCCCCTGGGTAGCTTGAGAATGATCTAAGTGTGTGGGCTGCACAAAAAGAGTGTTAAGGGAGCTACCATTGCCAACACAGGCCTTAATGGAAAGAACGTGATTTAATTTAGACCACCTCCTGCTTCTCCTTCCAAAGAAATGACAAAGGTTGTATGAATTATTTTTTTTCTCAAAAACTTAAAAAGGGAAAAGGTTAGCTTCCTCCTCAGGCCTGAGGAGCAGAACAAATGCAGTATTTGTGTAAGGAAGGGATTTAAAATAGGGTGGTGTGTAACATAGATCTCCTCTCCAGCATGTGTTCAAGCTAGAGCAGGAAGAGTACATGAAGGAGCAGATTCCCTGGACGCTCATCGACTTCTATGATAACCAGCCCTGCATTGACCTCATCGAGGCTAAGCTTGGCATTTTGGACCTCCTGGATGAGGAGTGTAAGGTACGAACTTCCGCATGCAGTGCAGGGGAAGTCAGGTATTGAGAGGGTTGTAGATGGAGAAAACTACTGCAGCAGTAGAGGTTCTCCTGTATGTGGTCAGTTTTTGTGCTTCCTGCCTCTTCTTTTAGTGTTGGATAGACCACCACTGTCTTCATTATGTTTTATCTTTTGATTTTTGATATGTGCTCAAATAGTAACTTGGTGTGTAACATCAAAATGTCAATCATACAGTTCCCTTCACAGATAAACTGTGGCTACGCTAATGCTTCCTTGCATGCCCTTTCTGCAGGTGCCCAAAGGAACTGATCAGAACTGGGCCCAGAAGCTCTATGCCCATCATTCAAATAGTAATCACTTCCAGAAGCCCAGGATGTCCAACATCTCCTTCATTATTATCCACTTTGCTGATAAGGTGCAGTGCAGGTTTAATGTTGTACTTTTAAAGAATATAATGTTTAAAAGTTGTCGTCTTTGCCTTTCATCCCTAAATCTACAACACAAAGGAAGAGGTTCTGCAGAATGATTAGCTCAGCTGTCTGGAAGAAACAGTCTAATGGTTTGGTTTCTGAAGGTGGAGTACCTTTGTGATGGCTTCCTAGAGAAGAACCGGGACACAGTGTATGAGGAGCAGATCAACATCCTGAAAGCTAGCAAGGTGAGAGGCACTCTGGACATGGAGACACACGGAGTTACAGGTGTACAATGAAAATTATACTGTTGACTGTCTTCAGCAAATGCTTACCTACCGCTGACAGGTGCCTTAATCTTGGAAAAGCTCCATATCATATTTAATGCATGTAGTCATCCATACTTTAGATGTGCTTGTTACCAACTACACAACCATTGCTTACAATCTTTAAGGAGGACATGGTAAAACTGGGAAGGAGCAGGTAGTGTCAAATTTGAGGTCTAGGAAACATTAGTTGAAGGCCCCTTTTGAAAAGAGTAGTTCTTTGAAAGAATGATTAAATTTTCTCATGTTAATATTGGCAGCAGTAGCCTTGTTTGGGTGAACCCACTGGATTGAGTTAAATGGACAGAATGGTTGCTATCACTGAGAAAAAGTTGTAGACTCCAGCACGTGGTTGTCTTTTTGAAGCGTTCCATTGTAAAGAGTCCACAGCCAGAATTGTGGAACAAATGCCTTTTGTTTTAGAGCTTCCTTTCTTCTTAGTTTCAGAACTTTGCTTTGATGATCATGCATAGCGGTGTCCTGTAAAATACAGATAATGCTATAACATGCTATAACAGATGTGATCAAACATTTTGCCACTGAAGAAGCAGAATAAGGTAGTTAATAATATATGAAACGGTTTTCTTTGAGAAATGCATCCAGATCAAAGGCCTTAAAAATATTTGTATATAAGGGTACATGTAGATGAATGCATGTATTGATTTAGCTTGGCTCTGCATGGGAAATGTAATGAAGTCTGTATTGATTTTTGAGATGATTTGTGTGGTTCTTGGCCTGTTTTCTATGGACTTTTTCTGTCCAGTGATTGGTCAGTGGTTTAGATTGGGGGTTATAAAGGAAGTCATGACAGGTTTGTGTTCCTTACTTCATCATCTTAATGCCATTGAACAGCTGAAGGAACACAAGACGTAAAGGCATTAATACACAGCCACATCTTCAAATACTCACACAAGCATGATTTGTGAAAAAGCAGAGGGATGATAAGAAAATGGATTTCTTTAAGATGCAGAGAATTGTGGCTATGAACACAAGGTTATTTTTCATCCCCAGAATGAATTTCTTTTTTTGTTTTTCAATACAACATTCCCAAACAGAGTGTTAGCTATATTTAATAACGGAGAAGAGGGGAGGGAATGTCACATGAAATTAACTTAGTTTCTGTGACTCAAATCTGTAGTACAACACATCAAGTCATCTAACAAGGAGACCGACACGTAAGAGGCCACACTTTGCCCTTGACGTGGCTGAGGATCATGGGTAGTGGGGTTGGGGGCAGGAGGACGACTGTCTATGAGCACAAGACGTCCTTAAAGAGCAGCATTGCAGTCACGAATTGCATACCAGTGGTATCAGCAGACTGTAAAAGCATGTATATACCAAGCCTGACATCAGTATGGCTACCAGTGTCAGCATTTTAAAAGGACAGATCAGATGGTGGAAGGTGCTTGTGTGAACTGTAGGGGTTGTAATCCCAGCCTTGAGTCATCACACTGCTGAAACAGTGTGTCGACGAAGAGGAAGAAGGGTTTAAATTTTAAAAGTATGTCCTCGCAGTATTGTTGTCATCATTCCTGCTGCAGTGGTAATTTTATCAGTGAAGCAGTCATGAGGATTTCTGTTCCTTGGGCGCTCTCTGTATCCTCTTCTGTATCCTCTTGTGTGCCCTTTCTTCTCATTAAAACCAGCACACATCAGCGTATCTCGTAGCTCTCATGTTGAGCACTAGTGTCGTATGATGCCAGGGCGAACAATTCAGGTGACTTGGTATGGATCCTTAACTTGAAGCTGCTGAACTAAACAGCCCAGGCTGTTCAACCCCCTCCTCTTCCCCACTCATAAAGGCAGGCAGGTGAGCTCTCTTCTGTTTGTCTTCAGTTCCAGATGGTGGCAGACCTCTTCCAGGATGGGAAGGATAGCTCCGGCCCCATGACCAGCACCACTACGTCAAAAGGCTCCAAGATCAACGTGAGGCCTGCCAAGCCACCCCTCAAAGCCCCTAACCGGGAGCACAGGAAGACAGTGGGCCACCAGGTGAGAGGGTTACCCCCCGTCCACAGCACAAGGGTTTGTTCCTCCCCTTAACTGAGCAGTTTCCACAAAACAATCGAAAGGGAGAATAATGGGCACATTGCTATTAAATCAATAATGGGCACATGCTATTAAATCATGATATGCATTTTTTTTCCCCCATCCTTTGAAAATAAGAAACCTTCATTTTAAATATGAGACTATGGATGCTAGGCTGTGTCTGAAACCGCTGTATACATTCCCAAACTGTTCTATCAGAACTTGTAAAAGACACTGCTGAAAATGAATGTTTTTAATACACATGGGACTATAGAGGAGGAGACACACAGAAACACTATCATTCTCTCCCACAGCCTAGTAAATCGCGTGTCCCTGTCTGTGAGTCCGCGTGTGTATGTCTGCGCACGTGTGTGTGCTCGTGTCCTGCCGTAACACTCACTCCTTTGTGTCTGCCGGGCCAGTTCCGTAACTCTCTGCATCTGCTGATGGAGACGCTGAATGCCACTACCCCACATTATGTCCGCTGCATTAAGCCCAACGACTACAAGGAGGCCTTCTCGTGAGTACACGGTCATTTACATCTCTCCAGAGTGCCACCCATGTCCTAAATGTTCCCTGGCCTGTTAACTACAGAGGACGCTGCCTCAAGTTGAGTGTAACTCAGCTGTATCGTTTTACGAGAAACATACCTGATGTCTTGGGTAAGGTGAACGTGCAGTTGTTCCCAGTGGTGTTAATGACACACATGCTTCCACATACCTTGCTTTTCTCTCCCCCGGTTATCAGGCCTGGAAATATGTGAGCAGCTTAAAGCCTGAGCTTCGTGTAGTGTTTGGTGTTTTATTACGTAAGTCGTACCTCTCAATGGGACATTGAGCCGATGGAGAGAAAAGCCTGCAGTGTGACAGCAACATTTTTAGGCACAGGCAGGGACAGTGAGGTTGTTTTGGTAGCTTTAGATAAGTTCCCTCACGCATTCCTCCCCACAAGAGGGTCTGTTCATGGGCTGGAAATTGGATAATGTGGGCTTGATGAGTTAGGCGGGGTATCGGGGGGCGGGGGGGGGAGACTGAGCTAAGGACTCGCTGTGTAGTCCAGGCTTCCAAAACTCTGGTACGCCAGAGCAATGTGCTCAGTGCTCAAGAGGAAGATGAGGTAAGGAGAACCCCTGCCTGGCAGTGGCTGCTCTCTCCTGTACCTTTACCTGTGTTCAGAACAGAGAGGCCTGCCTGCTAGTTGCTGCATTTTTATGCCAGTTATTTATTTATTTATTTATTTATGTATTTATTTTGTGGTGAAACAGAGATTTTGTGTCCATTTAGCAGTTGCCTGGTTTTAGTGTCATGCCTGAAGTGATTTTTTTTTTTTTTTGCAGCCTCCAGGTTGTATAATTATCAGGTGTGTGTGTGTGTGTGTGTGTGTGTGTGTGTGTGTGTGTGTGTGTG
>JABJVR010000019.1:0-14975 GCA_025773905.1 Chitala chitala | reverse complement strand
TATAGGTTAGAGCCTATGAGATGTAAAACTGCAGTATTAGTATTGTATCCAATGCAGAAATAACCTAAGCATCTTCTAAAAATAAACAACTATAATAATCTAGCCTGCTTTCAAGATTGCAAGTAAGCAATGTGCAAATTCGTGACAAAAATATAATATACCATCCTAGTGTTTCCCCTCAGCTATTGTTCACATTTTCCAACTGTTAAACATATTTTTTGTTTCACTTATACTATGAACATATCAGGATATTTTATATATTTTTAGGAACCATAATTTACTACTACTGTGTTAATGTAGCTATGGCAATGCATACTGACGAAACAAGAGAAGAGAGATTTTTGTTTTGTTTTAGAAGTTCTTCTTGAAGTCACGGATTATATATTTAAATTAAATACCCTGAATTCAGCTTTGATCCTGTGCTCCTACATAGCAGCCTGTCTGTCGCTTTTGACCATATCTCTTTGGTACTGCTTCATACGGCCTCGTGTGCTTTAAATACCATTCGTTCCTGTCAATTCCAATAAAATATGGATAAAAACCTGTGTGACAAACCTCACATGAGACTACTGTGGTTGCAAAATAGCGCTGCACTTTCTCCCGGTGTGTGTAAGAGTAATTTCCTCGCCTTTAAGGTGTACGCTGGTGAGCAAGGCGTCGCTTTTTACCTGGACAAGATCTCTAGCCAGCAGCTCCGTCTCTCCGGCTGGGATGGTGCTATCCAGCACATCCCACCGCTCTCCGAGACGGAATTCCATGATGTACCGATCGATTGGCGACGTGTGATTGGCTGGAGGGATCCATGTCAATAGGACTCCCTGTTGTGTCCGATTGGCTGTGAGGCACCTTGGTGGGGTAAGCAGCACCAGTGGTTCAGGGGTACTTATAGGAAATACTGTGGAAAAGCACAGGAAGACGAGAAAAATGGTGTCAGGCTCCAACACACACACACATGCATAGTGTCTTCATATCTGCGTGCAGTTTCTTAGAAGACTGTGTTGGTTACATTAGACCTAAGTCTGAACCTGATAAGCCATGATGATCAGCAAAATTAATGGACAGGCAGCTTCCCTTCCCTGACCCACCACACTTAGAAGTAGCTCCGTCCTGCTCCCATCACCTACCTAACGTGTTCACAGTGACAACCTCGCTGAAGGGGCCTGTCCCCAGTTTGTTCTGCGCCAGGACACTGAACTGGTATGCTGTCTCGGGCTCCAGGCCCTGCACCAGCAGCCAGTTCTGAGCGAGGGGCACGGGCATGGAGACCCAGTCGTGCGGCCCCAGCTGCGCCCTCTTCACCCTGTGGTGTCCAGGACAAGTGGATAGAAGCATAACGTCAGTCGCTTCCCATGTCTGCCACTAGAGGGCCATGCTTTCTGATACCTAATAATCCCCACCCTCAAGCACAGCCCATCAAACACAATGCTGTGGTTACATTTTTTTTTTTAACCCCTGCACACAAGCTAACTGCATCGTTGGACAACGATCTACTTCCTGGCTTCTACTTTCTCTGATGAAAGCTATAAAAAAATTATTCTGCATGTTAGCAAATAATCAACATGGTGTATAAAATTACTTGCACTTCCTCCTGATCACTGAACATCTTGCAGACGTTCAGTCACAGCAGTGCTCACTATGGCCACTATCCACTTTAATGGATCTACATTAATTGATAATATAGCGTCATGTTGGCAAACCCACTCAAGTGTTGATATAAATATTATAAAAATATGATAATATAAACAAATTTGCTTCAGATCTAGAGTCAATGTTAAATTCAGAATTATCATACCAGAAGACATAAGCATTTAAAAAGTTATTTCTAAAACTTGAGGATCTCTTAGAACTCAGGAAATTAAAACTCTAAAAAACACATTTACAAAAGGATATGTAAAAACCATGATTCGCTGCACTGCCCTACATCATATTCAAGCCTAAAAAGTCAGTCTGGAGGAAGGACAGGTTCACAAACACCTGCTGGATTTCATTTGCCTGGACACGCAGCACAACTTCCCACAATGCAACGCCGCCAGCTTCCTGCAGTACGAGGCACAAACACAGCCGTGGAGAATGGGGAGCGAGACATGCTGCGGAGCATAACAGCGACATTCGTCGGCGAGTGCGCGCGTGCGCTCGCACGCAACACGCGTCCTCTCCTGCCAGATCTGGAGAGGCAGCGGCAGCTCAGGGCATGCAGAGGGCATGGGCACATGGCGCATGGTAAACGCCGCAAGCCGTACTGCACCAAGATGTACATAAACCCACAAATCAAACAGGTCAGAATGGTGTAAGTCTGAAGCCACATGAGTGCTCCTGTAATTATCAGTACAGCAAAAACAGTGGTTGTAGCAGTATTTTACTTGTATGTGACGAATTTAGTAGTGCTGTTACCCTACAGGTGATGAACTACTGGTCTTCACTGCTTTCAGGGCTGTGGTGGATTTATATAGAAATGCCAACACTGACCTTGGAGGCCTTCACCAGCTGCACTCATGCTACTTACATTATGCACGCAAATTACAGACTGTGACAGGCTGCGTTACTCCAGTGGGCTCGGAGCAGGCAGACGTGGTGCTCTGCGCTTCAGAGGTACGCTGCGATGTGAACGTGCAGTCGTGACTGGCGACCGCGTAAGTATCACAGAGCCAAAACGTGTGCTGACTCATCAATGCACACAACTGTCAAAAGAGCAAGCCTGGGGGAAAAGGGGGGGGGCACTGAATTAGGCAATGTGGTCTTTGTCAGCACACTGTCACAGCAGTGACAGGGAAGTGCCGATCTCACAGAGTCTGGCGCCGACAGCAGACGGAATGTGTCGCCTGTGCTGAGCTCGAAAAGAAAGCACCCTTACGCAGACGGCTGACTCGGCCAGTATTACTCATGACAGGAAGAAGACACCGTTGTGCCTTGCAGGCTTGGAACTGTAATTACAACTGCTATAGAGGTCTGAGGAAGCAGTAAACGTTGGCTCCTGATTGGCTCAGCCAATAAAACTCTTTGTTCTGAGCTGTCATTCCAACAGTGTCTATTTGGCCAAACATTATTGCTCCCTTTGCACTGTGCGGGGGTGTCTTGTTTCTCCATGGTATCTGGACCACAGAGAGATGTTCAACACCCCAAACACCAATCACAGACATGCACCTAGTCACATGACACCTACTGCGTAAAACAAGTAGCTGGCCTCGCAGAACCCGTATGGCAGGGTCGCAGGTGGCATGTGAGCAGGTGCTGGTACAGCTGACGACGGCTGAGTGTAATAAAGATCTGGGATCAGCTAATTTAATGTGGGGCTCAGGGCAAAATAACAAAAACCACAACAAAGCACAGAGTAAAGGAAGGGTGACCTGTGAAGGGGTTACTGGAGTTAGACTTATACCTCTCATTGTGTGACTGCAGTCTGGAGTAATTAGTAATTTAGATGTGCCTAATTCAATGGTCAATGGACAACAATACAAACTGTATTTGTATATGACATATACATGACTTCAGAGCAAATTAAAACAATGGTAAAATGGCTCTTGTCCAGCATTGGCCTTCTCATGCTGTAGGGATGATTAACTGAAAAATGGGGGGCCTGTTTTCCAGTTTCTCTGGCCACGACTCTAACGACTGGAGGCAGAGAGGTCCTTACCTCATGTGTCTTCTGTTCCCAAATGAATATTCTGCTCTGCAGGGATTAGCACAAGAGATAACCTTCCCCCTGCACCCATCAATATGCAGCCATGCCCTGTGTGATAACCTGCTGACACCTGCAGTCACAGTCCAGGACACCATTAGCATTCGAAGTGGACTGAGACATCTTTAAAAGTCAAGGCTGCAGCTCGGTCATTCAAAGCTTCTGAAAGCTTAAACTATTGTCTGTGCTCTGGCCTGTCTGCACTGAGCTCCACCCACTGCTGACACAAAGGGATATCAAGAGCTGGACAGACACACTGTTTATAACTGACTGATCAAGGACCAATCAGGTGGATCAGAGTCAGTGATGAAAGGTCCTGGGAACACATGAGGGTGGGGAAGGAGCTGTGCTGAGGCAGATAGGAGCTAATCAGTGGTCTAATGAAAGTCTAATGAAAGGTATTTTGTTGTCTGTGTGTGTGTGTGTGTGTGTGTGCATGCGTGCGTGCATGCCCCTGAGTCTTCTGCACCTACTGAAAGACCTTGAAATGATAGCAGTGACTCGTCCTAATCTCCCCAGTAGCACAGGACTCTGAATACTGACACTGTCCTTCTATGGCAGCCCAGCTGTTCAAAGTCACCCTGTCTTTCTCTCTCTCTTTCTCTCTGTCACACACTCACAGGCATGCACACATAGACACACACACACACACACACTGTCATTAGGCTGGTGCAGCACTCTGCACCTTTCTGGGGTGTACTGTCACCATGGTTACTCTCCCTTCCTCAACATGACGCCCCCCATTGCTACACACGGACAGGACCACAGCAGAGAACAAAGGGCGATTTAAAATCCCTAAGAGGTGTCACATCAAAAAAGAATTTATACAACCTAATCCGTTTGAAGGTAAAACGAGAAAAACGGCATTTCCAGGTAAATCAGTAAAAAACCTAAGGGCTGAGAACTCAGATGTCTGTATCTACAGTGCAGCAGTACTGCATTAGCATAAACTGCAATATCCTGTATAGCAGAAAACTTTCAAAACTGATAAATTCCATGCATAGAAAAGTAAAGCCCCACCCTGGACATCTCTCTAACAGTCACCCCAAGAAAACAGCCTTGCTGTCTTTCTGCACGGTAAGGGGGACATTCAGTGGAATGCACACAGAATAGAATTAGCGACAGGAAGCCAAGCTATGCAGAAGCCGAGAGGAAGAGAGACACAGGAGCAAGAGGAGCAGAGCGAAGAAGGCGCATCCCGTCAGTCTCGCCACCACCCACAACACAGCCCCCAGCAAGTCCACTGTACTTCAGTCTAGTTCACCGGACACGCTTCATATGTGCTTCTGGCTGCCTCCCTTCTTCTGATCGCAGGGTGGAGAGACCCAAACCATGACTGCGGGCATCACGGACCTGTGCTGTGCTCACAAGTGCCACAGCCAGGACAAAGCCTGATCTGCAGAAGACCAGGATTCTGTGCTAACACTTTTTGTGAAAAACCCGTGCCTGGTTTTTCCCTCTCTGTTGACTTTACAAATTCATCTGTGTCAAGAGGCCACAGCACAAAGTGTAAACCTTTAATGACAAGATAAAAAAAAAAACAGTAAAATATTAAAGGACAGTTGCCTCACTATCAAACTGTGCTGAAACCGTTGCGTTTCTTGAAACTGAAATTTCTTGTTCTTCAAATCTTCAAAAATAGCAAGCTCCTTGCTATAAAGCAATTTCAATAAAAATCCACTTGATATTTGCAAGTACTACAGACTGTTGTACTGAAATGTAAATGCTCTATGTGCCTGAGCATCCTCCCATAATTCATTGCAGATAAGAACAGAAGAGGCACTGCAGACAGCATTGTTGTCAGGTGTGCACAGAACAGTATGCACTGATACAAAAAGACCACTGGGTATCAATGTAAAGTACACATACAATACAGTGTCAGCATAAAGCTAAAACATGCCAGCTATATGTTTCCTGGCAAACGGCTCCAGACAAACAGGAGAGAATACCTCTAGGGGGTGGGGTGAAGAAACTGTTTAACTGACTGCTTTCTTAATACATTCAACTTCAATCCCTCTTTGGGACATACATCCAGTCGAAGGTTGTGTAAGTAAATCAAACGCACTGGTACTATATGTGGTGAAAGGGTGTGACACCCCCACTAAACCACATGCACTTGTTATTAGTTTTCCTGGGCATGTTTAACGACCTGCCTAATTGTACACAACAGAAACCTGTAATTGTCCTTTCCTCTTAACAAAGAGCTCTGCATGCGAAATGTGTTGTGACGGTCCCAGTAATGTTGAGCTCTAATGGTGATTTTTTTTTTTTTTCCTTCCACATTTTTTCGGCACGTACTTCGGAGCCTTTGGCAGGAGCACCTGTTCACGGTTGCTGAGTGCTGTCTACCCAGCAGGCACTGCAGCCCCAGACAGCAGACCAACATTTCTCTCTGTGCTGGGTCTGGCCTTCTCTAACTCTCCCAGGAAAAGGACAAGCAAGAAGCTTTTTATAACAAATATAAATAACCAAAGGACCCGAAAGTTAAATGCTAGTAATTGCACATAAAGTATAAGTTACAACTTTTCTGGCCAGAAAACCACAGCAGAGTGTTATAGAGCAGGACATGAAAACGGCGAGATTAAATTGACAAAGAGAGGAGAAGGCGGTTTGCTGAAGGAGAGGAGCTCACATAGCTGGACTCTTGAGTATTATGGACCACCTTAAGCTGAACTCTCAGCCTGAACATATTAGGTCTGAGGAAGGAAGGCAACTGGCTTCTTTCTAAACAAGCTAAGCTGTACGGTACACCTGACCCATCTCTCCCACCTGTCACTCTTGTCAGCGCCCCCAGTCCCTCCCAACCCAGGTGTCACAGCCTCACATCAGCAGAACAAAGCACGGGAAAACGGTTAGGAAAAGAAGCAGAAAGCAAAGCATGCTGGGATGACTCACACATGGCCGTACCAGACTGAGAATGTCTGCTCAAATCCACCATCATATCCGGGCTCCCAGGAGACATTGGCTGAGGTCGTCGAGGCTGAAACATGGACGTTGGCTGGGGCATGAGGGCTTGTGCCTGGGGTGGGGGGTGGGAGTCAAGAAATTGGGTGGGGTGTTCAGGGAGCATGTGAACCCATGTATCATAAAACATGTTTTACACAATACCAGCCCAGAGGCACAGGATTCAGACATAATATTAAGGAACTGCTGTTGGTCCTTAAAGAAAATCAACCCATTACATACAGTACATCATTTATCAAATACAACATCAGAAAGTGTTTTTAATGGTAGCGCAAGGCACAGCTTCAAAGAGCTTGTACATGTCTTACAGAACTAATTAATTGTTATTTTGGAAAAAAAAATTGCGAGTCTCTAGATATTCACTTAAAGTGAGTTAAAATAAGTAATAAAGCCTTTGCAGCATTCTAAGAATATCTGTTGCTAGGACAACACTGGCAATTTACCCAGGTTGCCTGTAAATAAACAGAATCATTCCAGTAGAACCTTTGAGACCTACAAATTATGGGCATAATAAAGTTCTATAAGTGTAACTAGAAACACAAAAATATATGGTCACCCAACTAAATTATTACTACAATAAGGGGTGCTCTTAATTGACTCTCATTCATTAGCGCCTAGGTTTGCTCGTCATTTCAAATAAAAGCCTGTTATTGTTAATGTCTCTGTGGATAATTGTGCTGGGTGTGATTAGGTGTCTGGAGATGGCCAGCCAGCACTGCCAGTGTCGGGTTGTCTTCATCTCACATTGTTAGGAGATTTATCTTGCCAGACCAGGCTTGCGTTCACCCACAGACGGCCTGCTCCTTTTTACAGACACTGTCAGAGAGGATCACTAGCCTCAGAATGTAATCATTAACACACATCCTTTTGCTATGACTCCAGCAAGTCACCTGTCTCGGATCAGGAGACACTCATAATAAGCTTATAGGTGTCATTTCTTTAAGCCCTCCTGCATGTCCCCTGTCCACACCTCCACTGGGGGCGTTGTTATAAGTTGGTGATCACTATAGTTCATCTCTGGCCAAAACACATATTTAAAAAGCAGAAAAACAAGGTCATAGGATCTCATTATAGAATGGGCATCTTGTCTGTCATTCAACAAAAATTACATACTTTAAAAAAAAAAAAATCTCTGAACATGAATACATGAAGTAAAGGTACTGTTCAGTACAAATGACCTGACACAAATCTATATTCTGAATACTCCGCATCCTCCTTTCCATTTGTTTTTTAGTGCAGGTTATATGCACATCGCCTACAAGCACAATTTAGTTCTGTGGACGTTGTGTGTCAGGTCCTGTTTGAATTCAGGCTCTTTCAAATGGCAGTCAGCTGCCTTTGTAACCACAAGTAATAAGCACAAGTTCTGGTTATAAGCACAGATGTTTCTTGTCCCACTTGTGCATTGCTTGGCCTACCGGTCCCCATCTATAACCATGGATGTTGGCAGAAAGTCGACCATATGTGATGCATAAACTATAAATGGCCAATGACATATCTCATTGTTGAATGTCTCCAATCTGCTGCCTGCTTGCTGAGCTGTGTTCTACAATTGCTTGTACGCTAGATGGCAAGGACTCAGACGGCGAAAACAAACACAGACAGCCGCATATTAACACAAAGAACAGAAATCAAACAGCAGGTGTGCAGGTTCCAGTGACGTTCACAGTTGTCCTGCATTCCTCACACCGCGCTTGCTTACTTACAAGCGGCTGGCTGGGGCTCGTATGAATGTTTGAATACACTGTCCAATCACATTTTTGACATTAATAAGCAGAATGTAGTTCAGAAGACAACTGAAAAATTTCATAAGATTTTGTTTTCGCCCAGAATTAGCCAGGAATTTTTCAGACACCAAATACTGATATCCTGTAATGATGTTGACTGAATGTTTTAGCATGTGTTTGGTGCGCAATATTATGTCATAATTTATGGCTACCAATAAATATCAGGCTGTGTTTAATGTAGACAACTATGTTTAACGTAGCCTGTTGGCTCAACAGGTAGAACATCGGGCTGGAATACAGACGTTTCCTGGTTTGAATCCCAGCCCAGCCACCAGCTGTATCCTTGAGGAAGACACTCAGCGCTAGCTCATTGTAACCCGTGTGTGAAATGTAAGTCGCTTTGGATAAAAGCGTCTGCCAAATGAATAAAGTGTAAATGTAACGTCACAGGTCCTGCTCCAGCCAGCAGCCTTCTTGCGTGTTGCCCCTCGTTATAATTCCGTGTGTTAACTGGCTTCCTCTCTGTCTTGCTGCATTTAGCTGGGTATTTAACATTGGTTTTCTCTTATGTCCTTTCTGCTGTGCTGTGGTGTTACTTCTTATGTTTGTTTTGTGTTGGCCCTTTTGAATAAACTTCCTCGTGTGTACCTGCAATTAGGCTCAGTCTCCTGGATACCATGACATTTATAAGCGCAATGACTGTTGCCTGAAGGGCATACATATAAATAGAGTGCACTGTTCTGCCTGAAATGAGCAGACACCTGATCACAAGACAAGCCATGTCTGCGGCTCCTTGATACCCAGTCTTGCATCCAGCCACTTATCTTTCACAGGGTTGCAGAGGACCTGGAGCCTATCCCAGGCAGACTAGGGTGCAAGGAAGATGACACCCTGGACAGGCCACCAACCCATCACATCACATATCAGTAGGTAACGATGAGGCTTGAACCTGTAGCTTCCCAATTACAAAAGAGATTTACCAACCTGCCAACATGCCTACGCTTCTTGATATAAAACCTGCATAACAATGTAGAGAATCACTGTTTCCAGGTATGGGATCCAAAAAAGAAAGCACCAAGATACTTTGCAGATTCTGCATTTATTTTTGAGATGATTTGCTAATCACACATTTTTTTCCCCCTATTTACCAAAGAACATTTAGAGCTAGTTTTTCAGCATCAGTGAAGGTCTGTTATAAGCAAGACAGCTACATAACTGCTAATCAGCCACAACTTATCACAAACGTGCTGGTGAACAGCAAACAGCTGTAGTACTGCTGCTAAACATCTACAAAAACACACAAAAATATCTGCCTCTCAGGTGCCAGTCTTGGTGTGCATGGTAACCAGGGTTACAGGCAGCACCCTGAATAAGAAAAGACCCTTGTAACCTGTTTGCAGGTTCGTCCTCTAAACAGAGGGCTTTGCCACTGCAGCCGTGAGTAAAATACATATGCTGAATTACCCTGATGTCAAGCTTTGAAGTGGCAGTGGCTAAAAGAGCAATCTAAGCAAATGTAGGAAACGTTTCCACGTCAGTCTTTACCTACGGCCGTGAGAACGTGCCTTTCGCGGTCAGCCTAAGGTGCTTGTTTTGCTTGTTTGTTTCTAAATTGAATGGAGGCCTTGAACAGGTGCAAATGATTTACTGCAGTGCAAGACACGTTCATCTGTGTGGCGTCCGCGCTCATCTCAGACATCAGCATTATCCATGGCTGTCCCTCCCCAAGTGTGCTGACCCACCCCAACAAGACTACACCGCTGCTGGACTAACAAATTCCACACCTGCCACATTCTGCTGTCTTCTGGTCATTCTCCAGATCGAACGGAAGTCCTTCTGCCACCAGCAGAAAGACACAATGTCGCACCCTCTACACAATATTATTTTGAACGTCTACTCACTGTGAATGTTCCAGAAGCTGTGTTTGGAAAAGAAACGGAATTAAAAACGGTAAAAGGAGAGGTGTGAAGAAGCGGGCGAGGCTCCTACCGATCACTAGGAGGTGCGTGCTGGCAGTGATACTTGTGGCGACGTTGGTGGCTACACACTCCCACTCCCCGTGGTCCTCCTTGCTGAGGGATTTGAACTGTAAGCTGCCTCTTGGTAGGACGTTGTGCTTGCTTCTGCTGGGCTTCCCTACCTTTTCCAGAGAGGATCACGGGTCAGTTGACCGCTGTTTAAATTCAGGCAAGCACTTCGGGAACTGTGACGAGTCCTAATGAACCCGCCCAAAACTGCAGCTGCATTTCAAAGAAGATTAAGCCCTTCCATTTTCAATAACACATATTAAGTATTTATAATGTTAACTTTTAAGGTGACTATCTGTTACAACAAGAGATTAATCGATGTACACTGTATGCCTATGTCAACAAAGTATTTAACAGTGGGATTTGTACGGGGATATCTGATTGAACTGCCTGATTCACAGTGACAGTAACTGAGCTCTGTGTGGCTCCAGCAGTGTATACTGTATACTGAGAATGTGAAACCAGAGTCAGGAAACAAGCCTACCTTCCTCCATGTGATATTTGGAAAAGGGTCTCCCTCAGCTTCACAGGGGATGACCAGCTCTCTCCCAGCCTCCTGCCGGTATTCCCCTCCAGGGACCACCGAGAATTTGGGGGGTTCCTGTGGGTCAACGTGCCAGACAATCAAACCTAGGTGCGAACGTCGAGATGCACCTAGAGCACGTGCCTGTCTCTTCTGGTTCCCCCATCTGGTCGGGAGGAAGAACTATGCAGGCGTGGTTGTACCTTTAGCACCAGGGGGGCTGGGGGGGACTGTCCCATGGTACCCAGGACGTTGTAAGGCACACAGGTGTAGGTGCCAAGAGAATCCTCTGTCACCTCCTCTACACGAATGCTCCCATCGTCCATTTGGCTCCAGCCGGGGTACTGGGGAGGGGGCAAAAAGGACAAATGACGAAAACTCTGAGCACTCTGTACAGCATCTAGGTGCACTACTGTCTGCCTTCTCATAGTGTGCTATTCAGGACCTAGCAGACATTATTCCACCTTGTGTTATAGATGTCTTACAACTAAGCCCGCAGCCTGGAAAAGCAACTGCACATGTCTGAGATCTTGGTTGATGCAGCCTTCCATTAACTGGTGACACTTTCAAATCAGGGCTTCCTTCATGTGCTCCAACTTTTAACCTGTGACTTCTTGTAAGTGCTCACAGCTCACCTTCTCAACCCTCAAAGGGAGGCCATCCTTCTTCCACTTGACCGACGTCACAGGCGGGTTGGCGTCCACCGGGCAACGGATGTAACCTGGCAGTCCGATCGCAACGTAGATGACAGATGGCATGTTCACGACTCGGGCAGGATCTGGAGGGCAGTGTGCAGTCGAAAGCCTGGTTACAGTACTGATCTTAGCGTACACAAGGAAAGTCTCTCATAGCATCACCTTGATACATCACTCTCTTACTATCTACAGGTACACATGAAGGAAAAACATACAAAAGTACTGTATATTTCAGTAAGAACTGTGTTCATGTATTGTAAGAGGTTCAGCGTAAAAAAAACCTGGCAGTGAAAAACCAAGCGTATGGGCCTATAAAAGAAAGCATCATTGACAAGAGGCCATTTTAAAGAAACACAGTAAGAGGATGAGTCATAGCCCAGGTGGAGCCTGGAGAGGTTAAATGGAAGCTAATATGCTCTTGACCGTACAGAGCTTCAATGAACCATCAATACACCTAGAATAAGTACTACATCAGGATCCTTCCAGAGCCCATCAGGCTGACAGAAAACTAACAGAAAATAAATAAGACCTACCTCTCATAACCCAATGTTGAACATTCTACAAACTCAACTATGAAACAAACTAGATAACCACTGAGTTTTTGGCATTCATTCCATGGATATGTGATTGTCATAATCCCACAAGTACAGAGTATAATCATCCCCCCAAACCCCCCTCCCCTACCCCTACCCCTGCCCATCAAGGATCACAGAACTCATGTGTCAATTCATTTCGGGGAAAGCAGCCAGGAGGCCCACATCAAAAACAGCACAGCACAATGGAATTACCTTCACACCTGTGCATCTGCATGAGTGACCTTACTTTAAATATTTAAATCTTACCCGGTGTCCACCTGACCTCTGAGCTCCCACTAGGTGTAAGGACAGAGGCAGAAGAGGAAGACTTTCATCACATGCTGTGAATCTAAGCTTTCTGTGAAGCTCTGTGAAATCACATATAATTATTATGCTGGACAGAGCTTCCAATCTTTGCAGAAATAGTAAAAATGGGCTACAACCAACAGAAAGAATGCAGTATTGTTGGACATTGATTGTCTGTATTACAAGACAATAATATTCATGCTTCATTGGATCCTAATGAGTGCATGTTTAAATGCCAACCAATCAAAAAACATGTCAGATGTGAACAGTTAATGACATTCAGCTCAGTGCTGTTTCGTGGTGTGCGTTTATTTGTGGATGTCTCATGGGGGCAGGGCTCAATGGGGCAGGATCTACGCAAGGCTTAACGGTGCGGTCTGGGCCAGGGTTTGTGCAGAAGCAGAACCAATGAGGTTTGGCCAAGGCTCTAAACTGCAGCACTGAGCTATATCTGCAAGAGCTGCAAGTGTGCAGTGCTGGACCACTGCCAAGAGCCTGGTGCCGACGTCACTGCAGAGAGAGAGGAGTTCCGTGGAGCAGGGAGCGATGATGTCATCTAACACCAGTCGCCCCCTCCCAAAGCCCTAGCTCACTCATTCCCTGAGAGATCCTCTTTTCAGGCACACAGTGTTTTCACCTCTACACTTGCACTTACAACAACCAAAGATTTTTAATGCTTAGAAGGGGAGGCAGGGAGAGGAGGCAGGTGATAAAGATGGGGGAGGTAGGGGCATTATATGGGCCCAAAACTTAAGTCTAACAAATGCTATCCACTTTTCCTGTGCACTGCACACTGCAGAACTGCACACCATCACACTACCGTTACTGTGTACAGCACACTGCAGAACTGCACACCATCACACTACCATTACTGTGAACAGCACACTGCAGAACTGCACACCATCACACTACCGTTACTGTGTAAAGCACACTGCAGAAGCGCACACCATCACACTACCGTTACTGTGTAAAGCACACTGCAGAAGTGCACACCATCACACTACCGTTACTGTGTAAAGCACACTGCAGAAGCGCACACCATCACACTACTGTTACTGTGTACAGCACATTACAGAATATATTATCGGAACATATCAATATCACACAGAGGATGTTGTATTGAATGTAAGCATAGGCACGATCATAGGCACGAGGCCACAGTCCGTGTGTGTGTGTGTGTGTGTGTGTGTGTGTGTGTGTGTGTGTGTGTGTATTCATATAATTAACACAGCTCCTCTATTTGCATCCTGACAATTCCTTAGCACGGTGACACCTGACAGTCAGAAATAACCAACATCAAGAATAAAAATGCAACAGAAAAGTAGAATATGAAAGCACCAACAAGTAAAAATCTTATAAAACCTTGGGTGCTTACCCTTCGAAAGAGGAACATAACCAACCCAATAATTACACCTGCAGATCTTTCTGCACAGACATAAGTAAAAGGTCATATTTGAAAGTCAAAAGCAAAACCATTTCATTGTGTGTAAAAATCCAAGTAAATGTTTGCAGGAAATAAAGGGGAAAATAATTTCAGATCACAAAGAGCCTGGATCAAAGACAGAAGCTACACATGACAAAATCATAAGGCTGGGCGATTCCCAGGCTCAAGGTCACTGTGTCCCCTCTGCCTGAGATCTCAAGGGATGGGGGGGGGGGGGTACAAGTGTGATAGTCTGTCATTCATGAGGGCCTCTGTGCTGGCCTGGGGGTAGAGTGGGGGCGGGGGTGTCAGACCTCAGGACAGGCAGTAAGACAGCAGTCTTCCCATCAATCCTTAGAAAAAAAAAAATGAGCACAAAATCCCTTGACCTGCTCTTTTTTGCAGATGAAGTCCTTTGTGTTGGTGCCAAATTGTGCACTGTACAAACAAGTGATTAAACCAGGCTCTAACTGAAAGAAGTAAACATGTAATGGCTGTCAAACACACTTATTTTAAATGCAAAAAATGTACACATCCTAACGTTAGTGTGTCGTTCATGTAACTCATAAGTGGCCAAAAGAACACACTGAGAAAAAACAAACTACAGTACAACAAAATGTTTTAATGCTCTTCCATAAGAAATTGCAATGAGAATTCCAACATTATTTCTACTTCAGGCAAAGGAATGTAGGTCAGCAATGCTGAAGCGCGTGTCGACTGCAGAACGCCACAGAACCAGTGAGCACCGGTTGTGTTTGTGATGGAAAGGTTTTTGGCTCAGACACTCACACTGCACCGTCAGGTGCGCAGATGCAGAGGGCGGGCGGCCGAGGCTATTGCTGGGGCTGCAGGTGTATTTCCCAGCGTCCTCTGGTTTCACTTGGGAGATGATGAGGGAGCCGTCAATCAGAATGCTAACTCTGCGCTTCAGATCACTGTAGTAGGTTGGTTTGGGTTGGGCCGGGGGGGGGGGGGGTATAGGGTTGGTGATAGGACAAAGAAAGCACAAAATGTTAGCAAACTGTTCCACCCAACAGAGGACAAATTGTGCTACAGGGT
>JABJVR010000018.1:289297-319712 GCA_025773905.1 Chitala chitala | reverse complement strand
ACCATGTGGTCAAACGCATTAGACTCCTGGACCCCCCCCCCCCAACAGTGGCTTGATTAACGACTACCTACAATCAAGAGCAGTCCAGCAGTTCTCAGTTACTTTAGTCTGACAGTGTGGTTCAAATTATCCAGGACTGCAGAAACATAGAATTCATCTCACAGCAGTAATTTTATCTTCCAGCGTGGAGAAGGGAGAACACTAACACTTTGTCATAATTAGAAACAGGCCGATAATACTGCACCAGCCAGATTCAATTAATGCCCTCATTCCAGTTACCAGATTACATTGATGTAAGTATTAACACTTCTCAATGAAGGACAAACAAATTAAGATATTGGTTTAAAAAAAGAACTTTGGCATAGCACTCTGATATAGACATGCTGGCTGTATTTTACTGTGGACACAAATCCAAAGGAAGAAATCGCAATACAAAATTTTGACAGCATGGCATGCAACAACTTTAAGAATCAGAAAATCATAAAACAAAGCAAGAATATGTATCAATCAAAATGTAATTCTTACACCTTATTGTAATATTGACTCATCTACTGTTCAACACCAGGGGGAAAAAATATAAGAGGGATATTCTGGGTTTGGGAGAGAGTGTGTGTGTGTGTGTGTGTGTGTGTGTGGGTTCCATGACACCTCCCTGGTGTGGATGGAGTCCCCGAATCTATTACCATATTAATCTTTCATCTTTGATTGAAGTTCTGCCTGGATTTGCTTTGGCTCATTTGAAAGTCAAAAGACAGCAATGGAAAACTATTGTTTCACATTTATTAGAGACACGAGACGTAGTGTTGTATTAAAGCACAGCAACACCTCGCCTTACACACACACACACACACACACACACACACACACACACACACACACACACACACACACACAAAGGAGGAATCCATTACTGCCTGATTACAAATATGCAGGCTGCTTGGCACAAGAAAGACGGGGAAAAAAATCCTCACAGCAAAGACCTAGCTTAATCGATGAGCACAAAATAACAACAACAGAATGCAAACCAATTCCTCATGCAACGAGAGGGCACAAAGCCCCGCCGGTTTACCGGCCTCATCTCTATTTCTTTATCCCATACTAGCGAGAAAAGGCCGAGGCTTGTTGGGGAGACCTGAACACACAAAAGCACAAGTGTCTTAAGAGCTTCAGCAGGGAGAATGATGCTTTGGAGATACCTCAGTCCAGTCTGAGCATCAGCCCATCTCCTGGATTTGGCAAGATTTAGCCACCTCTACCAAGGTGAGCGTTGCTTCCTGTCCCCTTTACAGGAACTTAAACAAAATAAATGAAAGACTTAAAGGAAACCATAACACTCAGGGTTGTTCCTGGGGAATATATTCAAACTAAAGAACATGGAGAACGTGATTTTGTAAAATAAACTTCCCAGGTCGCATTCAGCAATATAAAGTCAAGAAGCACTTTCCAACCACAACAATCACATGACAGATTTTACAAACATAATATCCATACGAATGCCAACAAAGTGCGCTTTCTTATAGTAACAACTTACTTACAAACAATCATAAAACGAATGTTACATGGCACTAATACGAACGGTTTCTGGCTGTGTAAGTTCTGTTTTTTGATCACATTCATCATTACTGTTAAAAGACCACAGCACACATAAAACTGAAATACATTTGCTGACAGCAAGCCTCTAATAAGTCACTCAATAAACAGACCTCTCCGTAACGCATAAAAGGGGGAAAAGGAGGAGGAAATAAGGAGCACTTCCTTCCCAATGAATATGATGTTTAAGAAATCAAATCCTACTGATTATGGATTTGCTCCTCTCTTTGCAGGGGAGAAAATCTATGAGTCCCTAAACACAGGTCTTTTAAAGCAGATTGACTACAAACTTCATGCCTAATTCATGACGAGGAGCTGGGAGATTAGGCCTACTGGACAGACCCCAACCACACTTTCATATTGTAATAAGTCCAAGAGTGAAAATTGCATTTCTAAAGCTCTGGCATTAAAGGGCATTTTGCAAAACATGACCTGAACATAACTCACTAGTCCTGTACTGGCACAAAAAGGGAGAAAAACAAAAGACTCTGATTATGACAAAAGTCTGCTGACAACTACAAGAAAATAACTGACATAAAGACACTGATCTATAATCTATATTTGTTTTTCTTTATACACCTTTAAAGCAAAATTCTGTGCCTCGTAAAAAAATCATTTAAAAAGGAAGACCACACCAAGTACAAAACAGCTGTCAGCAGGGACAGAACAGATTAACGCTTTGCATGCTTATAAAGGTATGGGAAGTACAGAGACAGGTGTTTCACAACGCCTAAGTAATAACATAAGTGAGAACACATTACTGTTTTTCTAGACATGACTTTTGGGTTGGAAGAGATCAAAGGGGAGCTCTTGTCTGACTTATAGGAAGGGACATCACTTACCTCTGTCCTCTCCACCTTGTAGTAAATGTAGACAAAAGTTAAATGCATTTTTATGACCCATAACTAATAAGTGGTGCCATCAAAGGGACTATAGAGCATGTCCTTCACAGCCAATCAGAGCCACACTTTCATCACCATCCCTGTCTACACACATGAAGACAAACCCCAACAAATGTAAATCCACCAGACACACGTCAAACTGACTTCACAATTCCACCTTACGATGGTGGTCTTTGTCAATGAGTATGGGGATCTGTTACAAGGTGTGGGTTACACCATCCTTTCTCCTCAGTGTCTCACTAAACTGGTCCTTCTGTCTAACAGGCCAGAGTCACCCCTTCTCATCCTTCACTTCAGTTCTCCACGCCTTACTACATCGACTGAATCATCTCAAAGAATTCAAAGAACACCACAGCAGTTCGGTAAAGGACAGGGCTGGACTGGCTTACTGGGAAGCTGTACAAACTCCACCAGCCTACTGATGGAGCCTTAGATGAGAGCGCGTCCTGTCTGGAGAGAGCGTGGGAGCGATCAGAGGCCCTGGGCTGCAGGATCAGAAAGGCCTGCTCTCCTCCTGCCAGAGAATTACTATTACAGCTGGGACGCCATCTTGAGCTATCTCTTTATCTCACAGACAGATACGCACGCACGCACACACACAACGCACACATACATACACACAGAGACACAGGCATGCGCAAGCACACACACACACACCCTCATTTAAGAAATGTGCACAAACCTATAGAAAGATGCTTATACACAGTTGTCACCTGCTTACAAATGGTCATATTCTCTCACACCTGCAAAAAGGACAAGTATGTATACAAGATGAACTCACACAGTAAAATACATCAGTTCATGTTCATGAATACAAAAGCAATGCCATACCTACATACTAAACACAGCCAGAAACCTGCACAGACACATAAAAGTAAAGTATTCTCTGTAATATACACTGGCACTTTCAAAGACTCCTCTAAAAATCCAACACATACTTGTGTCGCCTAACAAGCTTACATGCTAAATGCTAGAAAGGAGCACAGAACAAGCAAATGCGTTATTCTGCTCTCTCCAATGCTCCATTAAAGCGTAAAGTGAATGTGAGATGTTGTTCAATTCCAAATCATTGCTATTGAATTCCAGTGCAACACAAAACACAGCCAAAGACACAAAGACAACGTATTGGTTTTAGACCATAGTTTGCACACAGCAATCTTGCAGCACCAGGTTTTGGGTAACCGTCAGGCTCTGTGTGAACACAGCACGATGGTACCAGATTTGCACAGCCCTACTTCCTAAGTAGCACTTTCACAGGTCATTTCTGCAGGTGTCCATCAGACTCTGTAATACGTTCCTCCATCACTTTGACTTCCTTGTCTACTTTACCATCTTTCTACATTTTGTCCATCTAAATGCACATTTGAACATTTGTAATACACAGAAATCAGATTAAAATTTGATATCTTGTTTTTCCACAGCAAACAGAACACTTCCAAAACAAATGTGTCTGTTGAGTTTAGTTAAACTGCAGGTTTAGTAATCAATGGTTCAAGTTTTGAATGATGGAAAAAAATAGAGCAAAGTTAGGATATCGCGAAAATTGTTTGAATGCATTTTTATAGAAACGGTAACTAATCCACACTAAATATCCTTTGGCAGCACACTACTCATGAACACAGAGTGCACAGTGGCAGTACAATGTGTGCCTTGACATTTCTGGAAAGACAATAATAACTCAAATTTGCAACTGACCGTATCTTACTTTGAATTTTTTTTTTGTCAACATACAACTATTATCATTAAGCCAGACCGCATTTTATATATTTTATTGCCTTGTGAACAACTAGAGACATTTTCATTCATTACAGACGGTGCTGCCAGCAGTCTTGTTTGACACAGACAAAAAGCTCAATCTCTTATCTTGATCGGGATAAAATGAGTGAACTCAACACTCCTACATCTGACTGATATGGTAAAACGGAGACTGAGTTTTGCATAAGCTGTTCTATTTCAGTGTTATTTAATGTGCCTACATTAAAGTTCTACTCATTCAACTCATTTTACAGTAAAGGCTAAAATAGGTCAGAGAAAGCTGAACCTAGAGAGTATGTGGGTTAAGTCCAGAAGGACCTACATAGGCAAAAAGGCAGTAACACCCCTGGTGACGGATGTGCTGTTCAGCAGATGAAGGGAATTAGTCCAAACACTCTCAGGTGATCTTCTTGCTTAGCCTTCTGCTGAACATCTCACAGATCTCACATATTCAGGTGAACAAGGGCAACAGAAATGACTGAAGGGGGAAATCCAGGAAAGCATGCTCCCTTCACACCTTAACACACCCATTTTTAAAAGCCATGCGTTTGAAAACAGAAGAAAACAATAATAATACAAAAATCAAATGCATAATTAAAAACACTGAAGATAAGCAACTGATTGAGTTTTGCCAATATTATAAATGGTAAATGGCATTTCGTTCCTATGACAATAAAGATTCTCAGCTTGTACTCAAAAAGGGTCCCAAGTCCATAAAATACATGTATAAACTGTGCTAATGGAGCACAAACAGATAAAAGCTTATCCTGATGTGGAGGACCAGATGGGAAAGCTTGTCTGCTGCCCCATCTGAGCCACGCTTAGAGAAGAAGACAAAACACAATATGGCCATTAGTCTGCCGTGAAGTCAGACATCAAAGGGAATATACCTTCTGACTGGCAATAATAAACACTGAACTACTGCACTGAATTAACATCACACCTGGAACACAGTAGTAATGAATGGTAACACACTGGGGTCATCAGCACTGGCATAACCACCCGAAACAGAGGTGCAAAACAGCAATGCCGTGGTAATAAAAGCACCATTAAAGACCAGGCGCAGGGGCACCAGCTTCACAGGTCACGTGACCCAGCAGAGCGCCCTCTGTATGAAATGCCTCGGCTCCCACGGGGTGCTGTGTCTCTGGTGTTATCAGAAGGGAGCAGAGCAGAGCGTGGGTAATTGTGCTGAAACAAGGCACGGGTGCTGCCCCCCACCTGGCCCTGATCCCAGCGAAGACAATGGGCTCACGCCTACTGCTCTTCATTATTTCATTAACGCAGTGTCGCAGCAGCAATTAGCTAAGATGAGCATGTGTAACTTGTGTCAGCTGTTTTTAATCAGAGACAACCTTTTCAATAAAGGCAGCCCAGCAAAGAAAGAGTCCCACCCCCACCCCTAATTACAACATTAGAAATACCATGTTAGCATTCAGCCGACCTGGAGTTGTGCTGTCAAACTGCTTTATAGCAATGAAACGGCCCAGTTAACGGGGTGACAATGGGCAGAAATTTGTTTTACTGCATCGGAAGTAATAGTCGACTGCCTTCCACAAATGCTTCCACAGTTAGCCCAAGACTTGGATCACACACCATACTTGCACTATTCTTTCCATAAACTGAGTTGCGGTCATTGGGTGTAGTTTAAATAAGTGAGGTGCTCATACATATTTCTGAGAAAACTACAAAAGGCACACAGTCAACATCCAAATGATGTCTATGAAGTAACCTTAAACAACAGCGCCATCTTCACCGTGTCATCAAAGCTGAAAAACAGAGCTCAGGTTTCTACCATGTTTCCCTGTTTCTTGCTTCCTTCCTGCACTCACAAGCACATGGCTGTGACCCCTATTAATAATGCAAAGCGTGGATAATAATGCAAGGCCTTGCGCAGGCTTCTGTCCAACCTGATGTATGTGTGTGGCACACCTGTTAGCCCTGATCCCACACGGAGCCCACTGCAGCAACTGAGCATGAGGATCCAGCGCGGAGGAACACTGTACTCACACTGGGAGGCTCCTGTGGAAATCACAGTGTGTCTGTGGAACAGGAGTCTGTAGCATTGCGCCTCGGGTGTGGAAAAGACCACCTCACCTCTTAAAGAGGCTGAGGAGAGAGAGTCGCACCCTCCCGTGTCCTGCTGCTCAGAGAGAACAACACGTAAACAAGTGGGTGCTCGTTTGAGAGCGACGACTATTTACGAACAATTCAAAGTATTATCTGTGCATTATTAATACAAGAAAAACAGGGGAACACCTCTGAAGCTAAACGCTATAGCTCCCTTCCCATAGTCTGATTAAATTTTGAGTATGTTTTAATGATACATGAATGTGCCACTACATTCATCTGAAGGCTTTCGGAGAAGGACAATATTTTTTTTGCACTTTAAAAATAAGGTCTAAAATTTAAAGCAATACAATATGTCGAATCAAATTGCTCATGTTTCTCTTAAAAGCACTACGTAAAGTAAGAAATGCAGTGGGTCTTCATGAGCTGGAGACAAGCCTCAGTCAATAGACCTCGATGTGGCTCAATGGGTAGAACATCAGACTGGGATGTGGACGTCTTCTGGTTAAAATCCCAGCAGAGCCAAGTGTGTCCTTGAGCAAGATACTTGGCGCTAGCTCCCCGGGTGCCACACGTGGCTGGCAGCCTCAGTGGATGGGTTAAATGCAGAGAAATAATTTCGATCTGGGATTAATAAAGTACTGTAAATTAAAAATGTGCCTTCATATGAGTGAACAACACAGGCAGCAAACACATCAAGGTCTGTTGACTGATGCTTAACTCCAAATCACCTTTCACTTTTCTGCACTTCTGAAGAGGACCGTGCCATTCAGCTGAAGTCTCTTCTCCCTACACCTGGCATCCTGGTGAAACTGGACATGATGACAGTCAGCTGTGACAGAAGCAAGGAAGCCAAACTGTAGATGCAAAGAGCTTAACGGATAATGTCTGCTCAAGTGTTGTTCTACCACAGGCATGCTCTCCTGCAAAACAGTGAAGCTGCTCTACCTAATGTGTAACAGCAACAGGAGCACAACACAGTGTCCTGAATTAAATATCACACACTCCCACAAATCATTTCCATATTCCCTGGTGGATCGAGAAAAACGCTCATAAATAAACAACAATGCATGGTATGCCCTGGAAAAAGAAATATAATTTTGTGCCTGCATTTTACACAGCAGTGTAAAATTTAATCTCTCTTTAAATACTCAGGATTGTATAAAATGGGGAAAAGGAGCAAGAGTAAACATTAAGAATGTAACCTCGTGAAAATCGATTTTGCATTGAAAAACATTATCTTTCCTATTTATTTATTTATTCAACTGTAAACCCTACAATAGTGAGTACATACAGATACAAAAGGGTTCGTCATTTTCTCTCCCTTTTGTCCCTTTTATGTGAAGGACAAAAGGCAAATCTACAACACATGGGAATCAGTATAGGTGTTAAGACAAAGTTCTGACAATGGCAAACCGGACTGAATGTGTGTTATGTATCACATCAAAATAAGATGCAGACATCTCTGCTTTCACTTAAGCATTTAAGCAATTTCATGTAACAAAAAGACCACTCAAAAAAAACAAAAAACAGCACACATCTCATCTGGAATGGATGCTATAAATAACCAAATTGTACTCTTTATGTATTCAGTTGCTTGTTAAAAAAAATAAACAGTACCTATAATGCAAAAGCCCATTATAAGATTTTCTTTCACCTGAGAAGATTACCAACAATAAACATAAGTATCGGATAAACTGCGCCTGGTAGGTTCAGAAAATAAGGGACAATCTGTCTTTCAAATAAATCCAACACCACAGATTCTGGGGTATCCAACTCTAAACACCAGAGGAACGGGAGGGGGGGGGGGGGGCACGGGTTGTTCTTTCTTTGCACATTTGCTGTTTTACTACTTCCCCTCTCCTGCTATATTAATACGGTATTATGCACAATAATGGTTTTATGGATTTTAAATGGACATCATTTACTAACACTGTGCACAGCTATTACATGAAAGGACAATTTTATGCCCTAAAATGTAAATCCTGTTTCTCTTTTTACTTCTTTCCGGTGATGAGTTAGGAGTTACCACATGCACTCGCTAGGCTTTATTGTTTATAAAGTCATTATTAAAGACACGTTCACTGCACAAAGGCAGGTCGTTGGCTTGCAGCACTGCATCAGGTGCAGGGCGTATTTCCAGACTGTGTAGTGTGCACCAGCCCTGGTCTGATAATCTGAGGTATTCAGTGGTTTCTCTGTGAGTAGGACTGGTATCCCAGTAGCAGCCATCTAGGACGGCACCATGCTAGCGCTCTGGGAATTTTCAGTCACCAGCTTGGCAAATGCATGCTGATTACTTACCTCATGCTCCCCCTTGAGACAGCTGGGCCAAGGCATGCTTATTAAAGACCCCATGCTCCCTTTTCAGAGAGCTGGGCCAAGGAATGCTTATTAAAGACCTCGTGCTCCCTTTTCAGAGAGCTGGGCCAAGGCATGCTTATTACAGACCCCATGCTCCCTTTTAAAAGTGCTGGGCCAATGAATGCTTATTACAGACCCCATGCTCCCTTTTCAGAGAGCTGGGTCAAGGCATGCTTATTAAAGACCCCGTGCTCTGTTCTGAGAGAGTTGGGCCAAGGTATGCTTATTACAGACCCCATGCTGCCCTTTCAGAGGGCTGGGCCAAGTTAGGTTTATCATAGAGCCCATGCTCCCTTTTGAGAGATCTGGGCCAAGTCATGTTTATTACAGAGCCTATGCTCATTATCGAGGGCTGGGTTTGGCTAACTCAGTGGGCGCAGACCTATGATCTCCATGAAAAATTGAATGTTTTCTCATGAAACTAAAAACGAATTAGGAAAATGGGGTGGCACCCTTCTTTGAGCTCTGTCTCTGGCTGCGTCATTGGCAGTACACAGCTTTGTCTTCACACCAGAAGTAAACCCATCATTAACAAGCAGGTAGGGATGTGACACACTGAAATACCTAAAACATACACTAACCCTACGCATTCTCAAATTTGGCTTTAAAATCTTCGACCTGTTCATTCTACAAGCACTAAGATTTACAGATATTTACAGAGAACAAATTCTGCAGGGTAGATTTGATTTACAGGCTTACAGGCCTGTTCCAACCATGATTAAAAATTCTTTGTCCAATAAATCTAACATCCATGACATGTGTAGATGTATACCTTCTAGAATGCAGATTCAAAAAGGGCCCTGAAATCAGCAAGACTTCTAAGTCAAAATATTCAACTAAACTATTTTACTTGTAGCGTTTACCAAGCATTACGTTCATGCCATAAAAATAGAACATCAAATTAATTACTAGTGCACAGATGGATCACATACTGCAGTCTTAACCCTGATTTACAGCACTGCCTTATTTACAGGGGTTATGCTAAGGGCATGCATTGAGAAAATGTTTTGCTGTAAATTCATTAATTAGAGATGTTAAAGGCATGGTGAAACACAGATTGGATTAATTACTAATCAAAATGAGTTTACTGTGTGGCTTTTCTATTATTTTCATTACGGGATTTAACCCTGCAAGGCTAGAAGCTGCCTAGTCCAGACAGAACACATCAAGTCTGGACAAAACCCACCAAGTTCGGGCAGAACACATCAAGCTCAGACAGAAATTGGCAGGCCCCAACAGAATTCATTGAGTAAAAAAATTCAACTCAAAAATCTCTGAGAGAACATGACAATTTTGGGCAGAACCCGACAATCTCAGACAGAACCCGACAATCTCAGACAGAACCTGATGAGCTCGGACAGAACCTGATGAGCTCAGACAGAACCCGACAATCTCAGACAGAACCCGACAAGCTCAGACAGAACCCGACAACCTCAGACAGAACCCAAAGAGCACACAAAGAACCCGACAAGCTTGGACACAATCCAATGAGCTCAGACAGAACCCGACAAGCTTGGGCAAAAGAAGCAAACATTGTTGGACTTCTCAGTTTCCTTGTCCTGGCAAATTTGTCCCACACGTGAAGACTAACTCCTGCACTTAACACCGGCAAACCAGCCAGTCTGTATTAGCGCTCTTCACATGATGCTAAGTGCTGGCTAACTGAGGAAAACCCTAATACAAAGCAACCAGTTTTATTTAAACTGCATCAAGTGACAAAATCGCTGAACAGATAGCCATTAATGTACCATTTGTTATTTTCTGAATACTACCAATAAATACAATACACATTCCTGCTTGCCTAGTAATTGCGTTAAACATCTTATGGGTCTTTCCATAGCTCCTGGTTGACCTCATAGTAGACACCTAACAACTTCTACCATGTAGGTCCCTCTGCACATCTCCTGTGAATGAAGAGGCACTACAAATCACGGTTAACATGGCAGTGTGTAATCCATCTGTGCACTTGTAATAAGAAACCACCATGCATGAACACCCATACACAAGTAGCAGCACACGGAAACATGGGAACATGCACACATGCAAGCGCAGTAACAGCTTGCCACTGATGGGTATAAATCAGCTCTTTTTCGAGCAGGGGCTGGCCAGCGGAGTGAAGACACGGGGTGGGAAGTGTGCCACCTGAGGGCTGAGTAGAAGGGTCAAGAGGGTCAAGAGGCAGGTCCAGCACACAGGGGCCCTGCAAAGAGAAGCCAGAACAGGGGGACAAAGGGGGGCAGAGCAGGAACACGGGCCCAGGAAGAAGCCGCGACGACAGGTTTATGACACTCGTTAATTCCTCCAGGCGGAACGGTGGTCACGCAGCTGAGCCTTTGTTTTATTAGTTTGTTTCCTTTATGGGTTACATTAAGTACAGCTGAGTGAGAGGAAAACATACACTAAGTTAAGTGTGGCAGGCGGAGAGATTAACGACGTTGTGCCTGAGCGCTGCCTGACTTACAGCAACACCCTTCCAGTCAAGGAGCCTGCAACAACAGGGAGCCCAGGCAGCACACAGTGCAGGGGCTGCAATGTGCAGCACACAGCACAGGGGCTCCAGTGTGCAGCACTGAGAGCAAAGCACACAGCACAGGGGCTCCAGTGTGCAGCACACAGCACAGGGGCTGCAGTGTGCAGCACAGAGAGCAAAGCACACAGCACAGGGGCTCCAGTGTGCAGCACACAGCACAGGGGCTACAGTGTGCAGTACACAGCGCAGGGGCTCCAGTGTGCAGCACAGAGAGCAAAGCACACAGCACACAGCGCAGGGGATCCAGTGTGCAGCAAACAGCACACAGTGCAGGGGATCCAGTGTGCAGCACACAGTGCAGGGGCTCCAGTGTGTAGCACACAGTAAACAGCACAGGGGCTCCAGTATGCAGCACACAGCACACAGCGCAGGGGCTGCAGTGTGCAGCACACAGTGCAGGGGCTCCAGTGTGCAGCACAGAGAGCAAAGCACAGTATTGCAGATGTCCAACACTGAGAAGAACAAGCCCAGATTTGTGTTTGCCACAGCCTACGCAGAGACAGGACAGAATATTATAGACATATAACAGATACGATATTACATACTGTTTCAGATTAGATGTCTCAGTGGTAGCATTCGTCCTTTTGGTAATTATCACATTAGTTAATTTAACCCATCTGAGACTAAACATTCTGCGCTGATGTAACAACATGGTTAATAATGGAAAGAAAAAAAAAACAACAGATAATCCACAGATACTTCACAAACTCTAGATCAATTACAACTATGAGAACACAATGGATTTCACATTAGCCCTACATTTATCATTACAGGTGGAGATAACTTAGGTAACACTGTTCTGTCTAGCCTGCTCAAGAGCAGGCTCAGTGGTAAAGGACTCTACACTCACAACTGGGACAGACAGCTATCTGTACTGGCCTGGTGCTTCAGTGGGTACGACATAAGGCTGGGATGTGGAAGTCTCCTGGTTCAAACCCCTGCCCACCTGCCAGGTGTGTCCTTGAGCAGCACACTCAAAAAAGGGTAGTTGTCTGTGTGTTGTGTGTAACTGGCTGCCCACCCCCCCAAGGATGGGTTGTATGCACAGAACAAATTTCACCATTGTGGGACTAATAAGGGACTAATAAATAAAAAAAATAACAACACAGGTGAAGATACTTACTAAACAAACAAAGATATACCTGTCAACATGGGCAGGGGGGAAAGGCGGCAGGATGTGGAGTCTGATGGGATGTGGAGTCTAACAGAGGGGGTGGAATGGGAAGGGGGTGGGAAGTAGTACCAAATAAAGCTGCATCCCCATGATGAAATAAAAGCAGGGGGCTTTTATAGTAAATAAAGTGTGCATCCCCCTGCCTCTGCAGCATCTGGCCCTGGACTGAAGCACCCATCCCCAGTGTCTCACTGCCTATCTGTCATTACTGCAATTAACACAATGGAGCTCTGCTGGGAGGCCACCACCCTGTCCTGGCAGCCATGTTAAAAAATTAAGTGCACGGAGGGCCAAACCTGCCAAACAGTGAATCATCACATTTATGAAATATTAAAAATAAAGGAGGGGGTCTTTTCAACAGTATTGAATAATGGACCTGCTACAAAGTATTTACCAGTGCTTAGCTCCAGGTCCATGTCTGCAGTGGGACATACCGACCCGCAGTAACTGACTCATGGGGTGGGGCTTAGATTGACAGGCTGTGAGACAGGGACTGCACAGCCTGTGAAACAGGGCCCCGGAGGTTGTGAGACAGAACCTCAGAGGCTGTGATACAGGGCACCGGAGGCTGTGAGATAGAGCCTTGAAGGCTGTGAGACAGGGCCCTGCAGCCCCTCTGCCACACTCTGCTGCAACACTGTCAGGCCCTGAGTTCAGGCCCATCAGGCCCTCAGCTGCAGAGCCCTGTCTCATAGCTGCATCATATAGGCAAAACATTCACAAACGACATACTTCTGCTACACAATGTTAGGCTCCCGGTGAGGATGCAAGTACTCCTGAGTGCCATTATGCATGTGCCATCCTGCTGCACAGCCCTGGAGGGCCATACTTATAGGGGTCTGCTTCTACATGCCATGCCTGCCCCCACTGCTTCCCCCACTAGGTTGGGCCTATGCCTGCTGAGCATGATGCAGGTGGCTCAAGCTGTTCTGGCCCAAATTACGTTTCCTAATTGACCCTCTTGTGTCTCTGGGAGAAATAAGAAGAGCAGAACTGTGTCTTGTAGTCTCTAATTGACCCTCTAGGTACCTTTGTAGAACAATAAATGAAGCCTGGGTAAATAATTTGCCCTGATGATTAATAGCAGGGGTTAGGCTGGACCACTGGCAGCTGAAGTGAGCCCTCACTATCCCTCCCTCCTTCCACCCCCCACCCCTACAACATCCCTGGAAACTGTTAAAATGGAGACAGAGCCCAGAGAGAGTGCAGCCAGGGGGCTGGGGCTGAGGTAGGTTAAACTAGGTCAGTTGCAGGGCAGAGCTTAGAGGTACAGGCCTATCAGCACAATCCTGACAGCTGTGCATACGTCACAGAACTGCTCACCCTGCATTACACAGCTGTGTACACCCCACAGAACTGCTCACCCTGTGTAACACAGCAGTGCAAACCTCACAGAACTGCTCACCCTGCACTACATAGCAGTGCACCTCTCACAGATCTGCTCACCCTGTGTAATATAGCAGTGCACACCTCACAGAACTGCTCACTCTGTGTAATACAGCAGTGCAAACCTCACAGAATTGCTCACCTTGCATTACATACCTGTGTACATCTTACAGAACTGCTCGCCTTGCATTACATAGCAGTTCACACGTAACAAAACTGCTCACCCTGCATTACATAGCAGTGCACCTCTCACAGATCTGCTCACCCTGTGTAATACAGCAGTGCAAACCCCACTGAACTGCTCACCCTGTGTAATACAGCTGAGCACACCTCATGTTCACCATGTATTACACAGCAATGCACTCCTCACATATCTGCATGACTTGACTTTCTCCATCAATGAACACAAGCAAATCACACCTCACCATGTCCCCTCTACTGTCTGAGTGACTCTTCTGTCACTTATACATTCACATACTGTGTAGTTCTCATTTGCAAAAATTATTTAAATCTGTTACATTTTGTCTTCCTCTATAAAATCAAAGAGAAGAGAAGGACACAACAAAAGTGAGTGCAGCTCACAGACTGTCTGAATCCCACTGTGCATAGTTAGAAGGCAGATGGGCAGCTGAACTCACACAGGCACAATGAAGTATGGTACAGCCAATGTTAGCACAGCCTGACAGTGACTAACTTCTTTAATTGGTTTCCTTCAAGTGACCAGATACATAATTTCCCCCAGATTAATGTACTTTACAATCCTGTTCACTTTCTCAGGCTCCAACCCATCTGTAAGTGCAGATTTATTTTGTTTGATTTGCCCAGTATCACACCAGTGTCATTTTTAAAATGTGACATAAAACTACATTACAGCATAGTCCTCAGCTTATACACATTTGTTAAAAAAAACATTTTAAATTGATGTCTTAAAGTTTGACAGTGTAATAGTCTAATATGTTCTAAGCACTTAAAATTCTTAGATGTTAAATGAACCCAAAAGATTGTGTGAATAAGTTTATCTCTTCAATGTTCTGAAGATGGAGCTGTCCTGAACACCGAGGACCACTCAGTCCAAGCACGCAGCAGGAGGTGGCAAGATGAGACAAAGAGCGATCCTGAACACTGTGGACACTGCGGGCCATTCTGTCTGAACACTGTGGCTCCTGCCTGAGTTCCATTCTCAGTCATGTAGAGGAGCCCCCTTGGTCACACTGCAAATCAAGAGGTCCTGCATTTACTCAGTAGGAGAAAACTAAAGACACGTTAGAGAAGCAGGAGAAGCTGGCTTCTGAGACAACACGCCCTCCAGGAGGTCCCCTGGATGGACACCTCAAATGATAGAGGGTGGATCTGCACCTGGGGGGGGGGGGGTAGGGGGCTGCCCCATTTTTCATGCATACTGTAATTTTCTAAAACTGTCTATTGATTGAAGGAGGCTTGTCTTCCAAACAATGCCACTTCAATCAAGGCCCTTGGAGCTGGCGCAGGGCCCTGCCAATAGCAGCGCTCACTGATTTAAGGGATGGATAAAAAGTAGATAAGTCGAACTCAGATCCTGTGATTAATGGAGCTCCTCCGCACAACCCCGGACTATGCATCATGATTTAACCAAAAGCCTTGATGAAGAGATTAGGAAGGGAGGAAATGCATTACTACAAGAATATTTCAATATACAGAGAGAATAAGAGAGTGGGGGAAGCCAAAGGTGGGGCTGAATTGGCAAATGATTGAAAAAAATCCATCTGACACATTTTCATGAGCAAATCCCATGTGCAAATAGTAAACAGCACATGCAGATTTAGTTTGAATATAATACGCAATGCGTATTAAAATTAACGATTTATTTTAGACGGGCGCTTGTTTGATGTGGGATTACCGGGCAGGCCTAGGTTTGAGGAACACTTCTCCTCAGATGTGTTGCAGTTCATTAGTAACTTGCTCCTTTAACGGCACGAGTGAATTATCAGACGTGAATGTCAGTTTAACTAAAGCCATTGGCATCATATTTCTAATTATCTAATTATGAAAGAGTGAACTGAATAAATATTAACCTTTCTGTCTTTAGCTCCTAAACTTTGATATCTGGCAGACTGACAGGTAAACTGATAAATCACATTTAATGATTTTAACAAGATGTTGTGGTTACAGTTTGGAAAAGGAGCTTAACCAAATCTGCAGTGTGCTTGAGACCCTAGGTTCTCCATCACGACCATCAGAGGACCGTTTGGACATGGTTACCCAGGTAACGTACTCCCTTGGCAGGAGAGAAGGCTGAGTCGTGTGAACTCTACAGGCCAAGCCATCTTTTGTGTCCACTTACGTCCTTCCCCATGTCAAATTGTGCTTTTCAAAACAGACATTAGCCTGAAGGTTGTTAGTTCAAGTCTCAGGAAAGGCCCTTTTGTAGCCCAAATACTGTGTGCATAATAAAGCTGTCACTAGGGACAAAACAATGAGCTGGAAGCTGTTCTTGAAAAGCAACAGAGAATTCACCTCTTCACCCTGACACCGCTGCAGCTAAACTGCTCACACCGTTATAAAAATGTACACAGCTACCGATCATACGTCTCCGCAGAATTCTCCTAGACAGTCTAGACACTGTTGTCACCAAAGCAGTGTCTCTCCAGTGGGATGTGACCACTGATAAACCAGCACTTATGTCTGCATTACCTTTAATAAGCAGAGTAAGAATGTTTCTCACTTAAATGACAAACACTAAGTAAGGTCTCTTGTAAGTGGTGTGTGTGACTCGTGCTTTAAAGATAAGATTTCACAGCCATCAAGTGAGGATTCCCATCCCTTTATGTGAGCGTAAACCAGAACGGCCCCCCGATTACGCATCTGCACACATCTACAGGCTCGTGAGAAGAAGCTTTCTCTTCCTTAAATCCTGCCATTACACATTCATCCAGAGGGAAACGAAGCAATTCATTTCATTTAATGAACAAATCTACCACTATTTTCCACTATGTGCTGCATTTGTGATATTCTACATCAGTCCAGAAAAGCTGTCAAACAATGTGTATACAGCAAGTGAAGAACACATTTGAGTGCATTTTTTACCATAATGATTTTCAAGCCTAAATAGGGGTTATTAAATGAAGCAAAGTAAACATTTTCTTCTTAAATATCGCACTTGTTTCAAATTTAAATGAACATATCAGTGAGGTATTCATTTTATTTAATTAAAATCACAGGACTGATGGCAGGAGTGAATGAAGATGACAGGAGGGTCATGTGTAGGAGGCTTGCAGAGCCACGTGCACCACCTTGGTGTAGTGCTCACATCCATCACTACTCCACCTTCATACAACCCTCCTGCTCCACTTCCTTACTAGAGAAGGAGCTCCACCCACTCAGCCACATGAAATGGGCCCATTTTGGCAGTTGTTCTCATTCAGGGAACTTAGCTCTTCCCCTGTTGCTCTCACTCTCTTCTCTTGTTTTCCTTCTATTGGTCCTTCAGCTCTGTCAAAGAAATAACTGAAAAGTGCACACAGTCACCTGTTTCATAACTCCGAGTCAGCAGACAGGAGCTGTCCGTGTGACATCGGGAGGTCTGGCTGACCACACCGGTGCTTGGCTGCAGCTGCTGTACAGTGAAGGACATGCTCTGACCCCCGATGCTCCATGGCACACAGGTGTTCTCCACACAGTAGCACGGCTTACTTTACATCCCCTCTGGCTGGGATGGCAGTGAGTGACGGGGCACCGGGATCAACACTTTGACCAGCTCCGCTAATCAGAACTGACAACTGTGAAGCAGGCTGGGGCCACATTTAATCTGCACCGTGCAGGTGGAGGGGTGGGGAGGAGACTCCCTATCACACACAGACAAAAGAGGAGGAGAATGAAAAAGTAAGGCTGGTCTGCTGAGGTCTGACCCCACACCTAAACCCAAGGCAAAGCCCAAAGCTTCACGGAACATCAGAGCAAGTAAGAGGTGTGAAGGAACGTTTTTACATCTCATAGACCTCAGAGACATAAAAACCAGAAACACTGAACACACGAACACACGCGCACACACACACACACACACACACACACACACACACACACACACACACACACATTTACTAAATAGAAGCACAGGGGCCTGCTATAGAACAATGAAGGTCATGACCCCATTTTTCTCAAATATCACTTAGTCCACCTAAAGCTTAGTGCTAAAATGCAAAGGTCCTGACCACAGGACTAAGGAGTCAACAGTATCATTTGTATCATTTGTGTACTTAAGCCCCTATAAAATACCAACAAGTCACAGGATGAGTCTATAAATAGAAAGATGGCCATCATACTGAGCAGTGGATCTTTGGCCAATGTAACCCAGTCTGCTACATACAAACACCACACTCAAGCTTCCAGCTGCACTTAGTACAATTAAAACCACCTTCATTAGCGTGCACACACGCCTTGCGGACACAGACTAAATCCATGATCCCAAGGTCGGAGCAAGGGCTGAAAGAATAATGTCAGCACCATTAAAGGCTATCTTCATTTGTATGTCGCTAATGTATGAAGCGGAGCTTACGGAAAGAGGCCTTCAGCATCAAATACACAGTGAGTAATTACTAACACAGGACTTCCATACAGTGCTTAATCAAAACGGAGACACCAGGGGAAAAGCCCATCGGCAGCGCTTGAGGAATAATTCATGTGTTAGTCAACACAACGAATATGGGAAAACGTGTGTGCCCAGGACTTGTTCCCAGAGCCCCCACCTGCTTTCTCTGCTAAAGACTAATGCAGTGCGCACGTTTCTTAGAGCTGAAGCGAGGCAGGTCATGTGACATTGGCAAGGTCAACCATCAAGACACTAATGATAAGCACAAACGAAAGCACGCAGAACACCTTAGTGCTTCGCACGTTGCACCCGTCACTGGCTCACCGCCCAATTAAAAAAACTGAAATGCTTAATTTCAGACGACCACAGATTTGTATGAACAGGACAACACGTCACCTCTGCTTATCCAGACAGTCTTCAGTAGCAAGAGAAGACTCTTTGCTGGGGTGAAACAGCGCTGATGCTTGCAGATGTTAAACACACTGGATGTAAAATACCTCCATCTGACACTTGTACTTAATCTCTGACTTTCTTTGATGTCGACAGAGCTGGTTTTACAATAAAGCCAAGCAGCAAAAAGAAAAACTGTACTAAACTTTATTCCTGAAACGTACTTTACAATACATATAAGTCCCCTTTAGACATTCTTCAACCTCATATTGACCAGGAAATTATGGATTAAAAAAATCAGGCAGTATTGAAAGGGAGTAAGAAATGATTGACACGCCTATATGCCAACCTCTCAGGTTAACAAGAGATAAAAACGTCAGGCAAGTTTAATGGGCACAGATCTGTTAAAGCGAAGCAAATGAAGTAGTGTGTGATTCACACAAAGGGGGAGGATTATAACGCTGTACAGGGCTCGCGCCAGCTCCGTGCACCAGCTCCGTGCGCCAGCTCTGTGAACCAGCTCCGTGCACTAGCTCCGTGCACCAGCTCCGTGCACCTGCCACGTCCTTCATGTCACTTTTATTGGACATAGAGTAAAAGAAAAATGAATGAGCAACAAAGATGAAACACACTCATTACCAACTCCTTACTCACAGGTATGACTGACAGCAATTATAAATTCTCCTTGTAAGGTGCGGCGCGTTACCATTGTCAACGTTCTCGTGAATAATTCACGTGGTGTGAAGTGCTGTCGGGATGGATCCCTATCCAACACATCCAACACGTCCAACAGCAGTGCCCCGCAGACTCGTTGAGGAGACAGACCTGAGAAACCCAGCTCATACGGCTGATCACCGTGCCCCGGTCTGGGGCTGAGACCAGGGCACAGGGTCCCATGTCCAGGGCACAGGGCCCCATGTCCTCACTCTGGCAGTTAACGAAAACATTATCCTCATAGTTGTGTCCTTTAAATGGGGGTTAAAATATCCTCAAAGGTTGTTTCAGCAAAAGGTTGTTGAACGACCACAAGTGTGACATTTAAGATGCGACTGCGATGTTTCCTTTGTTATATAAAAGTTTTGTGCCTCCTGCTTTACTTTTGGGGATGAATACAAGCAGAAAAAAGGCCAGGACCCATGCAATGTTTTGTCATAAATAATACAATATGCTATTTGTAATGATACACATGTTGTTATAGATGGATGTGTGGAGTGCACTGAAAAAACATGCCCCTATATTGGACTGATTTGATTTATAGCTTTGCTTGGCAATATTGTGCTTTGATGTTATGTCTTTATACTCTGTTTTCCATCAATTGTCATTTTACAAAAACCCATTTAAATCTTTGGCTTAAAATAATTCTTTTTTATATTTTAAAATTTAAAAAAATTTAAAATAAATATTTTTTAAAAATTAAATAACTACGTTTTTTTTTTTTTTTTTTTTTTTTTTTTTAAGCAAACCCTAGCAAGCCTTTATGATGAGGACTAACACTGCTCAAACAGACGTATCTAGGAAAAATTTTGCTTTTGTAAGTGAAGGCATCTATATCCGTCCTGGTGATTTGGACAAACCGTACTGTGGTGTTGAGGGGAAAAACTTTCCAGAACAGAGTGAGCCAACAGAAACAACACGGCCAGCTGAGCTAAGCCCACAGAGCAGCAGCGCATGGCTGGAGAGCCCGGGGAGGAAAGGACAGCACGCCCCAAACGAGGTTCATGTACAGGGGGGCTCGCTTTAGCTAAGAAGAATGGGGGCCTACAATATGGGCACAAACCTCTGCAGCTGAAATGAGCAAATCATAGGGTTTTATAGGCAAACCAGGAGTCCCTGCAGGCTCCCCAAGATGCTCTCATACGTGTTCAGTTTGGTTTCATTTTTAACAGTTTTGTTTTAAGGGTTATTGTAAAATAGGTAGCATTAACTCAAACGTTTACAACGTGTTACCTAATATTTATTTCCCGCACAATTACAATCAGGAAGCAGTGGTTGGGACAGCACCCAGGATTACTGATACTCCAACCCCCCGTCCCAGTGTTCATTCCTGTGATTATGACTTTATGTGTCTGTGGACCACCCCCCCCCCACCCTTCACAGCCACCATTATCACCTGCTCTTCCACCCACAGCCCTAGGCCATCCATATATATGTTCATAAGGCTGCCAACGTTAAGGTTCAAACAACCAATGGAATCGCGAAAAGAGACCTCCTGCGTGTTGTCATTACACATATGTAGTAGCACATAGCAGCATGTGCATCGGACCGAGCCGAAGCCCCGAAACGCACCGCCCCCCCCCCCGTGCTCACATGCGCTCCACCCCCCACCCCCCAACAGCAGCCAGCCTGGCACATCCGCTCCATTACTTATTAGCGCTGCTAAAGAACACCATTTCCTCCCTGCAGCTGATAAAATATTAATCAAAACAGAGGAACAGAGCAATTCTCCCAGTGTGGATGTCTGTTAATGGTAATACATGAGGATGGCAGAGAGGGAGGCGGAGCTTGACTAATAGCCTGTGGGGGAGGGGGAAGGACAGAGAAGAGAGAGAGTGGGTGTGACATTGCCTGTCACAGAGGGAAAACACAGGCCTCATCTGTGAATGTCCACCATTAAAGCCTTTTCCTGAGCATCTATGGTAGGGGTCTGTAACTTCACACCACTCCAGTGCTGTGTATGTGAGAGGGTGTTTACACACAAAGGGCCATATGGTTAACATCGCTCATCCTCGCCTTACGGTCCAATAACAGCAGCACATTCGGCCGGTGAGCTGGTGCTGTGAGGTTCACATCAGTGGGGGCTGCAGCTCATGGGCCAAATGGGCTCTGGCTGCCAGCCTCTCAGCTCCAGCCAAAAGCAGGAATTCCGCCAGTCACTCTTGCAAGTCTGGCAGCCTGGACAAGCTCTTGCCAAACAAGGGTTACTTCTACAAATGCCTAACTGAGTTACGTAGGAAGTGCAATGGGGTGAATCTGACAGGCATGAGGAAAAACAAAAAGTAACTGTGGAGCAGCACCACAAAGTGTGTGAAGCGACTGTCAAACGAAACGTAAGCATCTTCCCAACCAGACTCCACTGTACTCTGCTTCATTTTAGCCCTCACTTCCTCTTCTACAGATTTAAGAAAACCACTCGGTATGTCTCTACAAATGTCTACATTCACTGGGCATGTCTGCAACGGAACCGGAAAAAAATCTGTGAAACCAACTCCTGAAATGCCTAAAAAATAAAATAAAACAAACAGCAATTTTCCCAAGCCAAACAATAACCACATCCACACCCTGCATACCACCACAGAAAACAGTATTTCTTCCCAAACACGGTTTGGGCTTGTCTAACTGGCCTGCTCTATATGCGAGACATGAGTGTTCCTGTGGCCATTAAGATGAAAAACTACCCCTTTATACAGCTGCTGTTGAGGTACCATTAGTAAATGGAGACAAATGCAGCTGGATCCAAGGTTTGCATGGAAGGCACAGCAAATCAGACATTGACAAAGAACGTGTCCACCTGATTATTTGTTTAAGGACATCTCTTAACAAACAGCAGCAGGCTGTAGATACTGCAGGCTTCTCCACGGCACATACCGATGCCTCATAACACCACGCCTCTTCACCTTCGTGGCCCAACTTGTCCACCAAGTTCTTATCTGTCAGGTCATCTGGTTCGTCAGTCTGACAGTCCATGAAGGACCAGACTTCACCGATTTGTGTTGCACTTCTCCACCAATCTGTCTTCAGTCAAGCACACACAGCTGACCTCCGATCTCCAACCCCTCCCCCCTCCAATATCAAGTCACCACTGATATTAACGACCACAGAACAGATTTTTGTTCAGTTGTACCCTAATAATATATGCGCGTAAGCCATGAGGACACAATGGCTCAGCAAAAGGAGTCTGAGGGAGGTCACATGAAATAAGAAGGCCGTGGGCTCACAGTCTCTGTGGAGCACCTTTGTACAGGCCAGCGAAGATGAATAATGATTTTCTATGATATGAACAGCCACCTGCCCGTGCCTGCGCATACCTTAAAAAACAGACAAACAAATGGGTCGTACCCTGACAACATGACGGTTACCCAATAACATGCAGCACATACTGCTCATCAGAACACTTAACGTAAGCACTGCTGCTGCTAAAACACACCGCTTTTTTATGCCAAAACATGACTGACCAAGCTGACACGTAGCCCAACCCCTGTGAGCTCTCAAGGACCGCGGCAGCAACAAACATTAGCGTATAAATTCAGCAGGTCAGCAGCCCCACCCTGGAGGGCACTGCCACACCATTCACACAGGGCCTATTCCCACGGGGGGTGTGGAGAGACTATTACACATCCATATTCAAAGTCCTCGCAATGTGATACAGCCACGTGTAATTGTGCCAGATAATTACATTCTGACCAATCAAATGCAATAGAGAGGGGAGGAGGGTGCAGTGGGGCAATTTGAAAATTTTACTTTCTTGCTGCAAGTAATGTATTTATCCACTAAGGGGCTCACTAAAAGCATGGCTGACCTTGAACACACTTATTCTCAAAATTCATGAGCCTTTAATAAATAAAAACACTGCATAAAGAGAACTCAAACATGGACACAACAATGAAGCCACTGGAGTGAACAAGAAAAAGGAGAGACATTTCTGTGATAGTTAGCAAGGCCATATGCTTCTCTGCTAATTTTGCCACCTTCCTTACTATGAACTATTAAACCCAGAGCTAACCTTGTGAGTATGGCCTACCCTTCTTTAAAGTATCATTAATTAATAGTTCTCATTATTGACTGTGCCATTCTACTAAGACAAGCTCAATGAATGTGATAAGAGGCTGACCTTAGAACAGATTGTATTGTCCACGTTTCATGTCAACCAGACGTCTGGGCAGAGGATATGCAAATAAGATCACAGCGTTTTTCTTTGTAATGGCTTATGAATAAGAGGAAAAGCACACAAGAATGCACGTGCACGCACACGCACACACACACGCGCACGCATGCACACACACACATCAAACGCATTCTTTAATATCAAATGTTCAGTACCCAGTGTGCTCCAATACCAGGTGAGGAAAAGGCATCAGCCATTTGTTTTAAAAGCTGCCCAGAGGACACACAGAGGGTGTTACAGTGAGCTGGTGGTAATATTCAATTATTGTATGCACAGCATCTCCAATCTGCTCCCAATTGCTCACAACTGCTTCCATTTAAAAGAAGAGACAGAGCTCCATGTTGACACACAGAGATGTTCCTCTGACTGAGACATCAGACTTAAATTACAACGCCATCTGTTACCGCTGCGTGCCTTCGCTTCAATTCTGAATTCTGCTATAATGAATATGTACCGTCTCCCGTCTGCGTCCACAGCGGCCTCAGCAAGCCTAATCTTATTGTAATCTCTCCCTATTGTAATTTGAAATTGTTTCATGTTTTCCGTTAGATTGAACCTGGGCATTGCCCCTGTGCAGTAATGGGAGTTTTTACAAAAAATCTCCACCTAATAATGCCTGCAAGTTTAAGGCATGAAATAAGAAGAGAAAAAGGTTTGGGCCAAACTGTGAAAGAGGTACAGCTCACTGACCATGGTCCCTACACTGTAAAGGAAGTACAGCTCACTGACCTGTAAAGGAGGTACAGCTCACTGACTGTGGACCCTACACTGTAAAGGAGGTGCAGCTCACTGACCGTAGTCCCTACACTTTAAAGGAGGTACAGCTCACTGACCGTGTTCCCTACACTGTAAAGAAGGTACAGCTCACTGACCATGGTCCCTACACTGTAAAGAAGGTGCAGCTCACTGACCGTGTTCCCTACACTGTAAAGGAGGTACAGCTCACTGACCGAGGTCCCTACACTCTAAAGGAGGTACAGTTCACTGACCGTGATCCATACACTGTAAAGGAGGTACAGCTCACTGACTGTGGTCATTACACTGTAAAGGAGGTACAGCTTCCTAACCGTGGTCCCTAGATTCTAAAGGAGGTACACCTCATTGATTGTCATACTTACATGTGATATTCAGCAATCCAAAAGTAAGGACAAATGGCGCTGAAAGAAAAGTTTTAAGAGTTTGTGTTTACACACTTTGTCACTCCTCTGCACACTGCTAGTGTAACTCAGTTACTAGATCCAATTTTACAGCTCACTACATAGGCATTACTCAATGGTGAACAATACAGTAGCAGAATACGGTAATTGTAAGAGGAAAAAAGAAAACGGCATGTGGAGAACGCAAAATAAAAAGGGGCGATACATAAAACAGGAGCAGTGTTGAGACGCAGCACGGAAACTGGCAAGGAGGGGAATGTAAGCAGGACGGAGCACAACAAAGCAGGTCCCAGAGAAAACACAGTCAACTAGTCATAACAAGTCACCTCTGGACTCTGAACGTGCTGAAAAGCAGTCAGACCTTGTTCAGACCCAGCCCTGATCCCGCCCTGGGCCTGCTGAAAACATTCAGACCTTGGTCAGGCCCAGCCCTGGACCTGCCTTGGGCTGCAGAAAAGCAATAAGACCTTGGTCAGACCCAGCCCTGGACCCGCCCTGGGCCTGCTGAAAAGCATTCAGACCTTGGTCAGACCCAGCCCTGGACCTGCCCTGGGCCTGCTAAAAGACATTCAGACCTGCATAACAACTGCATCACTAAACCCCCCTGTTTCATTTCCCATAACCCCTACAGATGGCACACTCAGAGTCACAGGCTGGTCCTGCTGTCAGGTGTATAGCCACACCCCCCATCATACAACAGTGTTACCCCCCACTAAGCCCAGTGCTATTAATTCACTTGTGAGAGAGAGGGAGGGGTGCATTTGCCCAGTGGTTCCAACCAGAGCCACTGCTCAGTTGCAGATTGTGGAAGAGAAATGTGAAAAGAAGACACAAGAAGTGACACGTGGCAGTGTTCCAGGGAGCCCTCCACTGGAAATCCCACCCACAAAGCACATTTTATCTGAGGGGGGCTACTACTGCCAGAGCTTCTCTGAAACATCACACAAAAATGTCTGACAGATATCAATGGCAGCAGCCAGCCACCTGCCAACGCCACTCTGCTTCCAGACCAGCAGCCGGGAGCCAGTATTCCTGCTTCATCAAGTTTAGCCCTTTTCTGAAAAGTCTGAAATATAAAGTGGTGCTCAGGAAGACAGGTATCAAATATATATAATATATAACACTGAACATTACACATATATAATAATACATTTGTGTTTACCTACACGAAACACTTTTAGCAACATGAATCTCAAAAGATAAAATGAAGGAGGATTTTTCAGGTGTTCAGTGTCATCTGTTACACCCCTATCCGTGACTCAGAGTGACCAGACAGAGAAACCTGTCCTACTACCCAGCTGAAAGGAGCTCTGTTCTCAGAGCAAACAAGCAGTGTAGCAGAGGTGTCCCCCACTCTCTCATAGGCAAGGAACGACACAATGACGGCACACTCTGACACGAGGGACGGAGACGGGGGGGTGGGGAAGTGTGCGCACGGTTGTTTGTTATTCAGTGGGTGGCCCCTGTTGACAGACCCTCTCGACAAAACCCATCCCACAGTCGGCAGCGGCATTGAGTCGAGCTGAGGACAAATTTCAAGATGAACCAGAAATCAATTTGCCATCAAATTTTCATGCCTGTCCCGCACTCTCGGTGGCATTTTAATTACCGCCACACTGGGCCAAGGGTGCTAAAGATATTGACACTTAGCTCCGTACAATAAACTTTATTGGCAAGCCGTGCCTGATTGCAGTACTAAAGTAGAATAACAAGGAATATGCGGAGGTATATTATACACACGGCAGAGGAAGCCGGGGTTGTAAAAGCAAGCAGTCCGGCTCGTGGGGGGACCATGACGACAGACAGCACCCAGAGGCTGAGGGCCATCACCAGGGCTGCCTGACACAACAGAAACACTCCAGTGGCCCGCTGCTGGCTCAGGGAAAGGCTGCAGACACCAGCCACACCGAGAACAGGGGCCTGTGTGAGTACAACTACAGTTACACCCTCACACTTGTATCACTTCACAAAACAGAAGATGGTGGTCTGAGCTGGTAAGAAACTGTATGAGAACGGCAAGGATACATGGGAAAGTGAAGCATAGACACCCAGGAGAGACAGCATTACTGTAATGGGGATGCATGCAAATGATGGCGGAACGGATGTGCAAAGGGAGGAAATGATTACAAACGGCACACACAGATGTGGAGGACAACGACAGCTTTAGATGGCAGGGACAGATGTGGACAAGACAGAAATTACATGTAACAGATGGACATGCAGGAAGAGGGATTACTGCAGATGAACGGAATTTTGACAGGTGAGAGATTATTACAGATGGCACACAGAGATGTGCACTAAGAGCTATTGTAAGTGTTACAGAAAGAGACAGAGATGGTGAAAGATGGACAGACGGAAAAACACCAGATGGATTTCCTGCCATTAGTGATCTACAGCCAATCCTCTCTCTGTTTTCACATATACTGTTAATGACTATTAGCTGGCATTTAAATCCTTACTTTTCTGAATTGCTCACATCAATGTATTGGCACATGTCTGACTGAATGCTCATCTATTGTGTGGAAATTAGGTTGGACCTTTCTGTCACGCTGACTGATGTGTGTAGATCTGAAAATGCCGGAACCCAAAATTATGTGCATGAGCATGCTGCTGAAATTGTATAACAGCTTAAACATGAAATAGCTACAGAACTGTTCATTAAAGTAATATTTCTGTATGCTGTTGATACTCAGCATTCTGAAGAACAATAACTCTGCTATTATGAAGGACAGACGCTGAAGCAGAGCACTGAATGTAATGTGAACGAGACCCAGCGATCGGTTCTTTAATTGGACAGTGTTAAATAAAAAATAAAATAATTAAAAACTGGATGCAAGTAATATTTAGTTAAGAACAAGCCGGATAAATTATTTATTATTTACTTTCACCATCACATGAAAAGCAAAACAAAAATGTAAGTATGCATTGCAAACTGCACTGGGTCTGTACAAAACGCACATTAGATGCAGTTACACAAATGCCAATTAAATGCCATGTATGAAAACACTGAAAGTTTTAAGAGGAAGTAGAGGCCTGTCAGAACAGCGCACACCTCCATGAAGCAGGCTGTGCTGAGCATCTGAGAAAGCCATGCACCAAGAGAAAAGCCTCGCATTTTAAACAGAGCACACTTGTGTCTTCTTAACAACAGAGCATCACAAAACCTACAGCCCACATCCCATCTGAGCACAACAGAAAAGGGAAAACCCTCTTTATTTTGAGTTCAAAAAAAGAAGAAATTGACAAATGAATGAGATAAATCGGCTCAGTTAACCTGACAGACAGACATCTTGATACGTGTGCGAGGGGGCCAGGAGTCTCACAGCAGCACTTGGGGGCAGCAGAGGTGACCCTTCTAACCTCAAGCAAGGAAAAAAGGAAAAGCTCATTCCCACTGGGGGGGACACGCTGTGCTGAAGCGGCCGAGTCCGACTCCCAACTTGTCAATCGGGAACGGTGTGCTCCGCCACCAACGGCTTCAGTCTCACACTTTGTTGGGGCAGCAGAATCTGAGCCAGTGTGTTGTTTCCACAGCCTTACACTGCAGGCGCTGTCTAAGCATCTCGCCTCATCATGAACACCATGTTAACATCTATTCAGATAATACAGCTGTGGAGTAAAGCAGCTGTCTTCACGAGGGGCAGCTTTTCCCTGCCGTTTGTTGCTCCCATAGTTACACATAAACCAAATTTGGTCTCAGTACTGTGAGCTTCACACACACCCGCTGATCACTGCTGAGCTCTCCCCCAGCACAGACAGGTCTGCCCCAACGAGAACAAAGGCTCGAAGGCTGAGCAGGAGGACACAGCTCAGCAGGAGAGGCAGCGATCTGCACAGACAAGAAAACCACACACCTGAAACAGGCGTGCTGCACACAAAGTCGCACACCAACTGCCTGCTAAAAACCACGTTCAGTGAGGTCATGTACTTCTTTCTTTCCTTTCTTTCTTTCTTTCTTTCTTCCCGTATTAACCTCTGCTTTAAAAATCAATATATGACAGAGATGTGAAGAGTATCTGTGTAATATCTATGCCTCTTTTGTTTTAGTAGATAAAAATATTAAAAGAAGATACCTGAGCCCATTCAGTGACTGCCTATGGTCTAATTACAGTATGTGATGTAACTGAAGAAACGGAAAATATCTGATCCAGTAAATAGTGGTTATGTTACTTTTCTCTTCTAATATTTTTAAATGAAATTGTTGAAACAGAAAGCTACTTGTACCAATTGTTTTGTTTTGAAAACTAACTGGATATGTGGGAACAATGAAAAAAAAGTGACGAGTTCCACAGAGTTGAACAAAAACAGTCCAAAATCTGTGTTTCATGTTTTCCTTTCACTCAGTAAAACAGAGTTAATCCACATCGCCCCCTATTGGCCCTTTCATGTATTGTTTTCAAATAAGAAACACACACACACACAAATATGCTACGTATGTGTGTTTGACTATGCATTCACGTTACACAGTTTTTGTCATAATATGATATATACATATAAATTGTGTATGTGCATGTATAACTAACCTCCACACATCTTTGTATAGTATTATAATAATAATAATAACAATAATAATTATTGTTATTATTATTATTAATACTACTACTACTACTAATAATAATAATACTACTGCCATCACTACCATCTAGTAGCTGTACAACCCCTTGGTGTGACTATGTTCCATTCAAGACTGGCTTGCAGAACACAGAGCTTGTGTGTCCAAATTAGCACAGGGTTTAGGCAGTGAAAAGCTCGGCTGAGCCGTGCTGTGCTGTCACTGCATCATGTATGTTAACCAGCACAGTGTAGAGGGTGACAAACACACTCCTCCACACCTGTGGGTCACATGCCAAGAATCCAGCAGGTCATCAAGCCTCCAAACTCTCCCTCAGGCAAGCTCATCACATAAACATCACTAGAGTTCAGAGACAGGGAGGTGTCATTCTGCTCAAAGCCACACATAAACATGTGATTTCAACACAGGTAAGGCCCACCATGTTTCACCTTCTTCACTTGAATAAAGGACTGTAGATAAAACGGAAAATTACTGAACTGTGTTTGTGTGACAACTGAGTAGAACATCTCTATGTACCTGCCTGTCCTTGAGTTTCCTTCTCTCCTTTTCTTATCTGTGGTCAGTCCAGCATGTTCTTTCACTCTGCTGTGAAACACACATCCCTCCTTGTTCTGCACATAGCTTGTTGTAGTAACTATCTACACCCGTGTTGGCTAACATCAGCATATCACACACAACTGTTTTAAAACACGTGATTGGATAGAACTTACAAAACCACTTTAGGAGATATGACCCACTGACCACTCCATACCAAAGTCTGAGTCAGTGTGCACAAAGGGAAGCTCCACCCTCTTTAACCCACTGTTTAGATGAGAAAAAACACTGGTGTAAAGTCATGGAAAAAGTGTTTACAGAGTCTGCCTTATGGACAGTCACAAAAGGTGTTTCTGATTCCAAAGGCTTCGAATGAGAGTCAGCATGTGTTTGTGCAGGACAGAGAGCTGTGCGATACACACACGTCCTCATCGTGTCTGTGCAGGACAGAGAGCTGTGCGATACACACACGTCCTCATCGTGTCTGTGCAGGACAGAGAGCTGTGCAATACACACACGTCCTCACCGTGTCTGTGCAGGACAG
>JABJVR010000018.1:249215-289197 GCA_025773905.1 Chitala chitala | reverse complement strand
AGAGCTGTGCGATACACACACGTCCGCACCGTGCCTGTGCAGAACAGAGCTGTGCGATACACACACGTCCTCACCGTATCTGTGCAGGACAGAGAGCTGTGTGATACACACACGTCCTCACCGTGTCTGTGCCGGACAGAGAGCTGTGCGATACACACACGTCCTCACCATGTCTGTGCAGGACAGAGAGCTGTGCGATACACACACGTCCGCACCGTGCCTGTGCAGAACAGAGCTGTGCGATACACACACGTCCTCACCGTGTCTGTGCAGGACAGAGAGCTGTGTGATACACACACGTCCTCACCATGTCTGTGCAGGACAGAGAGCTGCACAGATTTCCACATAATCCAGGGGCATTTAGGACTAAGCCTGCTCTGTTGCTGAGCGACAATATTTTGAAAATTAAGTCAACTTAAAAAATGTCTGTGCTCATGTGAAGAGTATTTAAAATGCTGCTAAAACACTGAAAATAGCATTAAATACATTTCCAGTTTTCTGCCTGATTATCACTTTACTTTGCATCTCTTGCGACCTGCTGAATGATGTAAGAGCTGCTATACATCTTCAGAGGCTCTCTGCTTGTGATCCGCATGCTGTCTACAAATAGCACGCCTGACATTATGTTTCCCCATGCAGCACAGCAGGGGAGGACGGGCCCCCGATTCTTCAGCACATGGGTGCAGAGAGCTGGTGTGGAGCCCAGTGAGGAACAGTAGTCAGAGACAGGCACTGTGCCAGGCCCAGGTAGGTTGTCATACAGACACTTACACTGTACCAGGGACAGGGCAGAACCAGGGACGCTGTGCCAGGCTCGAGAAGGCTGTCATACAGGCACTTACACTGTACCAGGGACAGGGCAGAACCAGGGACTCTGTGCCAGCCCAATCTAACAGCTGCTACCCTGGTGTCAGTGAGTAAGAACACCTCACCTCATCGCTTCTCACAGTTCTGAACCACAAAAGTATGTTTTTTTTTTTCTATTATTAGAAAAACAAAAGCACACAGTAAGTACATACTTGGATAACATCTGCACCTGTAGACTACAAACACCATTTCTGCCTAAAAGCAAGCTTATAAACACATAAAGAAGCCTTTTTACATAATTTGCAGTTATAAAGAGAAATGTCTGATGTTTCCTCCTATTAAAACACTCCTTTAAAACTTATAACTTGCCAGTCTGTGCAGCAGCAAAGCTTTTTCGACAAGAACAAATATTTACACCGGATCTAAAATTTGTTACAGAAGTAAAAGCCGTGTTAAGGAAGAAAAGCAAAGTACCGACTGATTTCTAATACAGGAAAATGCAAATATCTCAAAAAATATATTATTGTAGGTGTGCACAGTTTTACCGCTACACTCTGAAATGTCTCTCATCCCTCCTGAAACAAAACAGTGGAAGGAACGTGAGGTTATCAACAGGGCATAATGTCTTCTTGGCCCTTCTGTGTGAGTACAAAAGGTAGTCCAATCAAAACTACACACAGATTCCTTTTTTGTCATTAAATAGGCAAAAACAGTCATGGTTAATAACTTTGTACAGTTAAAGGCTATTCTGAAACATGCATCAAAGAAATCCAACCCCTTCTCACTTTTTCTTTAATTAAAATGGGCTTCCCAGAATTCAAAAGAAACCAATCTAAAATCTCTTTGATCTTTTAACCGTGGGACAAACGCACTTACAAGTCAATTTTTAAAAATGTGTAATTCCTCAGCAGCAGGAAGTCCATTCTGCTAACAGTTTAACGTTTTAACTGGTGCAGGTCAGGGACAGAGCTCCCGTTAACGAAGCTGGAACTGGCAAACATTGGTGTGCTAAAAAGAACAAGTTTAAATTAAGTGTAAACTGAATCGGAATGAGGCATTTGCACAGAAGGATGAATGTGTTTGGTTTGCACGATACATGACAATAAAAATGATTTTCTGTGTCTTTTCTTTTTGTATTGATAGTTTTTATATCCTCTGTTAACAGTCTAATACCAAAACAAACTAAACTATTAGTTATTGCAGTTTTCTATAGACAACACAGTAGATGAAACACATTTCACAGCCTTGTGGCTCAACAGGTAGAATATCACGCTTGGGATGCGGACGTCTGCCGGTTCGAATTCCAGCCCAGCCAGGTGTGCCCTTGAGCAAGACATTCAGTGCTAGGTCCTGGTGTTTTTAAGCATAAAAAAAATCTTAGTTCACTCAAACAGGTGTAGAAAAGTTGCGATAAAAGGTAGTGGGAAGTTAAGTGAATTTAGTGTGTCCTACAGGGTACAAAGGGTTAATTCTGAGGGTATGTCATGAATGCTGGTTTCTAGGCTCAAGGATAAGTAACGATCAAAAGCCATATCATGAAAGGGATTAATCTATAAAAAAAGAGGACAGAATAGAGAATAAAAGCCAAAAGTAGGAAAAAGCCATGTTATACAAAAGTTGGGGTGAATTATGTGTGGTAAGCCTGCTCAGTATCCAGGTAACATCAGAAACTAATAAAGTCATTCCTAATTAAAGAGTGCGTTGTATTTACCAGTTTAAACCTGGGCCCATTACACAGCTGAGGCTGATCCACTGGTCTGCTCCGGAAAGCAGGACTAGAAGGAGACCCTGAGGAGCTCCTGTGTGAGTAAAGTCAAGGAGATGCACACGGGCCCGCCATACAGCTGAGAGTGTCACGCAGCTGAGAGAGTCACACAGCCTAGCCTGCCACACAGCTCAGAGTGTCACACAGCCCAGCCTGCCATGGAGCTGAGAGTGTCACGCAGCTGAGATTGTCTCGCAGCCCAGCCTGCCACACAGCTGAGATTTTCTCGCAGCCCAGCCTGCCATACAGCTCAGAGTGTCACACAGCCCAGCCTGCCATGGAGCTGAGAGCGTCACGCAGCTGAGATTGTCTCGCAGCCCAGCCTGCCACGCAGCTCAGCCTGCCACGCAGCTCAGCCTGCCACACAGCTGAGATTGTCTCGCAGCCCAGCCTGCCACGCAGCTCAGCCTGCCACACAGCTGAGAGTATCACACAGCCCAGTGTGCCATGTAGCTGAAAGTGTCAGGCAGCTCAGACTGCCACACAGCCCAGCCTTCAATGCAGCTGAGAGTGTCATGCAGCCCTGACTGGCCCACAGTCAAAAGTGTCTCGAAGCTTAGACTGCCACACAGCCAAGAGTGACATGCAGCTCAGATTGCTACGCAGTCAAAAATGTCACAGAACTCAGACTGCCACACAGCTGAGAGTGACACAGAGCTGGGAGTGCCACACAGCTCAAACCTGCCTCTTGATCTGAAGCCAGTCTGGGCAGGGACTAGACAGGTATCACACTCACACATGCCTGATGAGCTGCCCATTGGGTACAGAACGCCTCACCGCTGGACAGAATGGAACATCAACCCAATCTGCCCCATGCCCAGGTTTGAGTTTTGTCAGAACATCTGTAACAAGGCTCACTGAATAAAACACTGTGGAGCACAGATACGAAGGAAATGTTCTCCAAGCAAAAAAAACAGAAAAAAAACGTACATAAAAACAGTTACAGAACACAACGACTGGTCTTTTGGCCTTTCTGAGTAAAAAGGTAAAGACAATCACTCCTGGTTTTGTTTCACTTCACAGGGTTTTTCCCCCGCATTCACTTATGCATTCAGTTGATCCTGCACGATGTTATTGAAAATGTTTTGTTTATATTTATAATTACATATCTACATGTCAATTTTATCTGTATGAAAGACCAATAAATAGGGAATATGTTAATTATATGTGTTGTGATATTTATATCATCAAAACATAAGAAAAATTCTTATTTAAATCAAGCATTGACTGCTTTCTGAGTTCACATTATTGCATTCAATATCTTTTTTTTTCTTGTATTTCCTAATAGAAACTAAAAACTAATGCTGTAATTGGAAAGAAATATTTGTGAAAATGCCACCTTATGGTGCGAAGCAAACACAGAGTAATGCTGTAACACCCAGGACACAGCAGAAATGAGCTCACGTTAGACTGTGCACCCCCGTTACGGTTCTGGTGAGGGACCGTATGTACAAAAGATAAAGTAGGACAGACGGAGCACAGAGACGTCTTCATTCATGTGATGTACAACAACACAGTTCTCAGAAGGCTGCTGAGCTCGGACCAGCTCCTCTATGTGCACACTTATTCCTGGAACAGATGCACTTCACAAGCCTTTAAGTGTTTACTAAGACTGCTGGGAAAAGTAAGTAAGACAATCCCAGCCAAACGGGCAAGATGCAAGATATACAGCAAAACAACGTCATGGTAACATCAGCATCATGCATCCAGGCCACAAGCAAATAACATGCTTCATGTCCAGACTTCCTCCACACACATCACATATAAACCATATCCGGACACTTAAGCCATGGTTAAAAACGTCTGGATTTTTTTTTTTTTTTTTTTGCATAACAAAATATCAAACCAAATAGCATTTATGTTAAAGAAATATACGTTTAAGCAGACTTTTCAAGGAAAAAAATTCACAGAGATATTGGTTAGGCATTATGTTATTAAACAATAGACAAGCTGGAAAAAATTAAGACAAAACATACTTGGACAGTGAAATTTGTTCTGGTTCTTAAGATTAGTGGAACACGTTCACAGATAATGTGATGATGAACGACACCTGCTTTTATAACACCTGTAACGGAGTCATACACAAACTATATACACTAAAATGATCTCTGGGCAGTTCTTTGACAGTGAATGTAAAAACAGTTCAGAAAAGTGAAGTCAGTTCTGATAAAAAGACTACCATAATTTGTCTGCACAAAGAAAGCAACTGTCTGACAGATCAGCAAAAAAAAAAAAAAAAAGCTTAAACGCTGTTTAAAACTGTCTCAAGAGTAGGAATATTTTTTTGGTGCCACTGTATGCACATTTAGCTTTTTAGTTAACTATTTTGATTTTATTTAAATTTATTGTCATTCTGAAACAACGGTTCAAACGTAGACAGCGGAATGAAACCATGAGCCTAACTAACACAAACACTCTGTGTGGTTCTCAGCTGAACCACACATTCGATTCCACATTATTAGAATATTGTTAAACATTACAGGAATTTTTGTCCTCATCCTACTATAGCAAACATGTAAATCACTTTATGCATTCAATATGGGGGGAAAAAATCAATCAAATTAACAAAGCATTAATTGTGGATCCAGCAGAGATTTAATGCAGAGACATGAAGCAGCTTATTTCCAATAAAGCATCTTCTCCTACTTTATCTAATCCGTCCTCAATGGTACTTGCAAATATCAATTGCTTCTGTCCCTAAAACAGCTATTTCTCACTTACAAGCTCAATAAATGCTCTGTTGAAAGCCTTAGCATCACTGGGGAAGAAACACATTATTTTCTAAGCACTGTTCTCAAGGTGATGTCTGTGACATTGGGGGTAGGCGACATTGGACCCAGATTAGCAGGGCCATGTTGTAAACAAGCTGTCTGCCCTGCCCTGTACTGCGTACCCTACACTGCAGTGTACTGTACTGTCTGCCATGCCATGCCCTGCCATGCACTGCCTGCTATCCCTAACCTGCACTGTAATGCCTACCTGCCCTGCATAGTACTGCCTGCCCTGCACGGACTGTCCTGCACTGACTGCCCTGCCCTGACCTGCCCGCCCTGTACTGTACTGCCTGCCCTGCACTGACTGCCCTCTACTGTACTGTACTGCCTGCCCTGCACTGACTGCCCTGTATTGTACTGTACTTCCTGCCATGCACTGCCTACCCTGTACTGTACTGCCAGACCTGCACTGACCGCTCTATACTGTACTTCCTGCCGTGCACTGCCTACCCTGTACTGTACTGCCTGCCCTGCACTGACTGCCCTGTACTGTACTGTACTCCCTGCATTGACTGCCCTGTACTGTACTGCCTGCCCTGCCCTGCACTGACTGCCCTGTTCTGTGCTGTACTGCCTGCCCTGCACTGACTGCCCTGTACTGTACTGCCTGCCCTGCACTGTTGTACTGCCTGCCTTGCCCTGTCCTGCCTGCCCTGTGCTGCGTGCTCTGCACTGTGTTGTACTGCCTGCCTTGCCTTGTGCTACCTGCCCTGCCCTGCCCTGCGCTGCCTGCTCTGCACTGTGCTGTACTGCCTGCCCTGCACTGTACTGCCTGCCCTGCCCTGCCCAGTACTGTACTGTACTGTCTTCCCTGCACTGTGCTGTACTGCCTGCCCTGCCTGGCTGCCCTGCACTGTACTGCCTGCCCTGCCCTGCCCAGTACTGTTCTGTACTGTACTGTCTGCCCTGCACTGTGCTGTACTGCCTACCCTGCCCTGCCTGGCTGCCCTGCACTGTACTGCCTGCCCTGCCCAGTACTGTACTGTACTGTCTGCCCTGCACTGTATTGTACTGCCTGCCCTGCGCTGCCTACCTTGCCCCGTGCTGTCCGCCCTGCCCTGCGCTGCCCAGTACTGTACTGTACTGCCTGCCCTGCACTGTACTGTACTGCCTGCCCTGCGCTGCCTACCTTGCCCCCGTGCTGTCCGCCCTGTACTACAGGCCAAAGCATTACGCTCCATCAGCCGTGAGTACAGTGCAGTGCGGAGCAGGACATGCTGCATGCACATGGTGGCTCCGCTCTCAGCAGCACACTGTAATGTGCCCTGGAGTGATGCCTCTGTGAGGGCCGGATTATACAACCCCCCCCCCCCGGAGAGCCACATCTCATTGGCCCGTGGATTTTACAGGGGCACAGGACAGTAGAGCACATGGAGTGCCCTCCCATTAGCAGAAACATACACAACACAAAGACCTATGGAAAAGTCTGCAAGGAGACTGTCATGTTAAACCCTGTGCATTCACGACCTATATGTTACCTACAAACAGGCACTGGGAACAATATGGGCCAAAATAAGGACCAACTCAGACCTGTCCCTCTTTATCTGTGGCAGCTCCTGAAAGCCGTTCAAGGTCCAAAACCAAAAAAAGTGAAGAGGACTCATTATTCATAAGCTCATACCTATGTAAGGTGTCACATAAAAATAATGTTCATATTACGAGTAATACTATGTGCAATATAGACCTACTGCTGTCATCATGGAAAGCAGGGTCAACTCCAAACAAGCACTTTTTAAGCATCTGTCTCAACAGTAAGCACTAAGCGACCTACAGTAATGCGATTCTGACACAACATTAAACAAGTATTTCTTAAAATATTAATGTCATAATATCAATGTAAGTCGTATCTACATCATGCCACATTTATGAAGGAACTTAAAGAGGTGTAAGATGTGAACTCTCCGAAGCTCACATCCAGGGCATTAACTCCGTTCTGCACCAGCGCAATGCTGCATGCTGATTCGATGCATGCAGATCATCAAACAGATGTGACTGACAAGTTTCAGTCACAAGTAATTTGAATAAAACAAATGCTTGACCCTTGCTTGAAAACTGAACTTCCAAAATCCAATAAACATTAACAAATATTCAGTGAAGACACAACGGTATTTACAAACTTTATGCGATTTATGAAAAAAAAACAATTTTTTTGCCCTCCATCCACATTAGCTTTCATGCATATGCGGACTTGATGCATATGCAATTGTGGGTGATCAGAATACAAAGGCTAAAACACTGGCTGAAAATATGCAAATGGGAAACTAATAAGATTTATCAAAGCTGGCAATAACAGCATGAATATAAATACATGATTTTATTATAATATTTTAAAACCTGCTCTAACACTAAAACAACTAAAATAAATGTGTGATCCACTTTCTTTAGTAAGAGCACTATTAATGTGGATATCACATGTATGATGGCTTACAAACATTCTGAGTAAACCACGCTTCCACGTAAAAGAAACATTTATGACTTTTAAATTCTAATGCAGAACTGTTTGCAAAATATGCCACTTTCAATAAACCTTGTATAAACAGATACTAACAACCAGTTTGGTAACAGTTAGGTTTCAGGTCGTGTCTCTGTTCAGCATTTACTGCTGATGGGAGGAATAAGCCCACCTCACTACCCATACTCCACTTCTCATGAAAAGATGGAACACACAAGCCCGCATTCATCCCTTCAGCCCAAACATACTGAAGGCCTCCAGTGTGTTCTCGAAATTTAAACATTATGAATTCTGAATATTCTAATATACAAAAAGCACTGCTACCTCCCTGTGCCACTCACAGTAAATAACCGTTACGTGCAGATGTCACTGTGAGTTGAAGTGCTTGCTACACAAATTTAAGCAAATGTTAATTTGTTAAGGTCAAAGAATCTGAAATTGACGTAAAACTAACTGCACTCCATAGCAACACAGTACGTTTAAAAATGCAAATTCAGATCTGAATGAACAAAGACAGACAAAATTGTTGCTGTAAAAACTGAAAATCATTTCACTTATTCCTACTAATATTTAATCAGTTTAAACAATATGGTTAGAAACAGCTGCAAAATCAACAAAGCAAATGTTGTAATGCAAATGTTACCATTGCCTTTTATGATAACACACTTTTATGTACCACAACAACTGCAGAATTCCTGGACAGAAATAAAGGTTTGACTTCTCAGGCACATACACACACTCATATGTCTACCAATCAATGTTACAGGATACTATCTAGTAATATTTTGTCTGTAGGAAAATTCTGTGGGTCCTGCCACTTTCTGTCAGATGCAGGTTTAGATACTAAATGCAGAATATTTAAGATAAGCACAAGTATGCACACACACACCTAAATGCATGTTGTACACAGACACATACACTCACATGAACACACCCAAACGCATACTGTACACAGATGCATGTATTCGCATGCAAGCAAACACACACACACACACACACACACACACACACACACACACACACGACAAACAAAAATGAATCTGACAAGCAGAGCATTCAGAGACTCCAGGAAACAAACAGCATGAAAGGCAAAGACAGCCACTTTGAGACGTTAGAGATCAGTGGATACCACATGGCACAAACTGCCACTGCTTGCCCACTGCTGACCACTTATTTCGCTCATGCCTTGGCTTCTTTTAAAAGGGATGGTACATCTTTGAAATTAATTAGCAGCCCACGTCTTATTGAACAAGCTGCGTTGTTTAACTGAAACTGATGAAATATTGGTAAGCAGCAAGGAGCACAGTATAAGTATGTGAAGAGGGTCAAAGGTTAATCCCTATTGATTTTCCCAGTCTGAATACAGCACCTCTGGGAGAGGTCGGTTCTGTTGGCAATCAGCTAGCACAAATACATTATAAATCTTACTGTCCACATCCACTGATCACTGTCGCTAACTCCCACTGCTAAAGGCCATTAGAAAAGGAGAGCGAATGCTGTGGAATGTCTAACTAAACCAGGGCAGATCCAGTCAGCTGTGACCACGGAGGGGAATTAGGAGACACTGACAGGGTTTTTACACATGGCAGGCGAATGTTCTCATGTGAGCCGACACCTTGGCATCTCTGTACACTCTCACATTACACCTAGTACAGAAGATACGCCACTCACTCAACAGCAATAGGCTCTGCTACTAATAGGAGTTCAATATTTCAGTAATAAAGCATGCATCTGGGCAAGAGTTTTTGTAAGAGTTTTTGTCTCTTTGGTTTTGATGCTTTTCAGGGAACAGATACAGGTCTCACACACACACACACTCACTCACACTCACACACACACACACACTTGTTATTGTCACCATTCACACTCTTCAGGGAAAAAAAAAGATTGGTAATCAATCCCAAGCAATCTCAGGATCAATCTGGTCTTGTATTATTGGCCTAATTTAGTCAGATAATATCTAATCAAGAATCACTCTCTCTCAATACTCTAATGCATTTAGGTAGCATTTAATGAGCAGCACAGGCAAAACAGACAGGCTTTTCAGTCCACTTCTATCTTGTTATGTTTCTTTCAACAGAATCATTCCACTCCAGACAATCGGTGCAAATGAAATGTAGGATGTGATCATCTATCATAGTGTCTATATTACCAAACACACAATACCAATAGTCAAAACCTTGTGACATGTTTAGAGGACCGATTTCGCCAATTGACATATTTATATTAAAATCGTTTGATCTATAAGCAAGTCATGATGAATGTGCGATGTGAACTGATTAAGTTGGAAAGTGAGTCGATATTTCTGTTCTGTAAAAATAATGAAATTATAATGAGTTTTGTGCCACTGCTGGGCACCACGGTGCAGTCAAATCTGCATTCATTTGCTCTGCCAGCACATGCAGAGCAGCGTTAGCGGAGCCTGAAAGCAAACCCACGCAGTAAACAGGTAAAAACCCACTGCTGAATTTTTACAATTACTTGAACAGGGATTCAACACCACTGACAGAGTCAAAGTTTTAAGTTCACACGGCACTGTGTACGGACACAAAGGAACAGTTTTTACCAACAATAACTTTATGCAAAATGCTCTAACGAGTGTAGCTAAAGCAAAATAATTTTGCAAATTATTTCTTTTGCATCCTTTCTATTTCTCTCTCTCTCCTTAATCCTATCATGCAGGCACCATGAACACATTTAATTTTCCCAGTTAGTTCACAGCAAGCCTAGAGGTGAGGTTTAATAAGGATCAATGGCACTTTATCTAGGACAGGACCCACTTCACAGCATGCAAATTAAACACCAACACTTAAAAAAAGAAATGGATTTAATTAAAAAATGTAGAACCACGGGCTCTGCAAATTCAATTAAAGGATTTATGCAAAGGTTCACTAGCTTTCTGTGTTGCAGTTACTGCTTATATAATGAGCTTTTCATATTAAAAATCAATAGGTAATCTGGAGTAGACGATCAGCCTCTCCTGTTCGTTTTTGAAATCAATTTGAAAAGCAGTCCATCAGGCCCAGAGTCATGGGCCCAGAGTCACAGGCAACTGCAGCAGGACTCTGCACTTTGCGGAAGCTGGGCGGCTTCCCTATGACCACAGCTGAAGACAGGAATCGTGGGCAAGATGGATCTTCGAGGATCACAGACTAGAATTTAATCTGTGCACTAGTAAACTGCTAAGTAGGTGCTTGCTTTCAAAAAATCTGAAATGTTCAAACAAAGCCTTCAAAATGTTCGCCACTTATGTGTTGGGCAGCAGTGATCTTTTCCATGTAACTTAACATATTGTCTCTATCAACATGAAAATTTAAGGTGATGACGCACCTGAGTAAAGGTGAACAAAAACAATGACATGATAAGGTACACATTATCGTACTGCCAGAGACACCAAGGTAACTATCCAAAGTGCCATGTCACAGGTACTGAGATATCATAACGGGCCATCACTCTCCCAGTTCACTACAAGCACGTGCCTGAACACGGTCATCGAGCCCCATACGCTGAAGTATACACTCATTTACTGGTTCGCACCCAAGTGTTCAGCACCACTGAACCAGGACTTCCTTAACCAATTTCATTCTTTATCCTGGGGAAATTAAATGATACGGAGAACTGTTGCCTTAATTTTTGCTGCAGATGTTGTAATAATTATTACATTAATTAATATCTTAATTAATATTTTAATTATCTTTAATGTTCACTCCAAAAACAGCTGAGCATGAATAAGGGATGATATATTTTAAAAGACACACCTTTTTTACCCAAACCATTTGAATATTCACAAAAGAGTGCATGTATTCGGGTGACATAGGAAGGGTTTGTGTTGGTTCTACAATATGCATTTGCAGAGCACACATTTAAAAATGTTTTTTGTCATTTGGTGCCTTTCTCCTTTGAACAAAACCGGTAGTGAAGAGCACAAGTGGCCATGTTAACGGCAGGTTATACAAACAGCAGAGCAGAGTCACTCTGAACACCAAAGCCATGGCGGCCACTCTACATTCATCTCCTCTCACTTCTAGTCTGCTACGGCACGGTCAAGGCACAAAGGTGAAACCACTGCACTGGCAACATGTTCACCTATAATCAGCAGTGTTCAAGCCGACTACACTTAACATTAATTACAGTACAGGAAGGGAAAGCACACTTCTAAGGACTCTAACCTATAAAGCAGACATCTACTTCGAAAGTAGGTGCTTGTCCTGAACTTTAAAGCATGTTAAATACCTGACACCACTTATCCTCTGTTGGGTCGCGACTGGTCTAGTGCCAGGCAGCTGAGGACACAAGGCAGGGTACACCCCGCCCTGGACAGGGTGCCAATCTGTCGCAGGTCACAGAAACAACCCAGCTAATCAGCGTGTTCTTGAACTGAGAGAGAACATGCAATCCAAAATGCCATTCACATCCATAACCCTGGAGATGAGGGAACAGGGCCAGACACAGAGCCAAACGCCTGACAGTTAACATCAAGTCCTGCTTCTTTACAGGACTGTAGAGAGCCTGCAGTCACATGACCCACATGGGGGTGCCGCCATTCTGGACATACAGCAAAACAGTTTGCACAGCAAGTCATACCAGGAGAGCAACAAATTGTAACAAATAACTTAAATGTCTGGGGGTGTTATTACTAAAACAGAGTTTAAAGGCATTTAAGTCATACAGAATTTCATCGTTACATGGCTAAAGTGGCCGTTCTTGGGTCTTGTGATCCATACGCTGCTCTATATGTTTTATTTATATCCCCAGGAGTAAATGGCGTTGGTCTACCTAATGTTGAATTTAAAGACATCGTGGTATATTTGATAGAAAATCCATCACTATACACTCTTCAGAAAATGAAAACCTACAAGAGCTTGGACAGTTATAAACATTCTTGGGCTGGCTGGGTGAATCACCTGAACATCCAGCACCTAAAATCATAGAACATAGATATCATTAAAGCATGGGTAAGTACTGCTTAACATTTTTTTACTGTGCTTTGTGTGAGCATGAGTGTAGTCTAAAAAGCAAGCCAATTATAATTACATTTCAATAAAATGCAATTTGATTCTATGGTGCACGCTTTTATAAGTTCGTTTTTTTTTTCGTGAGAATAATGGAAGAAACGTTAGTGAGTGTCAACACCAATTTGCTATTCTGCTAACAAAATTGAATAATGTAATTTTTAAAAATCTAATCCAATATAAGAAAAACATTACAATTATTGTTGAATGTATCAGTGCAGTGGATTTATCACAATTGCAGTCACCTGGCATAGTATGTGTGGTTGTGGAAAGTGAATGTTCAGCCATTTTTGGGTGAGTTTCTGTGTTTAATGTGCCCTGAGACCTTGTGAGTCTGCGCTAGTGAACTGTCTTTTACAGAAGACATCCACTGTTGTCTATTCTTTACAATAGTTTATTTTTGTTAGTATATCAATTTGTTGTCTTTCTATAAAGGTTACAATTTTATTTCTTGAAAATTGGTTGTCTTTTGATTTTGGTGTGGCAAACCAATTGTTCTGTTTACACATGTAAGTAGTTTAGGGAATTTGTAGTGTTACACCCTCCTATGGATGGAAAGCTTCTGTTGAATAAAGTACACCATAAGCATATTTTTGTCAATAATAAAACTCCATTACAGCAGTGTTTCCATATGTACTAGTTGTGACCCATTTTGGGTCGCGAACCTGTTTGTGATGGGTTACCAAAGTAATAATTGAATAAAATAAAAAAACAGAACTGTACTATTGGGTCCGAAATGAGTTGTAAGTCTTTCCTTTGGGTTTTAGGATTAAGCAGTATAAGAACCCCCTCATTGCAATGTGATTCCTGTCTCTGTGTTTCCTCGTACCAAAACTTATCTGCATACTTAATTAGCCTGGTATTCAAAAGAGCCAATACAGAGAACAGGCAAATATTACTTTCCAACATTTAAACACCTCCATCCACTCTAAAAAGACAATCCTGCCGTCCCTCTACCAAAATGACATTAGATGAAAACCCTCTATAGAACAAATAAAAATTACAAGTTAGCATTTCCAGTGACGTCACAAACACTGTTTGTGCTTGGGCTAGTGTTTGTTTTAGAAACAATTTAAATCGCTTATACCTTTCTTTAAAAAAGTAGACATCTACAATGAAGATCAGGTGCTAGTTAATGCTCAACAACAACCAGTTCACCTTCATATATTTGTATTTTTATTTCTAAGGAAGATACAATTTTTCACTTTGCCAATCAGCCATTCTTGAATTACCGGCAGCCCAGCACTGCAACGTAAATTATAATAATGTCTCTTCTGTTCTCTGTGTGTCCTGTGACATGTATAGAATAAACTGTCCTCTCGACGTAGGTGCTAGTTTTACTTGTAGGAAGTCCTTAGCTATAGTGACTATGGAGGATAGGATTCATACTTTGGAGGGGCACAATTTGTAAATCCAAGGGATTTTTACATTCAGTTTAATCAAAGCGTACTAATTTACAGTTAGCAATAGACCCTCCTGGCCTGACTGTCTCTACTTCAGTGCCAGCACCAGCAGTTCCTTCATATGATTCTTAGGTAACTGTCAGAAAGAGGTCTAGGAACTCAAAGAATAGACTTCCTACACAAGTCACAAATTGATCTTAGTAACAGGTTCTCTGTTCTCCGCAGAGCGTCTGTAGAAACAGAAAAGGTGCTCATTATTGGTGACTCGATTGTCAGGAATGTTACAATTCCTAGCTGTCACAAAACAGTGATTTCTGTTAAATGCACCCCTGGGGCCAGAGTTTCCAACATAGAGGCAAAAGTGGATTCAATATCCAACAATGAAGTCTCCACCTTGATTTTTCATGCTGGAACTAACAATATCAAGTCCCAAGAATCCAAGGTATTAAAAAGGAGCTTCATTTCAATGTGCAAAAATCACAAACAAAACATCATCTGTACTTGTTTCTGGTGCCCTGTCTATTCTCTGTACAGGAGGTGTGAGCTACAGTAGGTTAAACTCACTAAACCACTGGTTAGAGACATGGTATGCATCTAAAAGCATAGCTTTTGTTAATAATTGGGATTTCTTTTGGGAGTGGCCTTGTTTTTATAAATGGGACGGTTTTCATCCTAACTGGAGAGGATCATATATGTCCAATAACATGGCAGAAAAGTTGCCAAAGTGACTACTTAGAGCACCACCCAGGCCTCAGTCTTGTGATATTAATTTACAGGCTGGATATCATCCCACTCTTAGTGTATTTCTGGCACCTACCCAGGGTCACTACAACACGGCATCACCTAAAACTCACAACTGCTCAGAACTAGATCTATCTGATATCAGACATACTATAGCCAATAGTATTAAACCTAGACCTGCATTCAGATGTCCTGTATACTGTACATACAAAACCTGGCTAAAGCACTCTGACACTGTCCACCTAGCTGAAGCCTCTCCTAATGGCTTCATGTACTTGCACAAGGCTCAAAAATTGAGGCAAAAAAAAGCTCAAAAATGAGGCAAAAACAATTAGTGACTTTTTGTCATTTGAAGCTAGGCTGCTTAAAATAACATTTGATTAATCTGTGTACTTATTTATAGTCTATAAACCTCCTGGACCACAGGCATCTTTTATTAATGAATTTGGTGATTTTTCTGCCCGATCTGATCATTAAGTTTTATAAAGGTATAGTACTCTTTATTTCTTCTGTAAAGTGTTTTGAGGCACTGCATTATAAAAGGCGCTATATAAAAATAAAATGAACTGAATAAGGTTCTTGCCAGCCATTAGCAGCTACATAAGCACCCACAGATCCTGGGAACCAACAGGGTGGGTGGGATCTGGTCTTGAGCTCCAACAACCAGTGAGTGAAGTGCAGCACATCTGCCCTATTGCTATGGGCAAAGCTCAGCAAAGGTTCTCTCTAATTCAGAGCGCTAACTACCATCATCTGACTTCCTGCCAATCTACAGATATTGAGCCAATGAGACACACTTGGATACTGACCACGTCAACAGAGCCAGAGTAAACCATTTAGAGAACAGCCATATACAATGAGACAAAAGCTAAAAGGTTTGGAAATACAGTACTGTGAGTCCCTCTGTGATTGTCCATGTCTTTTATTCTTCTCTTAAATGAAATGGCATCTCAATACACAGTAATCCCTGTAACAGGATTGTCCTGGGGCACCCATGTCGATACAAGAAAATGAGATAGCAGCTTTCAAGGCCTGAATTCTCCTGCTGGCCTTTAAATATATGGCACATGGGTTACATCGCATCTGTTATTCTTTACAATCAGATTAAAAGATTAAAGCCCTCTAAGTTCTTCTAACACTGAATCTGTTACACAGCAAACATACTGAAATGGGAACAGTATGCTGAATCTGCACTAAAACATCCCAGGATTAAAAAACACAGCTAATAAAACTGAGTTTATTAAGACTTGCATGTCCCTCCTCTACAATCTGGGAATCCTGGAGATGCTGCAAAATCAACAAAACACATTTAAAAGCGTGATATTAATTTTAATTTCCTGGAAAAGTCACTCGGATTTAACCATGTGAGAAAACAGTATGCCTCATAGTGAAATTCTTTCAAAGATGGCTAGCTACATGGACAAGGATTTTGCATTTCATTCAGGTGTTACATTTTCACTTTTAACCAAAGAACTTCCTGTCCTTTTGGCATTGCTGGATTTCTACTGGAGCCGTTCAGATTGAGAATACCGATGCCTGGATGTTATCCTTGCAAGGTTGTGAAAAATATTTGTGTGAAAGCGACCGTTGAGAACAACACTCGGGCAAAAGAACAACTGCAACCTTTTAAAACATTTTAAACCCGCTGTGAATACTAGCTATATCACGGCAGGAAAATTACAATACACAGGGCCGACTCTGGTAGAGAATTTTTAAAAATGTGCAAAGTAGGTGAATTTGATGTTTCACTGGCAAATTTTGGGTTACAAAGCTGTGTGCTTAATCACTGTGTGCACACTGCACTGTACAGCAAGATAAAGAAGCCTGTCAGGGAGTGTGGGAGTGGGCTGCAGCATGATGGACTGGTGTGACAGTGAAGCGTAAAGGGGGAGAGACAAAGTAGAATCGCTGCAATAAGAATGAGTGTCTCTAAAGAGCATCAGGCTGGCAGTCACATTGTGTCATATTAAAAGTACAGTCAGTCCTTAGAATAGAAGGAAAAGGAGGACTAGAGTTACACTGTGCCTGTAAACTGAACTGAGAGGCTCTATGCACATCATCCGGTCTCTATAAATAGAAAGCACCTCGCGCCTAATGCACAGGTCTGGGGAAGTCGGCAGACTGGATCTCGCTCCTTCGTCCCCTACAGACGTCATTCTATACATGCAACCCATTAACAACATCCTCCGCTCATTCAAAACCATCCCATTCATAAAAAGGCAGATCCATCCTTTTTGGATTTCTGAAGGATTTTTTTTCTTACTTCCTACAAGGTTTGTGTAACCAAATATGCTAGATGGAACAGTCGCTAACCTTTCTGCCATTTTGTCCTTTATCATTAGCTTATAAGTCATCCAGTGAAAAACTGTAACTATTCATAGCCTGAATAGCCAATTACTCATTCTGCTGCCATACACCTTGTGCAATTTTGGCAGGTGGTTAACTAAAGGTTTAACAATATATCACCCCAAAATGAAACAGGGTAAACACAGTAGAAAACGCATGCCCCTCACTGCTTTTCAAGTGAGAAGGACAGATGCCTTTTTGAGTGCTGTAGCAGTCTGCGTTAAGATGAGCCCATGTCATTCCCTAATCTAATCACTTTTTATGACTCCACTCTACCAGCCTGGCAGCTCATTGGCCCCTGAGACCACACCTTGGCAGCTCATTGGCCCCTGAGACCACACCTTGGCAGCTCATTGGGCCCTGACACCATGCTGCATCACAGTGTTGACCTCCACCCAGCATACAGTTTGTGACCTACCTTCCCATGATAATAGCTGACCCTGCAACTCTTTGTGGGGAGGATGGAGGGGGTTAAATGGCCCATATACAAGACCTGCCAGCAACAGACACTTCTGAGGGGGTGGGGGAGACAGCAGCCAAACCACCAGACACTTCATTAAAACAACGAAGCGTCGTTTTGTTAGGCATTAATAGAAACAGACCCCTTGTTACTTGCTGTGTAAAAAGATTCATCACAGGGTAAGAGATGGGATTCAGTTCAGCTAATCTTCTGGGGGTACGGGCTAGGGGCCATGTGTGGACATGAAGAATGGCAGGGTTGATGTGTTGGGTGGGAGGGAGTATTTAAGCCCAACAGGAGGCCTCTGAAGAACTCAGGAAGTTGCCTAAATTACCTCACCGGCAAGCAGGATGAGAGCTAACACTCTAAGGAACTTGTTAAAGTCCCCCTTTTAAAGCAACTGTCTGCTAAAATACGACTGTTGGGCCTTGGTCAAAAGTTCATCATGTGCATATGTAAAAAGGTAGGCGAGCGCCTCAGGCACGAACTGGGGGAAAATAATTGCGACAAAATGCTGAAAATGCTTTGCCGTGGCTGAGGAGACTCCCCGAAAGGGGTCCCACGGGGCAGTCTGGTTGATTGGAGCAGCTCAGGCCCCATAAGGCCTCTTTCCCAGCATGCCCTGCTTCTGCCTTTCTTCCCTATTACAGCAATGCAAAGCCTCTGCAGAGGTGGCAAATGTCAAATTGAAGTAACTAATGTCTCTGTTAGACAGGACAAACTGAGACTTTTCATCTCTGAAAGAAGATAAGAATACATTCTGTCAGGACTCTACCCTTCACATAAACACTCAGGAAATGAGGACAGACAAACAAGCAACGTACTGCAAATGAATATCAGTATCAAATATCCTAAAAAACTAGCACAGCAAGGCCAAGGGACCAGCTACAGGATCACCTGTTCTCTCCATTTTTATATTAAAATGCAGACTAACCAGAATCACTCACTCCTCATCCGGCATTTTAACAGTGTACAAATCTGATGGCTTTTTGAGAAGAAGTCCATCCACATAACACTTCAGCCTGTGCAGACTCCATGTTCACAATCCATAGTTCAGGAAGCAGACGCAAACATGCCACACTCTCACTCACACACACACACACACACACACACACACACACACACACACACACATCACCAGGCCACATGGCCTTCCTGTCCAACAACATTCACATGCACAAGGCAAATGTGAAAATACAACAGTAGTGTATGATGTTTTTTGTCTGTTGAGGAGGAACTACCTTTAATATAAAATGTTTCCTATATCAGCTGAGAAGTATGTCAATTTACACTGAAATCAGCACTAAAACCAGGGTAAAAGAGGGCAGCTGATAAAAGATATAGCAAATCACAAATCTCGCATAAATAAATCCTATATTCACAAAGACTAAACATAAGTCTAGACGTATTTTCAAACTCTCATAAAATTACGGAAACCTACAAAGTGATACCATAAATCATCTCAATGTTTAAAATGAAGGCAAATTAATTTAAAACGAAGCAGTTGCTTCCTCTGGCTTAATATTGTTTTTGGTGTCTTCCTGTCAACATAATGCTTGTGTTTGCAGCCTTGAGTAATCTCTATGGATCCCAGCAGCGTGTACAAGCAATTAAAACGATAGCATCTTTACACCCCTGCAACCAATAAACGAAACAATATCTCCATTTTATTAAGCCCCTTCATGTCTACTGCAGCAGCCAGGCAGGATGAAAAAGAGCCCGCACTTTTAATGCTTGGTTGTCTCCCAGATTTAAGCAAGAGCGAGTGTTTACGTTTAAAAGCTCTGAGAGGAATCTTTATCTGAAAGTTAAAACGTACAATGAAAGCATTAAACTCAGTTACAGATACAGTCATTAAAAGATACTTTAAAATGTGTACAGAAAGATAAATCTGAAAAAATGCATCAGTAATATTTACATCAGCATTGCAAAAAAGAAACATGAAAAGAGAACGAGAGCTGTGCTCACGCTGGCAACATTTACACAAGACCAAGAGGCAGGGCAGAACCAGGAAGGGTGTCAGTTCTCAGCCCTTCAAGGTAAGCTGAGAGAGCAGGCTGTTACACAAGGGCACAGAGAGGTGTTTTGCTTTGAGGCGCTCCAGAGCCCAGCTTCTACAGCATCTGGAGGAGGTTTGAAGAAGCTGTGGCTTCTGGCAGCCAGTACCGTGCACCCGACGTCTCCCCTCTGCTCTCTCTGAGCTCCCTGGCGAGACGCAGATGGCCCGACCGCTACAAGCGAATGAAAGCTGAGCACAGATTCCTAACCCCTCCACCCACCCATCCACAGCCTACCACATCCGACATCAGAAAGTACAGTGCCACCTGATATTTACCACTGTTTCAAACGTTTCACCGCTCTGTGACCGCAGCAGCTAATTTTGTCCAGCAGAACACGCACACCGTTAATCAGTGATGGGGCCAGGAGCAGGTCACCCTGTAGGACCTTGGCCACTCCCAGCAGCTCAAGACAGGGCTACGCAGAGCTTAGTTAGCTGCTTCATCCAGCTGGTCGTGAGGCCATGAAACTGAGCCCACTATGGAGAGCGGAAGGCTTTCTGCATGTCTGAAACGGCTCTCAGGAAATTGCTATGTGACAGGAGCTCCCTGGAGCTCAAACCTGTGCTATGCAAATACATTTTATCCATTTTAGTCCTTGAAAAGGTCCTCATTAGCAGGCAACACAACCTAAAACAATATTTTCAAATTCACTGAACTCATGATTCAGGCATTATAAATCTCTTCAGTGGTGTAAACACCATGGCTCTGGGAATATGGCCAAAACGGGCAGGGTTTGACTGCTTGGGGTTATTTATAGAGCACCCAGAACACAACAAGGGACAGGGGTGACAGGGCCACTGTGTCAGGCCTCATCACCAGTCCTGTGTGGCTCCGTGTCACTGTACTCCAGTCCTGAACTACCAAGTACCAAAGATTCGTACTTCTGTCTCCTCTTCCTGCCTCTTTGTTTTCTTTGGATCAATCCAAATGTTTTTGGTCTAAGTTCTTCAAAAAGGCCAAACCCTACACCCATTATGTGAATGGGCCTTGAGTGTTTGCATGTTCCCAGTCTTCCTTTCTAATGAAGTTGTCTGCTGAGGTTTTTCTTGGTACCTCAAGTGAAGAGGTAGACCCAGCTGAACAAACATGGTCTACTCTGGGTCAACCACAGCGAAGCCAAGAGGTGGGCCAAGAAGAACCGAGACTGGCACCGTTAAAAACAACATGAAATGCAGGGAGATTAACAGGCAACTTAAAGGAAACCCTCACAAAGTGGAATGAACACATACCAGACACTTTGCTTTTATAAAACTGTGTCCTGTGAAGAACCAATAGCTTGAAGAAACAAAGAAACACGAGCAGTAATGAGGTTATGTGTTTCACGCCCCTCCCCCCACCACCAACAGAATATTAGTGAGTCTTTTCAACACGATAACAAGCAAAGCTATAAAGAAGGCAATAGATGCAGACTTCAGTAGATCAAGAGAATTCAGCTCCAGCCATCTGTTTGTTTAGTGTCAACATTTCTTCAAAGACAATAGGGAAAACTCTTTCCTACGAAGTCTTTCTTTTTAACTATCCCTTAAAAAGTAAATAACACAGCCAAAACAATCTGATCCAAGTTTCTCACCCAATATTATCTGCAAGTTATTTTATTTATTATTAAAAACTGGTAAATTGTAATCACTACTACCAACATTTACAAAAGTCCAAAAATGTGATGTATACAATCTGGGAAACCATATTGTGTATGTAAACCATATATGTAGTCCTAATGTCTGCATCTGCTTTTTAAGTCCATTTTCCTGTGCCAAAACACCTATAAAACTGCTTAAAGCAAACCGTAGTTGGCATGTTTTTGTTCATAGAAAGGTTGAAAAGACTAGCACATGCGCCCAGGTCAAACAGCCTGACTGATTCAGTTTCAGAGAAAGTGCAGAGCAATTCAGAGCAGCTAAGGTATGGCTGTTACTACTTCTGCTAGCAGCACAAAGTCCACAACCTGTCCTCACTAGATGCCAAGCATTAATCAATGGACCAGTCCACCTTGCCTTACTGCATGTACAGCTCCTCTGAGGAGACAACTATCTGCTGGCTCAAAGAACAGAAAAATGAGACCAGTCAACACCTGTCTGGAAGCACAAGTTTGCTGGAAAAGGTAAACAGCCCAGAGATGGTGTTTTCTCCAAAACAAGCACCTGAACACTTTCATGCCCCATGCAAGCCATGGCCCATAATTATATCACTTATCAATCAAAACAGACTGGGAAAGAACCATACCTGTACCAGGTACAGACAACGCCAGAGCCAGCGGGCACATCCCATGCACTACAGCATGGCACAAGCAACTTACACAAACATGGGAAAATAAGTAACGTGTAAACAATTTCTGTTTGTCGACTCCAAGCGGGAGCATAGAGCTTGATATTAGGGCACAACTGTAAATGCCAACAGAAACATAAAGCACAATGACTGTGCTTGGCTTAACTGACATGACCATCAGCAAACTCCAGCAGAACACATACACCTCCAGAATTTAAAACCTCAAATTACAGATTCTTCACTGCTATAGAACTTGGAGAAATGCCAAAAGGAAGAACAGTAAGTAATGATTGGCCCATCTTACCATGGACTTTGTGAAGGGGCGTGCCAAGTTGAAAAGCAGTGTCATCAGCCACCAACTGTAGTGAAGGGAGGTGTACATCATGTTACCAGGATGCACTGCATTGGAGGTGACACCATGTGTTGATAGCCGCCGGTTGAGCTCATTGGAGAAGAGAATGTTGCAGAGCTTGGCACGGTTGTACGCCAGCATTGACCAGTATTTACTTTTAGGTGGCGACAGGATGGAAAGGTCAACTTTCCCACAAGAGTCCACAAGGTCCGTAAACCTGCCAATACATGAGAACAGATCTCTAAGCTTTGAATCAGCAGTTTCATTCCCATAGACTACAGTAGGAGAAAAGGCTATAAAAAATACCAGCTATTTCTGAATATATAACTATGTAAAAGTTAAACTGAAAGTAATAATGTCACTTTGATATTTATATTATATAAAATATAAATTTGGCACATCTGTACAAAATACACCATTTAAATATATCTTCACCTGTCAATGTCAGTAAAAGGCAAAGGAATTTTTCACAGAGTTACAGAAATCCCGTGAAGAAGAGATGCAAAGCTACATAAAACATTGGCTTGCACTGATTATGGACTTCACAGGGTGCGGGGGGGGGAGGGAGAGAGAGAGAGAGAGAGAGAGAGAGAGAGAGAGAGAATGCAAAGATCAGTGATGTATCATAAACAAAGATCAAACAGGCTCTGACACAGCAGGATGTTCACACTGTATACTGATGTCATGGTTGAGCACAAATCAAAGGAGGCACAATGAAGTTTCTTAATTGTCTCCGACAGAGCTGTTACATGCCAGATGTCTGACAAAGTCTCAGAGCAAGCCAGTGGAACACAATGCGTTTCCACGACACATCACAGTCTCGGGAACTGGGAACACGACAAGGACAACCCCTTTACCTACAAGCCTGTTCGAGCTTCATCAGTTCATACAGCACACGTGCTATACATATCAGCGTTTCACTATTATAACACAATAAATCAACACTTCTGAGCAGGGATACACAGATAGTTTTGACAAAATCTCCATCTATACTGAGGCTGGAAGATTTCTTCATCTGCATAGTTTATACAACCAACTATGGAATTAAGCATCGATAAATTGAAAAATCTTTATAATAATTACACAGTACAGATAGACTAGTATTTCAGTAGGCTGACACGTAAGTGGATTACAGCTTGTTCAGACATCCTGCAGTGTTATTAAAAGACAAGATACGGTTCCAGCTTTTATAGTACATTGTATAGCAATGAGCCAAAACATGACCATTCACAGGCAAAGCAAATGACACTGGTCATGTCATAACAATAATGCACACCAAGTTCTGGTATGTAGCAGATGAGAAGTTAATGGTTGTTTCTCATAGCTGATGTATTGGATGCATAACAGATGATGAGGCATGAAGCCGTGACCGAATTTCTCAAGGCCTGGATCTTTAAGGCCAGGATCAGAGTACAGAGACTCCCCAACTTACGAACGAGTTACGTTCCAAGAGGCAATCTGTAAAGTGAATTGTTCATTAGTTCGTAATTTTACTTTACACATGGTCCTACTGTAGGAGTTTTGAGGGGAAAATAAACACAGGAGGCGAGTGTTTTGTCAACCCACCCGAAAACAGGGACATTAATGCTTTCCAGTCAACAGCAAGAAAAAAGGGCACCTGGCACGTAACCCAGGAATAAACTGTCGCCTTCCTAAAAGGGGCAGTCAGTTTGGTGAGTTCGGTTTCATGCTAACACTACCAAACGTTCCTACAGCATGTTAGTTATATAATAAAGTTGTATTAAAACATAAAAGGTTTGTCGTCATATCATAACAACACTATAAAAAGAAAAAAAAGCATAAATAATTAATGAATTGTAGTAATAATAACAATAATAATAATATTAATTATTGTCACCTTTGTTTCCGTTGAGATGGCTTGTCTCTTTTTAACACTGCCTGTAACATCACTAACCAGCTGCTTTTCACCAGCCATGATGGATACGCGATGCACTGGATAATTCACGATAAATCACAATAAATCTTTGAGCACTCCGGCATACATATTTAGTCCGCAAGATGAGTGAACAAGGGGGATAAGATGGTGGATGCTGCGGTGCTGCCCGGCGTATGTAGCGGCCAAACGCCGTACCTGACTGCAGAGCCGCGCACATAAAATTTTTTAGCTTTGGCTCCCCACGTCCTTTCTCCAAACAAAATTTGAACTTACAGTGGCCTTTGTTGGTATCTATGAATGTTCGCAAGTCGGATGTTTGTAAATAGAGAGGCAGCGTCTGCATGTCCAAAATGGCAAGAGCTGTGGCAAGAGCACCAGCTGTAGTGAATCAATTGACAACAGTCTGAGAATTGGCAGCAGGGTGCTGATCAACCAAAGTCATCATTGTGTGAGAGCAACGCTAGTGCTGCATAATGTGCTATGTAGTCAAAGACCAATCAGAGTGCCCACGATGACCCCCATCTACAGTCGAAAGTGCCTTCAATAGGCACATGAGTGTCAGAACTGGACCTAGGAGCAATAGGGGAAGGTGACCTGGTTGGATAAATTGCCTTTTGTTTACTTAATGTGGACAGCTAGTTATGTGTGTACCATTTACCTGAGGAAGGGACAGACACTAGCATACGCTGTGGGATGAAGACAGACTGGTGGACAAAGCATGATACTCTGGGCAATGTTCTTCTGGGAAACCTTGGATCCGACCTTTTTTGTGGACAATTTGATAAATGCCACTAACTTAAACACTGTTGTAGACCAGGTACGATAAATCCCTTATTTCAACTGTATTCCCTAATGACAGTGGCCTCTTACAGGAGGATAATGCATTCTGCCAAACTGCACAAACTGTTAGCAAACTATGAAGAGCTGATAATGTTGCCCTATGCTCCAAATTCCTCAGAACTCAATCCAATCAAGCAACTGTGGGATTTGCTGGAAAGACAAACCAGGTACATAGACTTAAAGGTTGCTCATATCTTGGTGCCAGATACCACAAGACCTTTAGAGGTATTGTAGAGTTAATTCCTCAGTGGGTCAGAACTGTTTTGGCAACAGACCAACAGCATATTGTGGTGATCATGTTTTGGCTCATCGACGTATGTATCAAAGGAACGAGAATAGGACTCTAACTGGCTACTTGTGCTTTAGAAGTGCATGGACAGCTATTTAGTAAATATTCTGTAGTGTATAAGTGGTCAGTTGAAAAGGGGAGGTGTGCTGGCCCTAAATGATGTATTCTACTTTACTTTCAGGTTTGTGATAAGAAATTCTCCTGCTCACCTTCAGCCAGGCTAAACTGTGGTGCCAGGGCTGGCAGCCTTAACATTGAAACTTGTGAGTCATGAAGAGGAAGAAACATAGACTACAAACCTAAGGTCAGATACCCAGGCTCCACCATGTAAAAGCTTGCTTGCTGCTCCTGGTGCAGCACTCCTGCCTATGGTGTTTGTACAGGCTTTGGAAATTAAAATGGCACATCTATCACTGGTGCTCCATTCTGATCTAATCAATCTTTATTCCATGTCCAGGCAAAATCAATCCTTCCATTCCACGAAGCATTGTGTGGTATGCTCAGCGACGCACCACTGACCACTGTACGTGAGAGGCTCAGAAATTACATGCCATGGTTGTGGAGTGGGGTCAATGTAAAGACAGGAAATATTGAGACACCAAGTGAACAGCTCAGGCAGCATGACCATCCATCAAGGCATGATTTGTTTCAGCTTCCATTCTTTGGGTGACAAACATTCAGACTGAGTTGCAATACCATGGGACCCTTAGGGCCGGGCTGGATTAGCCTACAGGTTTTCAAAGAACAAGAACCACACGAAGACACCTACCTGTGGGACTCAGAGGATACTACCACCACACGAGCAGGGGCTGACCGGCGAAGGACATCCTGAAGACATTGCACCATGTAGAAATGGCCCAAGTGGCAGATTTGGAACGTGGACTCAAGGCCATCCTCAGTCAACATCCAGGGCTTTGTACACACAGCAGCATTGCACACCAGGATGTGCAGGGGCCTTCAACAAAAGAGGTGGACAGGGCTCGTGTCAGTGACAGGAGATTGTTCACTCTGCATTTAAGGCACCACTGATTTACGGACTTTTTATTATTCTAGTAAACACATTCCATGTAGGAAAAAAAAACCCTTAAAATGTTCTGGTCACTTACTGAAAGCCACCACAGAGGAATTGGAGAAACTGTGCAGTGTATTTCAGACAGCCCTTTTCAGAAAGGGAATGAGTTTTAAATTTACCATGGGTCTAGTAAGAAGGACACATCTGGACATAATAACCTAGTTCTCCTGAGACAAGACTGTTCCTCTCCTGTACGCCCCCAGCTGGAACTCATTGACTGGCACCAGAGCAAATACCAGTCTGAAACATCTTCCAAGCGCCTCACTGACACGGCCCAATGGCATTCAGCCATGCTGTGGAAAGAGCGGGATGAGGCCACTGGGAGATGGAGCAGAGCCCAGGCAGCGGGGTGATTACGGACAGGCCGCTTAGCCTTCCGCTAAGGAAAACCCCCTGGAGAATAACAAGGTGGATGCTGAAGGCAGCTGGCTTCTTGCCAACACAAGCACCACCTTGAAAAGTCATCACAACCCTTGGAAGAACATATGCTTTAGACAGTAGGAGTACAGTGAGATACCTGATTAGAAAAACTTAATGGGCATCTGCCTCACATGGGAAAGGAGTTCTGGTTCAGATCCATAGAGCTAAGGACTTACAGAGACGACAAACACTAAAACGTCTTTCTAACACACCTCACGGTGGAGTAGGACGCCCCATTTTCCTTGACCACTTATATGTTTTAATATCACAGAGTATAGATGTAAACAACTGACAGGAGGTATTGTACCATTATATGCTCAAATTATGATAATACATGACAGTTCATTTTTCATATAAAGAAAAATTCTCCCAAAGGGAATTAACACATGTACCAAATGTCCAGAGAGACTGACCCAGAAACCCGTGTAGGTCCTTACTCTCGTTCTGTTGAGCCAAGGCTGGTAAATTGTGATGTGCTGCTCATTTCAAAGGACATCATACCACTCTTTGCAAAAAATGAACATGTATTTGTATTTCAAGGTGCTACTGTCTGAAACATCTCTGAAATGTTTAAATAAAAGAGCCATTATGGAGAGGAAAAAAGCATTAAGTAGAGCAGCCAGGAAACTTCAGCTCTTCACGTTACTTGACCTTGAATAACGTGAACACATAGGATCATCTGAGGTGAGCTGGAGATATGGTGAACAACACAGGACACATGAAAACATCAAGTCACAACGCAGCTCAGAGAGACTAGCATTCTTCATTCGTGCCTTTCTCGTGCACATGTAAAAAGTGATCTCTCTCAAAGTTCAAACTGCTGAGAAGTCGGAGCTGGCGGAAGCCCTGTTCCAGTCAACTTGAAAACTGCTCCACGCAGAACAACCATAATACACCTCACCAATTTCTAATTTCTTCCATTAGAATTAATTATGAGGACCACAGGCAATTTGTGTACTCTGTGTTTAAGACTGCCTGCATAATTAATTAAAAACTGGATGCTGGAAAATGAATCTACAAATTGTTATGCCTAACTATAATAAGCCGTTGTGTGCCATTCAAGGGAATTGCATGTTCACCTTCACATTATAATGGGAACAGTTCCTGTATTGCACAGCAATTTGTATATTGACTCCTATGAATGATCTTCAGATGTTAAAAGTAAGAGATTACAGTTACATCGCAGTCAATAGGTAAAAGTGTGATTTCTTAAAATGAAAGAAAAACAGTGGTACGTGTTTTCAAGAAAAGATAAAAGTAATAAAAATTAAGCAAAATTTTATAGAATAAGGAAACTGGAAGGTGCAACTGTTCAACTGTGACCAGAATATGGCCTGGTGCATAAGGCAGCAGGCAGTTCCATGTCTCAGAAGGTAGCAGCTGTCAAGCAGAGTCCAGCTTAGCTTCCAAGAACAACTGCAGCTTTCCAGTGACCTTGAGGAGTTCTACTCCACACACTGGGCCCGTTTCTGGCCTCCCTCCTGGAGCCGTGCATGACACCTCTGAGCCAAGACTTGACTGTCAGAAGGCTTTGTTTGAGAAGGGCAAGATCTGTAATACAGTGTAGCCCAAAGGCCCAGACGCATTTGGCTGATGAGAGTCACACACGCACAGACGCATGACCTGTGAAACAAAGCACCTTTTGTCTCAGTTTATAGAAGTTCTGTAGGAGCCTACCATTCACTCATTATTCATTTGTTTTTTTGCTTTGTAGAAAATGTTTTTTTCATTCTGAAGCATGTGATGATTAAGGTATGGTTTTCAGTTCACCTGTTTTGAGTAAAAGGCCAAGAGGAGAATTTGCTGAGAAATTCCAGAGCTGTCTCTGAGTGTGCTGAACTCACCTCGAACACTTCGCCTGGTCTCCAGTAACTCTTAAACTGAATGAGCTCTTGCTATCCACATGAATCCTTTCTCTTCTTCAAGAGAAAAAAATTGAAATCAGTTACATGCTTGCAAAGATGTATGAAAAGAAAAATCTTTGGCTGAACTACATGCTAGTTCGCTCTGAATACCTTGGTAAAACAACATTCCTTTTGAAAAGCGCACATCATCAAACTAATTCAACGACATTAGGATAAAGACGGCATTCCCTAGTATGTTCAGCTATGCACTGTAATGAGAGGCCTAAGATGTAGCAGCAAAACGCTCACTGGCTTTCTGTACACACCGACACTAACACTGGTTTATCCATCCCCATCGCAGGCTGGTAAAGACTCACATAGCAGACCAATAACACAGAACAAGCTGGAAGAAACTCCCACAGCAGCACAGACCACTGTAAGAAGAGACCAACACTGCATCACACCTAATTCTTGGGCTGAAAACTCAAGGTTCTCCATAAGATAAAGTTACAGCACAATGCACTTACATATTCCACTGAGAGAGAAAACACCCACCAGGAGATCATGACCCCTGAGCTGCTGGGTTCCCCAAGTAATCCTTGTTCTGTCACGACAGACTCTGAAAAGCATGTAGAGGAAGACAGGCTGGTTCCCTGTTCAACAGGGATAGTGTCTGGGCTGTATTATCCAGCGTAGGCCTTTATTTTTCCTAAGTGGCTAATTCACTGTAAACTGATTAGTTTGCACAGATGTCAGAAAGCTATTCAAGAAAAAAAAATTAACAAGCAAAAACATTTTGAAAAGGAAGTGTAGAAAGCAGCTGCAGTTCTCAGCTCGGTGAGCGAGCATCACTCATGACATTCCCCCACTTCCACACAAAAGGTTTGCACTTCTGGACAGATGAGAGTGGAATTTGCCTCTGCACGTTTTCACATGACGCATGACAATGTGCATAACTGTGCCAGCTAGACCGCAATGCTTTTCCACAGACACTACAAAACGCATCTGTTTGCTGCTCAGGTCCATCTGTATCCACTGCTCATCAGCTACCCCGCGACAGTCGAGGAGACAATCTGTCTGACACTTACAGTTTATCAATTCTCCCCGTTCTGAATACACCATATTGCAGGCATGCCTACAATGCACAACAGCCGTACAGTAAACAAAAGCCGGCTGTCATGTTGTGCAGCTACTGAGCTATTAATCATGTGGACAGGAATTAGAAAATTGCTCAGGAAACAAGAAATTTGATCGAAGGTCAACATAGTTTGTTCACACATGAATGGATTCAGAGAGTAAATGCAGGCATTTGCTAAAGTCCTTATTTCAGTCCTAAGTTAGGGACAATCTGAAGCTATACAAGTGCTGATATATTTTTATTTTTCTAGGGTGAGGGGCAGGATGTGCAAATTGCCTCATGAGCACAGTGGAGAAAGCATGTCATCAAAGGAAATGGAAATATTCATTTATTCAGAAGACATAAGCATATTTCTGACTTGCATTTACAAAATGACATATAACTTAATTATCTGTACCATCACCGAGTTTTGAAAGAAATGATAAAAAGGCTAATTCCACTTGAAAGACAACTGACAATATTTCTGCAATAACTACCTTACAATAAAAATTGCTTTTTTCTTCATAAAAATATTACTGGTGCTCAAACATTCCTGACCATGAACAATAAGAGAATCTCTTTGTGATGCATGTTCCTGAACCACAGCAAGATGCCACGATTCTGATTTTGGTTTTTGTCCCATAACACAAGGCTAATTCTGGCAGACCAGGGCATGTAATTTAACAATATGCCTTTACAGCCAACATGCGGCCTTACTGCTGGTCCCACTGAGCTCTCTCTTCATGAGCAAAAGCTAACAAATGTTTTTAATAGTGTGGCCCACATAATCGCCATCTCCCCTCCAACACATTAACACGCTGGATATTCTCTGAACCAGAACCATTATGCCAGCATGTGCAATATGTATATGCATCAGCTGGGAGAAGTAACTACCGCACAGGGAGGAATTACGCAATATATTTACTTTAAAAACCCCAGGGGGGACAACCCCTGACCCAATAATAATCTCCCCATAAAGGAAGCGAGTGCTTTACTCCAATCTATCCTAGACTTTGGTCATTAAGAGCATCCGTAAATTGTCCACGGAGCCCTAGCTCAGTCTGTGGCACAGTCAGGCAACAAATGCGCCCAGCAAAATTATATACATGGATCTTTTTAAAAGTGTGTATTAATTGGAATTTGCTCCCCCTCCAGACAGTTTATGGCATAAAGCTACCCCAGTAATAATTTGACTTTGGAAGGATTTTTTTAATGCAAACAGCCAACACAATGTCATGTGTATAATTAGATATGCCATTTGACACCATTTATCACAAGCAGCAACATAAAAGCAAAATTAAATTTCCTTTGTGGACCACAAGGTGTTTTTTCTGAATGCAGAAAATTTATGTTTTACCCTTTAGTTTGATCTGACCATTTGCATGACCATAAATATTACATACAGCTGAAGAATGACAGAATCTCCTAATTTGGGCAGTACAGACAATCTAAAGGGTTAACAGAATAAAAAGAATGAAGATGTTTGTATGACTGAAGTCCAAAGAGAGAGTGAGGTGTTTGGAGGTGGACCTCTGCTTACCTTTCACCTGCCAATGACAATGACTTTCCTGTATTTGTGTCTGATATATGAGCTATAATATAGCTGAGCAGCCTCCCCGACAGCTGCTCACTGCCATTCACACCTGAAAGGATCCGTGTTCTGATGAAAATTAATGTACTCTGACGTCCTGTGGGACTTCCTGAGCCTGGGGAATATCTAATGAAGAAGTGCAACCTTCCCACAGCGAGGGGCACACAAGAAGTACAGCTCTGACAGGGCACCCTGCAAAGAGTAAGTCTGAGTGGCTGCATCACAAGGTGGACGCAAGTCCTCTGAGGTGCTCCAACACTGCCCGCTTGTGTCCATTTCCTACCCATTACCAAAGATCCATGTTATCTCAGGTAGAAGCCAAAACGTAGTTTCACTAACATCATCAGTTGCAGTTTTCTGAGATTCACCGTGTGCTCCTAAGCGTTTACTGACACCCAACATTTCATGGTCATTCACACTGGCTTTCACTGTGAGCCTTTAAGCTTCCAACAACTACACACAAAATATCACTACATCATTCCACAGCTCAGCTATGGTGGCAGCGCAGTGAAGATTAAATTTAGAGCAGAGTAAAAAGCTCTATTCAGGTCTTCCATGCAAAACTCCAGGTGAACACTCCTACATCACTAAGAATAAGATATGTTTACAAACTGTTTGAGGTATTTATAGGGCAAGGTTAAATCTGTTCTGTTGACAACATTTTCAAACATCCGAGAACTGCACTGTGAAACAGTTCTCCCATTCAGGGGCATTCAAAACTAACTCAATCAATCTTCAAAGAACACCTTAAGCTGAACAGCCATTAAATTGGATGACTTCTTTGTCAAACTGTAGCCAGGGGACTCAGGTGTGGGGCGAAGTGAGATGAAATGGTGAAGAGGGCAAGACTGAGGTTCATTGGGGTCACTGGAGGGCAGTGTTAAGGGGCAGCCATTAGAGCTGAGAAACTCTTACTTTTTCAACAAAATCTCAGCTCTCAGTGTGGGTCACTGGGCCAAATAAATGATTTGGGTCCCAAATGGTTTCGAGCTAATGGATTAATCTTTTTTCCTATTAAATGCAATCGGACTCTATTATGAACCTTATGAGAAGATCCATTTCAGAGGCAGTCGTATATGAACAGGGTAGATTTGCACATGCCTGACCCTGTCTCTCTGAGAGTAACTGAACCATGGTCAGGGAAAAACCCAACAGGAGTACAGCAGTCCTCCGCCCCACCCCCTCGCAGACCTGCTGCCGCTACCTACTAATCTCAGTCCTTGCTAGTCTCCAGCAGGTCATCACAAATAAAGTACAGTACATCTAGTTTCCAGCCCTGAACCGCCTTTGGCACAAGGGTCACATTCATCAGTGAAGCAATGGGTTTTAATCAGGGAAGGTGGGAATGAGGCTTCATTACCAATTCCTCACCATGAGGTGCAGGGCACTGGCTGCTGACCAAGGAACAGGTCTTGGCACAAGATGCCCAGCCTGAGGGGTTGCCGGTGGCAACCAGAGCCCTGCAGCTCCCAGAAGGCCAGTCAAGGAGCCCAGGTGGCTAAGGACATGCTGAGTCCTGGGAAAGGGGGAAGGGGAGAAAACACGAATCAAGCCTCAGGCCACCAGATAGCTGACCGAGGCAAAATTCCTGTCTGGCCGCTAGGTGCAAAGGGAGGTAGGCGCTGCCCATACCTAACATTAGCTCAGCCAGATGGGAGACATGAAGTAGTGTCCTCTGATAAGCTGCTAACAGCTTCCAACACAGCCAGCAGGCCTGCTCTGACGAGCGGGGCCCATAACAGGCATCTGTCGTGCGTCTGACTCCACATCTCATTCAAAGCTAATTCAGTCCCTGGTCTCACGTAACAAGCATACCCGCTCAAAAGCGACTGCCAGGACGTGCCCCATTTTAACCCAGAAAATTACAGTGTAACTGCATATCTGGCAACACAGTGAAGCCACTGTAAAGTGCCCACAATTGGTTCTGAAAAAGCACAAAGCAGCAGGCTAAAAGCATACACTCTTACATACAGTAAGTCTATTTGAGCCTAACTCCTCATAAAAAACAGTTAATTGCACCCTTTCCACCCCACTGAAGAAACCAGGGACTAGACACATTTTGTTGGTTCCTCGACACAGGTGCTCTAATCCTCTTTGTTAACACTCTGTTCAGACCGTTGGACACAACAGCACAAATGAAGCTGTTATGTTGAAGGATTAATTTTACATACATGGTCCTCAATAAAAAAAAAAAAGGTTGCACTGAATGCTTGCCATTTAAATTCATGAAGATATCAAATGCTCTTTTTCATAAAAACCAGGAAATTCCTATGTCTTGCTTTCGCCCTCCACACATTTAACATTTCATTTCCCTACATTTGAAGACACATCTCTTGTGAGCTGGGAAAAGAAACACAGGAAGGGTAGGGGGAAAAAATTCACAGTGCTTTGCTTGTGTAGAAAAATGGTTTGACAGGATTCTGTCTTTTATCTGCCTTTAAAATTTCCCACACACTTCTGTAAAAACACCCTTTTCAAATTCCTCGGCACCTGAGGATGCAGACCTTCTCTGAACATGTTTCATACAGCTGAGCAAACACTGCCAATCAGTGTTCAGTGTGACACACACACACACACACACACACACACACACACACACACACGTAACGCAGGGGCAGAGACTCTGAATAACACAGGCTCTTGTCACATTGCTGCTAGCATGTCTCACTGACTAAGCTCAAGTGTCACAGTTATCACAAAACCTCTACAGAGAAGATCCTAAACAAACAACATACCTAGAACAGTTTATATGCAGCTGTACTTTTTAAATAATGCAACTTACTGCTCATACTTGGACCTGCTAGAATTCAGCTCAGTGTAAAAGATGTCTAGTTTTTTACATCGAATTTATTGCAGGGAGTAATTCTTCCAACCTTACAGGCCTGACTACAGCGGTGGAGAAGTGGATAACAAACCAGTGGTGTGTAAGTAACCAGGTAAAATAACCCTGACCAAGCAGCCAATTGGGTTTGTTAAATTCAGGGACAGTAATGCTCTTCCTGCCTCTGAGCTCTGTAGGCCTCTGCAAAGATCCTTCAGAAACTTTAACACAGGAAGCACTTTCAAATATCATGTCTCATTCCCTTGTAAAGAAAAAAAAACTTCATCAGGACTCAGCTGTAATTGGTTTAACTAGGGGGCTGTGAAGGACTTATTACTCTCCAGAAATCAGTCTCATATAATTATTTTGCTTATTGACTGGGGATGGAGTGAAACAATGCGAGCGACGCTGCCTGTTATTATTTGATGACCCAGCTCTCCTCCCTCCCTCCGGTTTAATTTTCCTACAAAGTTGGAGTAGAGCAGGTCAAGCTGCCACCACGGACCTCGCCCAGTGCAGAAACGTGATCCTAAAAGCAGGGACAGGCCTGATGGCATCTGCAGGGGCGACAACTTTATGGTAATTCTGGCAGTTGGACAGCAAGGGCAATATGGTGATTAAAAAGAGCAAAGCAGGATGCATTTGAGGGAAGCGTGAGGCATGGGAGCTGGGATGGGAAAGGTGAGCAGCAGGACGAAGGTTAGTCGAGTGGGCCAATATTGCTGGATGACAACATCTTGGGTCCTCCAGGTAATTAGGCTGTTGATGTGAGAACAACTTTGGTGTGCTTTTTCTTTTAGGTTCAAGGTTACAAATTCCTGACTTGTCTATTCGATGTCTTTAAAATGACATGAAACGACACTTAAGTTCTTCAGTGCAGGACAGGTAAACCAATGAGACGTAATGATGCAGCAGACCATGGCTGAGTCGTCAGAATGACTTACAGGTTCTTGGCTTTGAAGGCCTCGGCAAACTCCTTGACACTACGCAGTGAAGCCAGGTCCAGGGTCATGGCCTCTACCCGAGCTTTGTGCTGTTGGCAAACAAGAGCAGACACAAAAAAACTCAATCTACATTTGTTTAAAAGCAAAAATGTTGTGAAAGATTCATTTAATGTAAACAACATGTGTGAAAGTGCTGAGAGCTGAGATAGGATGTGGAGTCATTAAGGTTTCCACGAGCCATAATTAGTGAGTGGTGGTGTGAAAGTTCAGCTCCAAAGCTACCACTTCAAATGTAGCCCCAGATGTCTGTGGAACCTGCATCTCCTGCTCTTCTCAAGGGTCTCCTCCAGCCAGTGCTTTTCCTCACAATCAACATGCAATGATTCCCTTCACTAATAACTATGTATAGTATGCCAAATTTTTCTCAAAGGCTTAAAAAATGAATGGGCAGATAACAGCACAAATTGCAATAATGTACAGTTTATTAATTTTCTGCAACACACAAATAATTTAACAGCAGTGAACTCATGAAAATTTGTAAATTAATTGAGATTTTCTGTGGTAGGACATGTGAATGTAAAATAACTTTAAAATGAATTGACAATGAATTTAACTGTTCAAAAAGGTTAGATTAAATAAAACAGCGTTACCAATGTAAATGCAAATTTGAACACAAGACTGGCTGCTGTCATGGTTTTGATGAATTATATAATACGCTGTTATCAAGTGTGGTGTTTTACTGACGGAGACAGAGGTTACAAACTACATGAGTGAAATATGTGCCCACCATCAAGTTACCTGATTCAAAATGAACCGTGTGGTATGGCTCAGGAACACAGTCACTGAATGTATGGATTTATATTGTTTGATCTGAAATATCCATCCATTAATTTAAGTGCTGTGCACACCATTACACATCTAACCAGAAGGGAGAAACGAGGACTCAGGGTTACACAGAGCTCTTAGCACAGTATCCCGTTGCGGTGCTTTGTGGCCAGACAATACTAGAGCAGAGGCTGAGAATACCCTTGAGAAGACAACACATTGTAAGCGTCACATTCATATCCATCTCAACCATATGGCATTGTACGTTACATAAAATATGCTCTTTCACAGCATGCCCTGAGTGGCATCTCCAGCCAGACCGGCACATGCACACTAGAGTTACGACTTGCATCACCTCGCCGTTTACTCACAATCTTCCTAAAACAGCTTCACCTGGGACAAGCTGACAGTAAGTGAAGAGGAAACAGCATCAAGAGCTTGCTGCACTCTACCATAATGTCTATAATGGCATATAAAATAGCCTTTGAAATAAAAATATGGATGACAAAAGCAGAACTCATGACAAACGACCTTTTAGCGTTTGCTTTTTAGGATAACAGTAATAATCTCCTGAGTTTGTTATGAATCAACTCAAGAGGGATTCGAGGATTGATCACTCCCTCCTCTGCTGGATTATCACACCCTCTGTTTGGGTTAACCAAATTGTCCATTAGACTTCCCAAACTACTTTTAGCTCACTGCATGTGAATCCACATCTTGTTACAAAAATTTAGCAAAACAAGCCCATTTGTTTGTCCATTCACAGCTCATCTCACAGGGGAAATTCCTTTGTGTAGAGCAATGACAGGTCAGTGTGCAGTAAGGCCACACCAGGGACATCCAGCAAGAGCACTGTCACAGTGAAATGATATTTTGCTTCCTGTATTGTGACACAGGGCTGACACCAGCACTGAACTGCCCTATGTCCTTTAAAAAAATGACTGACATCCTCTGAGAAGTAAGGCTCATGGATGAGCCCATTTTATAGCTCTTCAAACTCAATTACACCACCAAAGGTTTAAAGCCTCACTTTTGCATCAAATGTGCTCAGCAGGCCTCAGAGCAAACACTCATAATTACAGAAAATGGCTTACAAAAACATTACAGTGACTAGATGAGACAAGGTACCACAGTCTGTAGCCCTTTCTCCCTCTCTCAGTGAGAGTTCATCTTTTCCATGCGAGAGTCCTGTACCACAGCGGTGACTATCCCTGTAGAAACAGCCTCTTGTCAGGGGGCTGTCTGACAAATAGTTAACAGGGATGGCTTCAAATTAAAAAGGGGGGGGGGGCAGGGCTCTGGCTGTGTGGCAGCACGATAAAAATAAGTCCATATGAGGCCTTCCTCAACAGTCACACCCCCTCCTCCTGAGACTTGCAGCTAAAACCCAGGCATTAGTCTCAGAGCACAGAGCGAGATAAGGCTCTCCTCGTACCAGGATCCCCTGGAAGAGCCGCTGCACAATTCTTCACTCAGATATACCTGTCAGAGTGGAAAAAGGACCCACGTAATAAGTCTCATTTCACAAAATTAACTTCTGCCTCGAGGACTCCTTCAACTTGGAAAAAATGATTTCGTGATAACATTGAGTACAGGCAGTGCCCTGGGGCCACCCTCTCCAGCTTTAAGATCACGTTATCGTGGAACGGCCACGTATGTAAATTTTGTTAATTGATGTCAGAGAGCAGCTGCTTAATTCGGGATGCGTGGAGGCCCAGTGGCACGGTGCTGACCCACAGGACAATGCTAACACTTCCCCTTCATTTGCTCCAAGCCAAACACTGCATCCACAACAGCTTCCCTTAAACTTAAACAGACATGTTTATTTTTCACTGGAGTCAATCACAACACTCCACTGAAAGCTACTGCAAAAACTAACCAAAAAAAAAAAACAAAACAAACTGATTTGATTTAACAAATGTGTGCACAAATGAGCCAAAGATGTGGCCTGCGGTGAGCCAAGCAATGACAAAGAACGCTATCAGACCAAGCCGTGCGTTGTCGTGTTGACACAATGCACAAGGACAACAGCACCATGAGATCAAGACCACCTGCACGTCACCTCCACTTCCAACACAGCAAAACAAGACACACACTTGGACTTTCTGTACCGCTGCGTCGGCTGTGTACTGTATGACAAATGATTTCTACATTGAAAAATAAATGGAACACACTTTTAAAAAATGCTTTTTATACACCGTGGTTTGAGCATCAGTAGGCTGTTGACAAAACACCAGCCCTGACAGCTACGCAAGGAGATTTAAGATTGTTGTATTTGCGGAGCGACGGTAAATCGCCGGTGAGACAAAGAAGCGCGTGTGATGTGTTGCCTTGCCTTTTTCTTCCTCTCTTCAGCTTCGTTTTCCTTTCCCAGACCCTGAATCCCTAAATGGCTAACCCAGAGGATGACAGGCACTTATCTTCCACTCCACACTTCCTCTCCCAGTGGTATTAATAACCCAGCGGTAGCCATTAGTACTGATGATTAACAGCAAGCAGTCTGAGGCCACATCACACAAGACCGGCTACAAGCAATCAACAGGAATGGAGCGTGACTCGCTGGGCCTGTCATAGATATATTACCAGCATGAACACAAGCACAAGTCCCCAGCACCATTCATCCACAGAACAAGCGTGATAGGGACCTTGTCAGGGTAAGCTTCTCCCATAAAAGCTAAATCATTTGTAAAATGCAGGAGGCCATCTAGGTGAGATATGTATGCATGTGAGGTATGCTTGCAATCGCCGTATTGGGGGGGGGGGGGGGGGTGGCTAAGACAAATGAGCACTGAATTCATATATCTCCTAAAGGGTCGTGGGTGCTGCTCTGGGAGACTGGGAACACCTGCTAGTGATGTGCAAGGCTTCCCCTGATATACCCCCTACTCAGCCACCACCAAGGCAGCCCACCAACCCCCGTGACCAGCACAGAAACATTCACCCCAAACTGGCTCTCCTTTATAACTGGTTGCTATTACAGTAGCACATCCTTCATGCTCTTTTTTGAACATACTGCATATTAAGAGCTGAAATAAAACTGGCTGAGATTTGATGGCATTCTACTGCCAAATAATAGTAGGTAGGTACCAGTTCAACACACCATCACTCAGCAGTACCGGGAGCCAAATTCAGCCAGTGCCAAGTGATAGAACTGGGACGTGGAGCTTTCACTGAACTCTTATTATGGCATATTCAAACCTGCAAGCAGCATTCAGCAAATGGTAAATTACAGCCATTGGACAATTTAATTATGAAAGTACCAGAGTGCCTTTGAATGAATGACAGTCTACAGTGATGTACAGATAAACCCAGGTCCCCAGCCCAGAGAGATGTTACTGAGTGCTAACCAAAGTCAGACACAGCAGGAAAACCTTCCTCAGCATCTACTGTATTCATGTTTGTCTAACACCATGAAGACATGTGAACTACAGCCAGATAGAATATTAGTAAAAATTAATCTTGAATTTGTAAAGTAAAAAAAAAAACAAGCATTAAAAAAAAACGTGGATGGATGGTGGGATTAATGTGCTGGACTAGTGGGAATTTTAGGAACACAAGCAGTGTGTGCACACTGAAACACAGACTACAGTTTATGGTTTTGTTTGCACTGTTATAAGTTGTAAGTCTGTGTAGCGTGCTGTGTTTATCTGTAAAGCAGAGCTTCTGGGATGCAGTGGCAGAGCAGAACCAAAACCCGAGAAACAGAATGTGTGGTTACAGAATATTTTAATAAAATTAGCTGGACGGAGGTGAACAATTTCTGACCTGCACATTAACTGAATAAACCACCATTTGCACTAATGTAGCCTTGCCATATATATATATATATATATATATATATATATATATATATATATATTTTTTTTTTTTTTATCTTTGTTATGTGGT
>JABJVR010000018.1:233882-248426 GCA_025773905.1 Chitala chitala | reverse complement strand
AACTTTGTTATGAGGAAAATGTTAATCTTTGAGAACCTGTGAGGAGACTTTATCACACTGAGTTGTCCATCTCCCACCAACGAACCGAGCCTATGAAGACCACAGAGCCAAGTTAGTGCACACAACAAGGGCTTTGCAAAACCACCCCCACTATGCTGTCTCATTCAGTGGCAACATAGTGCACAGCTTTACAAGCATCTCAGTGAGGGCATGAGGGAATAGGCTGAAAAGTCATCCTGGCAGAGGGGTGCCCACCAAGACCAATATAAGAAAAACACACGCAGCACAGAAACACAACAAAACATCTGACTAAAGCTTCATCACACCAGCAAAACCAAAAAGAGTAGTCAACTGAGAGTCACTGTTCTTGCCGAAAACGTATAAAAAAAAAAATGGGGGGTGCATTTACGTGCATGTACCCTGTTTAAGTATGAAATTAAGGTACAGGGCTGTGCTTCAATGTGTTCTGTCCCAAAGCTCAGCGTCTGTCCACAACAGCAATGCTGTTAATCCAGTTTACTGGATGAGCACCCTGGATTACGCTGGAGCCCCAGGACACGGCACGCTACGAATGGAAAATGTCCCTGAACAAAGGGCGGGAGGGGGTGGACCGGCTGGAGCGTGCCCAAAAGGAAGAGGTGCAACCTGGCTTCCCCATCCCCCTGCAGACTCAAGTCTTGCGAAGAAAATAAAGTTTATTGCCTGGAAAGAGGGTGGTGGAGAAGGAGGGGGGGGGCGACATGTAAAAAGCACTAAAGCGATAGAGGTGAACAATTAGACAGATGGCCAGGATTCAGGGGGAAAAGAGAGGGGAACACACGGATGCTATCGTTCAGGAATTTTATGAGAAGGCTGACAACTCTGCAGGCCTTCAAGGGCGCTGCAGAAGTTAAAGTCAGTGGAGCTGCGGCAGTTTAGCTGAGAATAAATGCTGAGTGCGCATCGCAACACAGCTGAGCAGGTGATAACGCTAACTTCTGGTAGCTAAATAACTTCTCCCATTTATTTAATCATCTACACCAACAAAGAAAAACCCTCATAATTAGAAAGAGCATGAAACAGAAAATCAGATTTCTATCCTCGCAAACTGCGCTTTAAGGAAAAATTACATTTTAATGCACTTAAGGTCAAATGAAAGTGTCAATAGTATATTTTAAATAATTTTAAAGTACATGATCACATGTAACAAAAAAAGGTCTTTCAGATGCTTAGATTAACAAAAATAAAAAATAATAAGAGCTAAATTATGTCTGTTTAGCAAACAATGCCAGGAACAGTTACAATTACACAAAATGCTGTGACATACAAAGCCCGGCTGGTTTATCAGCCGCACTCAATCGACAATTAAAAAGGAGGAACTTTAAAATAAAGGGACTTTCCACAAGGTAGCCAGTTTACTAAGTGCCCAGTGACCGCTAACGGCTCTTGGGAAATAAAATGCCGGTCGTGGCCCGCCTGCTCGGGAGAACAGCTGTCTGTAACATGTGGGTGACCTTTCTGACACTCACAGTGGCAGGGGAGTCTGGGTTTGAATGAGAATAGCCGCTTTCTCTGGGAAGAGCACGTCCTCAGAGAGAACATCAGAGGATCCATCGGCCCCATATCCTCTACACCACACACACGCTACCCAAAATCCAACGCGCAACACACTCCCCTGCAGTTACGCCGAAAAAAATCTCCATAACTGCATTTTGCAAACATCTTCTTTTGTAGGATCCTTTGTTTGTTTGTTTCCATATTTGGGTACAGCTGACACACATCATCAATTCCACAAAAGCAAGCACATGTAAAATAATAATGGAAAAAAACTAGCCAGGAGATATGGCTTTAAAATATGATTAATGGATCACTGTACAACCCATGAGTCGACAATGTACCCATTCACATCTGCGTGATGTTCTTCACAGAGCTGACCAGTCAATAGGTGATAAATTTAGCTCCTCCCTTTGCTTCCCTCATGCAGGTGGACCCACCTACAAAGCTAACGTGTTTTTGGCGCTCATTAAGATGCCCGTGTGCTAGCGTAGCGTGCAGGTGCTGAGTCCATGCCCTACCCCCTCACCCCACCGTGATCAATCACGACCCGTCCTGACAAACTGAAGCCCTCATTTGAATCCTCCACACTGGGGTTTAAATGCTTAGCTCACATGACTGCTTCTGTGAGGAATGCTGGGAACTGTGCAATAGTTGCTCGTTAAAACATTACTCATCTATGCAACACCATTTAGTACTCTAGGCTTTGTCAGGTGTGTACATCTCTAATGTACCTGCATTGCATAATTCAGCACTACACCTCTGGAAGCACACATTTCCTTTGATGTTGCATCTGTTTTTGAAAACAGTCAGCACCAGGAGTAAAAATTAACGGTTATCATAAACAGTTATTGCCAAACTGTTAACGATAACCACTCTATGGCTCAACTCGTCCCAATGATAAAATCCTGTTGTGAAAGTACATCTCACACTAAATATGACGGCAGCTTTTTCTCTCCCATTCTCAGTGAAATTGAACTGTAATTCATCATGCTAATTTTAAGAACTTAAAAGAAACGTGCAATAAAATGATGAGTGAAAGCGCAGAGGTGCATTTCAGCATAGCTGTCAAAGATAAAATAAAGGCTTGAAGAAGCAAAGAGCATGTCAGGATGGCACGGCATCTTACGTAGAAGAGCAGCACTAATGCAATTAGAAACGTGGCCCTCCAATTCAATCAAATTAAGACAAATGAGATGAAACTGGAACCTCCCTTTTCAGTACATGGGCAGCGCACTCTGCTGAGCTGTTTAACAGTTACCGGCACGCAGTAATGGAGACAGCAGCACGGAGCAGCACGCGTCCTCAGCAGCCACGCAGAAACCAAGCATGCTGCACAGCACAGGAGACGAGGTGCTGGAAGTAAAGCACTATTCAAAGTCCGCTTGAAAAAAATATAAAACTAACAAATGATGAGTTTAATGTTCAGTGGTAATTTTTTTCTTCTAAACATGTTTATGGATGACTATTTCACAGTTTTTTTTTTTTTTTTTTTAGAAATATTTATGTTGAAATATGTAACAATGACCCTTACAAACAGAACGCAAGCTGATTAGAGTTTCATAAATTAGAGCATTAAATCAAATGACTTTGACCAATCCATTGCAACACAGAAACTAGCCGTTCCCTTTGAGTCATGGAAGGTGAAAAGATTAAAAAATAAATAAATAAAATTGTGACCTTTCCTTGACCAATCCACAAAAAAATTTGCTCATCAACTTTTACGGCTGTATTTCATCATACACTTTTTAAAGAAGAAAAAGAAGAAAGAGGAAAAATGGCAGAGCATGAAGCTCATTCGTCATCCTGTCACAATTATGACATTCGTTCATAAATACCGACCAATCTCCTCTCCACCTGGCTGAGTGTTCTATTCAGCCTCTGAGTAACTCCCTAATTACTGCCTTTTCTCCCCATACCCTGCACACACCTCAGCCCACACCGTACACCACATTATCTCCTCCCTCCCCAGGAGAAGCTGTAGAAGACCCTTTAATTGTACACCACCCCCTTCCACGCACACGCAAAGTACATACACATCTGTGTAAGTCCATGTGAACATCCCCCGCACAGAAACACACGTTTAAGTACCTTTTCTGTGCATACACGTACATACATCACAACCTCATTTCAAATAGATTAAAATTTGAAAAACAACTGAAAAAAAATATTACACATACCTGAACCCACATAATCAGATAGGGACACCTACAATACAAATTTATATCAGTTTTTATGTGAGAACACACACTCGTACCCATGCGCATGCACGCACGCACGCGCGCGCGCACACACACACAGAGCAATTAATAAGTCCAGCTTCTCCTGAGGAAAGTAGAAACTGTTTGCTCAGCATATGAAGGCAAAATATGCAATTTTCCCCAAGTTAAGTCTATAATAAATTGATTTCTGTTTTCTGTGACATGGTTCCTTACAAATGAAAGCCAGATAATTGAAAGATTTTTGCCTTCTTTCCATCCCCTGCCTAAAATCAAGTTACAAATCAAACTTCATATTCTGGGACAGGAAAGAGAGACAGGGAGGAGGTGTCTGCTCATAATTCCAGAGGATGTTTCATAACATTCACACACTGGACCAACAGTCTTTCAGACAGAAATAGTAATTTCTGCTACTACATCTATATAGCATGCTACAACTGGCTTATTCTGAAATGGTAAATAAAGGTATGATAACAGTTAGACATAATTTGGCCTACAGATCATTTACTCTGAAAATGGAATAACATAAATGAATGTGATGATCTATCCAAAAATACAAATGTCTTGTTAACAGCTAAGTAAAACTTCACGTTTTATCATTAAAGTGTTAAATGGGGCTATTTTCACAAACACTGTGGACTGCCATAAATGTAGGTGGATAAAGTGAATAGAACATGTGTAAAAATGTGCTGATGACAATTTTAAATATTTAATCTAAAAAAGCATTTTTACAACATAACTTTATTAATAAAGAGCATGTGACAGTTCACACTGCTTTAGTAAAGGAGTCATTACATACTAGTGACAAATTCTCAAAAAATTTAAGAAAGGTTTCTTGCTGAAATAATTAAAGATACCACCAAATCTGTGAGATCACGGCCAAAAGAAAACGAGAAGACTTAATTTGTTAAAGTTTTGGTTTAAGCTTTCACTGATGCGGCTGTCTGAGTTACGCTGTTACCGCGGGGTCGAGACCTTAACGGAATCGGTAAAACAACAACTGGACATTTTCCTGAAATAATGGCATCAACAAAGCTTGCATGGCAACATGACAAAGTCGACCAGGGAAAAAAATAATAATAATTTATTTACTGAATTAAATATTTCAACAATTTACCGGTGCAAACATCTCGTGGCGAATTCACGTTTCTGTCAGTATAATTTTTCCCCTTTTCGCTCTCTTTTTTAATTAGGCATAAAGACGTTTAAATGAGGACAGCAGCAGGGCAGAAGCAGCAGTGCAGAAGCAGCAGTTTAGAGCAGACAGGAGTTCGGGCTGCCTCTCCTGATCGGTTCATCAGCCTGGCAGAAGGCAGGCAGCGCTGTCCCAACAACGGCGTGCATAAACAGGTTTTATACAGCTTTGCAGCAGAAAAATCTAAGATTTGTATCTCTCTCTTTAAAAGCGAAATATGCATGCAATTAATTATTTTAAACTGTTGAAAATTACAACTGAGGGGAAAAAAAACTTAAGAGCGAACGATTATGGTTTTTGCTCTCGATTTTTCTTTTAACGTTATTTACACTGCGCAAGGTAATTCTTTATCTTTTGTCATTATAAAAATAATTGCACGGAACCAGCGTGTGTCCAAGTAAGGCATATAGCGAAACGATTAAAACAGCGGTGGCACTGCGAAAGCGGAGCATCTCCCTGCTGAAGCTGTGAAGGAGAAAGGGCGCGCGCGCGTAGACAGCAGCTTCATCTCCGGCTTCCAAAGCGGGTCACGCGCAACTATGATGCCTGCACGTGGCACTGCTTAAATATAATTAAATGATTAAAGCGTCAATAACACACATGGACTGCATAATAAAAGATAGAAAATAATAATAATAGATGGAAGAAAAGGGAACAATATCAAACGTGAAGTACAAGGCGTTTATGCTTGCGTTAGACAAAACCGGTATTCAACATAAATACATGTGTGTGCGTCTGAGTGTTCTGGACATGATATTGGAAATATGCTCCGAGGTGAGTGTTTGACCAATTACAGTATACAGCATAACTTTAAGAACACGGGATTCCTTCATTTCTACATACAGAAATGTGTACCTTTACCAGTGCAATGACACAACCTTCAGACGACATTAAGCAGTTTTTTTCACTTGTCTTAACAACTACATATTCTGCCCAAGGGTGTCTTTAACCCCTCACGCCTGAGGTGTGAACATGCATGAACTGCATTACTAAATGAGGCCTCAGCTCAATCAGTACAAAACAACACTCGAGACTAAACACTCATAAATGACAACCTCTGCACCAGCAGGGCACCACATCTGCAGTTCATGGCAAGTTCACACAGGATACTTACACTACTATATTATACTCACTTTCTGTAATTTGCCACAGAAAGCGTAACTTTGGCAACATATCCCATTAAGAAGATTAATGTAACAGCAGAGAGTGAGGGGGAAACACTGTAAACTTGTATTACACATGAGGAGGGTCTCCTAAAACACGTGTAAAAATTAGTGTCACCTAATCTGTTTGCACATAGCAATGTTTCAGCTTTCTGCATCCAACATTCACGTGTTCTGCAAGCATCAAACACTGGCTGCCCTTTCTCTCCCCTCTCCTCTTATTCCTGTCCAAAATGTACAATGAAAGAACTACATCTACATCAGGATGTGATGGAGATGGAAATAATGCATGTTTATCGTCTGTGGGATTGAGAGATTTACTCCCAATTTGCCTCACCACTCGAGCAAGTTTGCATACTGTGCAAATTTCTAAAGATGTGTGCCACGTCCCCCATCACCCCGATGGCTGCATTTTAATACCATTTCCTATTACTCCCTAATATTTCAGTGCTACAAATAAGCCCCAACAATCACATATTTACATGGGCTCATTCAGCAATTCAGTGCACAGCTTTTGCAATGCTACATACTTGTCAGGTTTGTCAAAAATAAATGCAATGAAGAGGTGCAAAGAAGCACCTACAAATAGAGCAATAATGCATTAAATAAGGTTATAGGCTATTTCATATACATATATGGCATACTGTATATACATGTACACATATAAAGTATATATTTTTTTAGATTTAAATGTCATTTAATTTTCTGCACAAACTTGCACCAAGTTTTTCTGTCAATTAGTTTAAGTACTAGTGTCAGAGAACTGGCATGAGTTTTTGTTTAAATTAATTCACAGAGGGGGCTATAATTGGGGAGTGTTGCTGTATCACTTGCTGCCAATTACAGGCATTTTTAAGAAGCTGAACTAAAGACAGGTATGTCAGTGGGTTAGGGAGGACTTTGTGACTCTGCTGAAAAGAAGAACTGCGCTGCCTCTCATGTCACGCATGTTTACCAATGAGACTGCCTCACACTGACATGTCATGCATGTTTACCAATGAGACTGCCTCACACTGACATGTCATGCATGTTTACCAATGAGATTGCCTCACACTAACTTGTCCAACTCTATACAGCATGAACATTCATGCTGAAAAGCTGTCTTTATAGACCATTGTGGCAAGCTGTGATGAGATTTCCTTTATGTAAATACAGTATACTCTGTCAAAACAATTCCTTTTTTAAGAACAGTATTCAATAGGCCAACAATTTAATTTAGAAAAACAATGTTTTTTAATTAGATACACTTTAATTTGTTTTTAATTGAGATTAAACTGAATCAGAGTACCTGTTTTTGCCTAACTGACCTCTTTAGGATACGCGCATACAATTGTATCTCAAAACTTCATAATTATGTGTAGAAATAAATCAAATTTGTCACCAAACGCTCAGATAGAGCAGAGGAATATAAGGGTGGCACAATGAGTCAGAGTGCAGCACATCTCTAAATTTGCAAATCCCTCCTGTGTCTATGAGTGTTTATTCTGCTTGCTCTGGTTCTCTCCCACAATCCAAACACATGCAGTCCAGATAAATTAATAACCCTAATGTAGACACACATACATGCGCTCGCGTATGACGGTGTGTGTGTGTGTGTGTGTGTGTGTGTGTGTGTGTGTGTGTGCGTGCGTGCTAAGTGGACCTTGGAGCCTTCTTTGTACACTGTACTGCTTGGGAAAAAGCTTCTCATCACCCTGATGTAAATAAACTATTTGAAAGAATGAAAAAATAAAACCACACTTCAGCTACAATAATTTCTCTCCTACATGTCAACGCTTAAAAAAATAACTTGATAAAGTTTAAGGCTCAAACTTAACTTTAAGTTGCAGGAGTCAGCAAAAATTATATTTCTGAAAAAGAACTGTTGTGTTCTGTACAATTTGGGATGTTTTGACTTTTGATTGCTTTTTTTTGTAATTTTATAATTTTCATACAGGAGGTGTGAGGCAGGCTGATTCCCAGTAGCCCCCCTGTAACCAAGGAGACACAGGGGGACGCTCTGGGGACAAGGTACTGCTACGGTTCCCTTTGAAAATGTTATTACAACTCCCATTCTAAACATGACTGCCCAGAAGTCTTCCTGTGTTGCAAGAGAATGGAGAGAAATTTGAGAAACGCTGTTGCCAAAATAGACTTTGATCTTCTGACTTGAAATTACGATAAGCAAATTTTTTTATTCTCTGTATCATGCTCTCTATATCACATGAAATTAATAAACCTCTACTCTCAGATTACTTAAAAGGGCTCAGTTGGTACTAGTCTTCATGTGTTACGCTTCAAATGCTTCGCTTGTAAAAGATTTCATTTGTAGTCAAAAACTTACATGATTGTTTTTCAAACAGATTTCAGAAAATAATGTATTGTGTTTTTCCCCACAGAAAATAGCCCCTCCCTGGCCCTGAGTCTACAAAACCAGCTCATAAGCCTAGAACAAAACAAGGAGACACTCCCCGTGAATTCACATAGGAAGGAGACCTTCATTAAAATCTCAAAATAAAAACTTCAGTTGAAAAACATCCTCCTTTAAAACTGAAAAATGAGTGTCACTCTACTTAGGACACACGCTTGTGCTTTCCAACATTGCCTACCTCACTCAGGACCTTTAGTCAACTAGTGATTCCCATTAAAAACATTTCAAGTAAATTACATAAAAAGGACTGGTTTTGATTATGCCATTTCTATTGTAAAATATCCAAGTCATTTTATAGTTTATACTTTAAACACTTATTTCAAATATGTGATAGTCAAAATATGGACAAGGGCTCAAGCATATTTTGCAGAAAAACAGAAAAATCTATATATTAATATCTGACAGTTTAGGGCAAAAACAGCTCATTTGCTACATGAATGAGCTCCTCAATTTAACGCCATTCTTTGAAGGTAATGTCACACATTCTGATCCCCACAACCTTCAACACGTAACACTACATTATTTACATCCTCAACAAAACCAGGCAAAGGGAAATCTTAGACACTGGAATATGCCACCAGTCGCCTTTTTCCTTTGTTTTTTTGCAGAAACTAATCTTCCTTTCACACAGTAAGGTGTTTATATATTCAAACTGAGTTGGACAGTGATGCATACTCCCACACATGATAATTAAAATAGGATTAAGCTGCAAATTAAATGAAAAAATATTATTTGGGACAATATCCTGTAGCATACAACATTGTTTATATTAATGCATAATTCACAATATCACAGACACTGTCAGAAGACCACTGTGAAATATGAAAAACTCAGTTGTTTTTTTTTTTCCCCCCCTCAGAACTTTTGATTGGGACAACATATGAATCTATATTATAAGTAATGGTTTATAATCTTTTCCTAATGTAGTTAAAATGTCTCAATTATCAGTCTTGTACCACCATGATTGCATCAAATTATGACTGTCGTCCCATAATTAGGAAAGATATGTTAATGTCTAGTTTTAATTTAAACATGGCATGTTGAGCATAAAAAATAGAACTTTATGTAAATTTACTGAGTATAAAGTCTACCTTTTTTTTCCTGATAAAATATATTTAGTCCATAGCAAGTCCTGAGAACAATGATACACTGTTACCTTAGTTAACTAGTAAGGGTTTATTTTTATATTGTTAAAAAGAGGCCTGAAATAGATGGTTGCATCACAAATGCTAAGCAGCGTTGGGTTAAGTCCTTCGATTCTTCACGTTCACAGCAGTATAACAGATAAGCCACGACCACCTGGCCAGTGCATGCAGTACAGGACAGATGTGTATAGTGGGACGCCCATGAGAATAACATATTGCTGTGGCACGTACAGTACTGGCCTTTATGTACACAGAAGTACACTAAAAGCATAAATAACAGGAACATCATGAAAAAGGGTTCTTTCCATGGCGCAAATGCATGGTTATTCACAGAAATCGACTCATTGGTGAAAAAGTTCCTTCTTTTTTTGAACGTCCGAGTATTAAGTGTTGGTGGCAAATACGGCCTGTCATAAGTGGAGATGTTAGAATAGGATAACACCTTACTTTGAAAATGTACACAACAGTAAGGTTAGCCATCATGTTCATCTCGCCACCCTACTTGACAGGACAAATTAACAACAATTTTACAATGGTGTATGTGCAGTGGTTTGACACCCTGTCTAGCGTGTACCCTGTGCTCCCTGGTATAGGCTCCAGGCCTCATTCAACCCTGTAAGGACAAGTTCGTAGTCAAATGAATGAATGAATAAATAAACATGTATGTGTGTTTTTTGCATCTTTCAGGGACAGGTATCAATGTCTTGTCAAAAACGCAATAAAAATTACGCAGGAACACATGATGCTGTTCAAAATAAGATACCGTTTGGCAACCAAGTTACATGACAGAACAAGAACAGTCAGGCAGAGGGAGGTGGTGAAACGGTCAACGGCCAAGAAAAGCCTCGGAGCAGTCTGACGAAAGGAGAAATAAATTAATCAATCTGCCAAATACGAGAGAGGGGAGTTGACCTCTTTCTGGTCTCATTACTTCTCCATTACCCTTTTTTAAAAACATCCTCTTTGTAAGATCACTAATTAAGGACCATGAGTTTGAAGGGAGGGGGATTAGATTGATCTATCACAGCTGGTACGTGCCATCATTTGTCACTCTAATAACTCACTTCTGAAACCTTTCCGAATGGGAAGAGACACTAATGGATCATCATGGAATTTAACAGTCATTTTTTTAAGCTCCTATTTTAAGTGCACTTGTTCTAAGGATCATTTGTGGACTTGCACACAGTGACCTGTCCTTGCTCAGGTGGGTCTAGACCTCACTGCCTTGGGAAAAGCAGAACTGACACAAATATACAGGAGCCTTTGCTCCATTAAAAGCACACAATAGGCCGTAAGACCTGCTCACGTACCAGTCACATGCTTCCGAAGGGATCTACTCCTTTTAGCAAGGCACCATAAGGCTTGTAATGGTACATCTCAAGGTTTCTAAAAACCCACTTGTCTAAAAACCCACAGACTGCAGCAGACCACAGTACAGCTCTTACCATAAACATCACTATGGGAACAGCTGTTGTTTAGCAAACACATAGTATGCCTAAATATTTATTATATTACATTAATTTATTTTATCCACTGTTTCTTATAGAAAGTTCATTGGCAGAAATAGACAACATGGGCAGCAAACCCAGCAGGGAGAGTGTGCAGCCTGCGCAGGCTCAGAGCACATGGCCTCCATGGCCACGCAAAGATACAGCAGGCAGGGTCTCTTTCCTCTTCATAATGAACGTGCTGATGGGAAACACACAGGCAGCCTAGGCACAGCACCGCAGACAGGTTACAGGTCAGGAAGCCAAGTAAGCCAGCAGAAAACCACTTAACAGAGAATAACTGATATGCAGAGAACAAACAGTTTGTGCTTTTATTTAAGCATCCTAATGTCTTTGCCATACTGTGGTCCCAAAGGAAGAATGCTTAAATAAAAGCACGTATGGCAGCTACACCTGTGTCGCACCATCTCTGCATTAAAGCCACATATACCTGAGGTTGCGTCTCAGCACAGCCCTTTCCGTTCTACTTCCCCCTAAAAAACAGGCTAAGTAACAACTGAGCCCACATGGAACTAACAAAAGATTAACAAACATGAGCAGATCCAGTGTAACATGCAACGGTACCAGTTATATGGATACCCATCTGTCAAGTACAGTCCTGCAGCGGAGACCTAAGGGCTGGAGCAGCCAAACGTTTCATAGCTGTACCAACAAAAGCACAACAAGATTACAAAGATTTAGCTATTTATTAGAAAATAATTGCAAAAACATCTAAAAGGAAACAGCACTTTATCACTAATGTGGTTGTGGAATGTCTGTATTCTTCACCGAGTACCTCAGGTGAAATAAACCTGCTTTTCACTTCTGCACAACCAGATACAATCATTAAGGACGTTCCCTAGATATACAGCACTGGACCTCTGTGGCCACAACATGGTAGATGGGGAAAGACGTTAGAAGAATAACCAGCTTCAAATAAAAAATAAGAAGTCAACTACTAATAGCACGTAACTGAAAACAACGCCCATCTTCCTCATTAAGCCATAGGTATAAATTCCTTAAAGCATGAAATTACATCTGAGCCCAAGTCTTGAAATAACCTGGTTTGCAAACGAATGATCCATGCAAAGCAGTAAAATGCCGATTATTAAAATAATAGGAGGGATTTGAATTTGCATTTCCCAAACTGTTCAGCGTACGGCGTTCAATTACACCTCCTTTCCCTGTTCGTCTCAGCAGAGGCTACGCATGACAGCCGGGGCTTTTTGCGCTCTTACCACCGCGCTCAGCAAAGGCAGAGCGAGGAGAGGAATTACCACTACAAAGGGCCAGCTGTGGGACACCCTGTGTGACCCACTGACAGAGAACCCGAATTCACACAACTATGAGGTCACGCTCATCACGTAATTACTTTAGTGGGAACGCCACAAATCACATTTCTTTCTTGCATATATTTGGCACTAATTCTGCTCCAGCTCTAACACAAAAAAACACATCAGCGCTTCTGTAAATAACTTGAAAAGCAGCTCGCCTCTTCTTCCAGCAGGGTCTTGCTGCTGTGCTAAAGAAGGGCTGACTTTACTGTTCAGTCTAGTGGAATCAGCACATGCTCTTTATTTCCGTCTTCCTGCTCACAGAGAGCTGACGGAGGTAGTGGACTGTGTTAGAAACAGTGACCAGCAGGTGGACCATGATGTCTTTGTGTCTACAGGGCTGGTGGACAGTGTACTGGCTTTGTCAGCTGATTGCTAATGTCCCGTACACAAGCCTCCTCCACATTCCACCTCTCTAGCAGTAATAAAGAAAAATATCAAAGTTCAGACAAAAACAATAACCTCCCTCTGGGTGCGTCTGACCCGTCATCCCAAATGCAGAGAAATGACAGCACAATCGACACTAAGGGTTGCATTACCTCTGAGTTATGGGCTGCATTTGCAATTCATAGTGCTCCTTTCGGTGAGCTGGTCATTGCAGCCACACCTCCGCCACCAATATCCTGCCACAGGCTATCAGACAGATTTACGCAGCTCTGCAGCCTCTTCAGGACCTGGTTTCTAAGCCCTCCCCCCTCGTCCCCTCACCCTCAACACTACAACACCATCCACAGAAATGCACTTCTGGGGCTCACAAGGCTACTTTCAGAATGACTCCCTCAAAACAAAAAATAAAAATGCCAAAATATATATTCCTAACAAGACAGACTGGAAAAGTGCAATAAGAATTCTTTCAGAAATGGACACAAAGTGAGAGAGCTGTTTTTCCAGGAGGCTCTCCCTCTCACAGTGGGCCTGGCTGCGTTTTGGACAGTATGGTCACTTTGTTACCAGCAGTAAAAGTCTTATCACAGGAGGCAGAACACTTAGGGTACTTCTGATAGCCAAAGCCGTTAACTTTAAGTGATGATTTGACTCCCTCAAGTGCAGAGACGCCCTCTCACTCACTGTATTGTCCTTTTCTGTCTCTCACTGGCTTGTTCGTCCAGGGAAGGGGTGGAGGGAAATTCTGTTTCTGTCTGTCTTGCCACAGAGGGAGGCAGGTCCAAGGCAGTACACATGCCAGCGATAAGCTCTGACTGTCCCCCATTCTCAAGGTGGAGTGTAAAACCAGAGCAATATCCTTTTCATAAGCAATCAAAGCATAAAAGGCAGTGTACTCCCATGTGAGCACTGAGTTGAAAAAGCCTCTTTTTCCTGTTAAAATGGCTGCTATTTTTTTTTTTATCTGCTGAAAAGAAGAATTATGAAGAAAAATTCTGTTCTGTGTCCTAACATCACAGCAAAACCACAGAAGAGTGTGCAAACACATACCGTCCCCACACATCCGGACACACTCTACGTCAACACAATTATAACAAATAATCCACATGGTCAAATAGATCAAGAATATTTATGAAACATTATTTTCCCCTACATCTGTGATCTCATCCATCCCTTTCTTACACAAGATGCTGCTGCAAGAATAACACACTTGTGTGTAAAGTGCATGGAAACATCCATGTTCCGCCTGTGCTTAAAAAATAAATAAATAAATAAATAAATAAAAATTGAAGTGTCTACCTCCATCAAAGAAAGAACAAGAGGGTTAAGATCAAAGCCACATCATTAGTCACATCATTCAGGCTGTAGGAGTTCAGTTTCAAAGACCTTTTTCAGCAGTGCCATCCACACACATTTTATTTTATATTCTGTCCCTTTTTAGTACTTGTAAAAGTGAGCTGAACACACGTGTTACCCGTTTGCCCACTTGGTACACGATGTCGTGCGTTTATCGGCTCTGCAACGACGCATGGCGACGTCCTCAAACTGTTTTGATAAGGCTAAAAACATCTAGTCGGGATGCACGTTTATGTTATTTCGTATTTAAAAAGACAGTATTTTAGAAGACAGCCATGCTACGTGTTTTCGGGAGCAGAGCAGCTGGTGGCATCAGAT
>JABJVR010000018.1:209155-220163 GCA_025773905.1 Chitala chitala | reverse complement strand
TTTTATTAATAGTCTTAAAATCATTCATTTAGCATTTCTTCATTAGCAGTGAACTCCATGTTGTCATTAAAGGCCTGCGCAAACAAATGCTCAATGAAACAAAAAAAGACAAGACAAACTCTTAGATTATTGTTGCTTTTGGGTGTTAGAAGTTGCACTCAAGTGATGTATCTAAAAAAGGAAAAGCAGATGATGAAGTACCAGTGGTTTACCAGTTGTCACAATTACTGTTGACTTTTCACCTTTTGTTATTGTCTGACTGGCTGTGGATGCGAAAACAATCTGAAAGTTGAAGCATCCCTGGCCAGATATACTGTATATGAACACAGAACAAATTGTGCATAATTATAATAATTAGCATAATTTCCATTCAGACATCCGTCTTTTTAATAGCCTCCATATTCTATTTCATCTAAGTTCAACAGCTAAAACTACAAATGTCAAATTGCCCATTTACCAGTTTCCAATGTAACCACACAGCCCAAATGCAGCATAAGCCTGGTCTGCATTCTGACTGATTAGTGCATCAGCCTCATGCACCAATAATAAACAAGACAATTTTAAAATATGTTGAGAGACATGGCTGACTTTCAATTTCTCATTATTAACAAAATTTTGTACAAGATTTCTCACGTCTTTTTGTCCCATTCCTGCCCTGCACATTTGGCTTACTGCCTGCCCTTACCTGCAACTCCGAAAATGAGCCCTGCGCCCAAAACTATTGGGTTGGGTCCCACGGGAGACCTCTACTGCAGAGCAGGTACAGGTGTTAGGCAGGCAGGGCACAGGGAGTGTTCCCCTGTCACTGGTCTGCCATTACAGTAAGTATAACACAGGAACTGCTCTAACAACATCCTACTTCATTCACACCATAGCATCTACAAAATATGAGAACAAAACATATATTTAATGACTGGTGTTTTAAGTTATGGAGAAACTTGTCCATGAAATAGGCTCAATGGTCTGGATTTCACCTGTAACAACATACCCAAAATGCGTTCTTACTTGAGGGGACTACCCTGGTCCTCAAACCCCCACAACACAGCAGAGACAAATTACTCCAGACAGCATTCACCACACATAAGTTTACAAAAGTTTTCTATTTTCCTTCATCCTGCTATAATAGCAAAACAACAGGGCCCTGTGGAAAGCAAACACACACATACCGTATTTCTCCTAATAAACGCGCCCCCAACCAATAATACAGTACGAGACAAGTGATTAATGTAGTGACATAGAAACGTGGTCAATGCGTAGAAGTGTGGATTTGCAGAGAATGAATGTGCAAATGCAGTAAGTTATATGCGTTTTCTACAAGTAAAGATTATTTAATTAACACAAAAAATGCTACATTATTTGGACAAAATCCGTTTCTGAATCCCAAATTGATTTGCCGTGCGTTGCACCAGCATCACTTGTAAAACACAAGTAAAGTTCAGATATTTTCAGTAGTTTTTCAATACATGCACCTTGAATTTCATCCGATAATGAAGTTAATCGAGTACAATAATGTCTTCAAAATCTATGCTATTCTAACTGAATTATGCACAATTCATTCGGCATTTGTCATGTTTATGGCGTTTTCTTCAAATGTAACTGGGCGACCAGCTCCTGACTTTCTTTTCTCAGATTTAGATGTATTGTGTAATCGTGTCTTATTTTGGCACCAATTTTGAACTCACCAACGATGAACACTGAAAACTTTCGCAGCAAAATCTTTCCTTTTTCCTCAACCAGTGCAATTACCTTAGGTTTAAAAAGCATCTGTGTACAACTTTTTGCTCACCTGCGTTTTTGCTCACCTATTTCACCTGCGTTTAAGCATTACATTATTTTGTGCCAAATATGCCTAACGGAAACTCTGATAATGACTGAATTTTATTTCTTTTTATAAGTCATAATTAACAGGACTATAATTTTATCTTTTTAAAGAACGTAGAAGAATGTAAGGCTTTTTAGTAACAACTTGTTGTTTTTAAAGGTTTTTAATAACTTGAACTTCTCATTTTAAGGGTTTTAAAAACTTCATAATTGGCACATTTTGGCCTCAAATAGACACGCCCTGCACATAACCTGTAACGCACCTGGGTGCGTTAATGAGGAGAAATACGGAAACATTAATAACAATCATCGAGGAGCCTTGACAAAGTCAAGCAGCTGGCTGATGGAGTAATCAGGATAAACACACTGTACAGTGTGTTAGCACTCACTGTCTCTGCTTGTTTCAACAAACCAGACATAACACAGTCTTCACACACTGACTTTGTTTTACTTCCAGTTAGAGAAAAAGCCCTTTAATTTTTACCAATAAAGTGATAAAACAATCAGGAGGTGTGCCTGAACATCACACAGGCCATCCGTACCAAAACCCAGTTCTCCTGGAAGACAGAGCTGAACAAACCACTCAGTGAACTTGAGACGGCCAGCTCTACACAGCAGACCCACTTTGGCTGTTACCCGTACCGTTCTTAACTTGGAGACCATTAATATTCCTCAGAACATGCAGCAGTTTCAGTTCTCTGAAGAGCACTTGGACTTCTTCCTGTCAAACAGATATCCACTTCCAGTTTGTGCTTTTGATTGACTACTGGTTTCTGGCCATGTTACATATAAAAAAAAAGTTTTAAAATGGCCTTTGGAGGGCTGGAATGTTGCAGGCTGGCCCATCCTGCCAAGGCCACCTTCCCAGTGCAGCACCTCAGCAGCTGAAGAAACAGCAAAGACTCACTCTTTCCAGCCCGCAGGAACCCCAGCACAGGACTGACAAGTGGCCTAACACAGAGAAGCCACATAGCTCACCATCCACTCCAGAGAATGCAACATCCACTCCAGAAAGTGCAACATCCGCTCCAGAGTGCAACATCCACTCCATGTCACTCTTGGCTCCAGCTCACATGCTTCTTGCTATAAGCCCTGTTTCAAACTCGGCCCAGTTTGTTCCCTGTTTACATAATGCTGTTTACTTAACAAACATTTCGTTGCACTTTAAGCACCTCAACTTCACATGTACAGCTAGCACTGACCCCAAACTCAACTAACTGCTAATTACTCTAACAACAATCTATAAAATGGTGCCAACCTGTTCACCTGTTCGTTACAAGTAGAGAAATACAAAAAAAATTAGCTTCAGTATGCTGCTGGCTTATTCTTAATATCAATGTGTTATTTAATACGTCACATTATCATAACCAAAATACCAGAAATAATAAAGGAGAATAAAATATACATATCAAGCAACTGGTTCTGACATCTGGTCTGCAAGGAATCCAGATATTAAGTTCACAAACAAATTAGCATTTAAATGAGCGGGGATTTTATTCTTCAAGGTTAGGTGTTTTTTTTATTTTTTATGAATATTAAACCGTATTTCTTTTTGTGGCGGATCTCATTTCTACAGCCTGCTGTTCCAGAGCTGTGTTGATGTACGTACAGGTGGGCAATATCACTGATTAATGATGTGGTGGTGAAGACTGGTCCGCAGAAAATGCACAGAGTCATTTAGCCTAAAGATTTCACCCTCCCTGCAGCGATGATGAATTAACAGCATGTTTGCACAAAGATTTCCCTCCCCCATTCTCTCCTCTCACGGGAACTCCTAACTCAACACGGTGTTCATACACCAAGAGACGGGTAACAACTGCAGTCCAGCAGCACTATGTAACAAACGGAAGAAAAGGTGTTTGGAAAGAGGGGGTCTATGGGCAGAAAACCTGGACTGGATTTATGGTGAGATTCCCTCTGACAGCAGGCATCGCAGAAGTTCTGCCACCACCCACTCCTCAAAGACCGTAATTGAACGACCTCTGGAAAAACACAGCCAACACAAACCTTTCTTTGTTTTAACTTGTACAGTATTGAAATACCCCAGTGTCAGCCCAGACCTGAGGAGCCTCCACTGTAAGGTCATTAAGAGGTCCATCTTGCAGGATCAAACTGAAAATGAGAATTGCATAAAGAAGAGTCCAGTGTAGCACACACAAACACAAGGTGGTGTTTTTATCAGATGAGCTCACATACTGTTTGTTTAAGAGTTTATTGGGTATTCTAGGTTATGGTTAAATAAGGTACATGGTCTGCATGTTTAACTATTATTGAAAGACCAAGATAAGGGCAATATTGGCTGCAGGCATGACGAACAAGGAATTACAAGAAGACGATATGTCATTAAACCCAGTTCCTGTTGAGGTAACATATTTGACCAATTGCAATAAAGCAACAAGCCTAACATTTCCAAAATTAATCTCCCCCATAATATGCTTGATTCATGAAGCTATACAAATGCAAGTTATTTCCAATCTAGCACTCGCGAGCTGGGCTATTGTAATGACGGGCGGATTAACTTGTAAGCCCGGTGATGTAGAGACTTTCACTGATTTCCCGGGCGTTGTGTTTACAGTCTGCTCAAAGTGCATGCGGGAGTGCCTCTAAATAAAGTCATCAGGAGGAGGCTTCCCAGCGCTCCATCACCGTTTCCCTCCATTTGATGATTACTTCGCCTGGGGCAATGCTGCCTGCTGGCCCCTGCCTTCACACTCACTCATCCGTTTAGCCGATCGAAAGGATACAGCTAAAGAAGGATCAGAGAGCTGCAGAGAGACAGGCACAGTGAGCTGGTACAGAAGAGTGGCACTAAACAAACACATAAGAGATGAGTGACACTCCCATGGTAACCATCCACATGATGTGGGCTCAGGGGCCTGGTTTGCTGTCCTGGGTCACAATGCTTTTTATGTTCTTGAAACACATGAAGGGCTGATTAACACAATACATATATTACAGTATTTTAAACATGGATTTTTCGAGAGCACCGGAAAGGATTTGGGAACACAAGTGGTCTTAAGAAGCTGGTGGTCAAAAGAATCCGGATTGTAGGATCTCTCAAGCAAACGTGCTTCAGATTGACTATACACAGCGTTGCAGTTGGCAGTAAAGCAAAGGCCAGCCTTAACATTTGCTAAAATTAAGGAAAACAGTACAGAAACACTTAGCCTTGGATAACAAATTGACAATCAGGTATCTTTAAGTGCCCCAATCCTCCTCCTGAACACACACACACCCTAAGTACAACAGGAAATAATAAATAATAAATTAAAAAAGGTCAGAGCTGTAGAGTACCATTCCCCTCCCAACGATGCCATGAGATGCAGCGTCACCGAGACTCAAACTGAGCCCAGACACACCAAGCAGCAGCCTAAGGAACTAAACTAGCATCTCTCCCTGATATCATGCTCTGACTCACTACTCACAAGAGTGAAATATTCCCTCTACGAAGTCTAAACGGAGTGCTGAATCGTGCATTCGGAGGCGGTGAGGTACGGGGGGGCATTCATCTTCATCTTCCATGACTCACTACTGGCACACTTTTTCCCAGGTGAAAACACAGGGTCACTGAAGGAGCCAGTGTGTACTTACACAGCCCAAAAAACACATACTGACAATAAAACATCCAAAGCAGAAATAGTGGCATTTTAATATACTGCAATATTTACAAGCAACCTGCAAATACATTCCATTGTCTTTAGAGAGGTGAGAATCAGATATTTGTTGATAACATGGTCTATGTGGTCCTGTATGTAATTTTTAAACACGAACCCAGACAACGTCCATTAAACATATAATAAACATATGACAACTTTCCAAAAAGAACAAATGCCCATCGCACATATGTTCCGACACGTGTTTCTTGCTTGAGCAAAACACTGGCTGAACCACCACAACACTGACTGTTCTGAACTGATTCCAAACCCAGCTTGCTTACAGCTGTTACACCATTAGATATGACCAGTGCATGTTTCTTCTAAGACTGACCCAAGAAGGAAAAATCCTGACTGGAACCACTGAATCCCACCCAGGAGACACACTCCGCTAACTTCCTTTCAATCATCACACAGGGGGCAGGGGAAATCCTGTAGGAAGAAGTGTGCAGTTTGAAAAGGGCTCACTCATTTACAACAGAGATGTAAGTGTCATCTAAAGCGCAGGAAGAAGAAAGGGACAGTGCCAGAAATCAAGAGGAGCTCAGGTGCCCAAACTTGACGGGGGAGTCGCACACACCAGGATGGCTGCTTTCCACCATAGTCCAAACTGTTCACAAGAGTCGTCCATTCTGTCACCATGTACAGAGCACCTGTACACACTTAAACAAAACAATGCACTTACAGATATATGTAACATTCAACCAATCAAGAAATGTGTTCGTTTACTGCTGAACATCCAAATATCTTGCTTTGTGAGAATTGTTTTTGCTGTTACAGAATAAGTATAAATAAATGTTTTTTCACACGTAAGATGAAATCATTTATCATTTTATCAGCGAGAGGTGCAGCATTTCCACCTCACCTTTGCTTTTCTGTTTTCAACCTTCATTAAAAAGTGCATACAAAGAAATACAAAAAAATGCCACTGGTGTCCACTGGCTGGGCAAGGTCAAAGGTGCCATGATGGATGCTGTGTATTCGGGCTTGCGCTAAACTAAAATGCTGATATGCTCCCCACGCTGGTTAGCGGTCCCAGGCAGATGATCGCCTCGTGGGGGGAGAGGGGTGTGTGCAGATCCAGACCCTCCCCGCCACTGTGCCACCATCGCCTCGTGCTCTGAGGCCAGTGCATACACAATGGGCGGCGAGCAGGTGCAAATGCGCGTGGCCAATTAATCGGTTCTGCAGAAGCAAATCTTTTATCATATGGTCAGCAGCATTGGGCCCCTCTTTGCACTTACTGAGGGGAGGGAGAGCCCTCCAAAAGCGGAGAGGAGAGGAACAGGCAAGCCCAGCTATAGCAGCAGAGCAGAGAGGAAACCGGCATGAGCGGGATGCCCCGGCCTCTGGCGTCCCACAGAGCGCCCTCCTCTGTGAACTCCCGACGCTTTGCTTGTCAAGCTCAAACAGTCACATTGCACATTTACACGTCTAACACAAAACACTACTTAACAAGTTAATTCATTTTTAAAACTCACACATTAAGGGATTTCTACAATATTACCAAGCCTGCCCCCTATATATCTTTCCTTCTATAGGGTGGAAAGCAATTTATAGAATTATTTTCTAACTAAGAAAATGCTGTTTTTAACTCAAAGAAAATGTTGGAAATTAAGCAAGAGAAAGTTGTAGTTTCCTTTTAATCAATCCTTAGCTACACATGTGGGAAAAGGAAGCCATCCTACACTTCTAAAGGATTCATAATTGATCTGTGAAAACTACAACCTCATGGCAAGTTCTCCCACCTTTATTTCCCATGCAAAAAATATGAAAGGTACAAATTAAAGCAAAGTCCATACTTGCTAAAGACTACCCAAATAGGTACAAACTTCAAAACAATTTTGTACTGTTAAAGTGCCCACAAATCATAACAAAGCCACATATATTTACTGTTCTTCAAGGCAGGGAAGGCACAAAGGTGAGAGTGTAGGGCACTCATGGTCTCCCTCTTTTCCTGCCACTCTATAAACATCCAGGAATGAGTGACAGACATCAGCAGCAGCACCCACACGCCTCAAACTCTGCAAGAGCTTCCATTTTCACCTTTCCTCCCTGCAGAAAACCAAGCGCAGACCTGAGCAGAGAGGTGACACTAATACAAACACGCCCACTTCAATAGGCCCATGTCTTCTACTGGGTGACCCTGGATCAGGACTGACAGCAGGGTCCGCAAATAAAGGGATAACCTTTCTGGTACAGGAGCCCACACAGGCCACTTCTTACACAGCTGTAAAAACATGCACACACAAACATACAGACAGGCAGATATATAGAGCAGAACATTCTACAATGTGTTATGTGCATTTCTTAAAATGAGTTTAAGAAAGAGAAGTAATCTGCAGGAAACAGTCACCCTTCCATCTCCTCGCACATAAATGGTGGATGAAGGGTATCTAGTGACCCAAGGAGCTCAACTGAGTCTCACCATCCCATAGAACCACGAGGAAATGCCAGCCTTCAACCCAACACCCACATCCCATGTGTCAAACACCTGGCTAGTGAAGCGTACGTCTGTTTTGGTTTCATACAGAATTTAACATGCCAGTCAGGATAATATAACAGTGAATATAACAGTGCTGCCTAGAAGTTGATTATAATAAATAATATTGACATGCACACGTCTTTTTAACAATAAGCAAACACTGGAAGCTCCTAACGATAAAAAGTGTTTAATGAATAGGAGCAGAAATTATCTACGTGTCTAAGAAATACCTTAGTATCTTTTCACTGCGTTTTAAATATGTTCTTAAGAGTCACTGCATTTCTGAGTATTGTATCCAAAATTCAAATCACAAAATAGCTTCATAATGAATGCTGATTATATGTAACGATTTGTACACGTTTTGACAAAGGCTGTTAGACATGTTTAATCATGTTTCTACTACTGAAATTTTAAAGTGCTCAAATATTCTGTTCTAGTTTCATTATGTAGTAAAAAAAAATGTAACCCACTTTCTCCACTGACATTATTTTAATTAAAAAGAATATTTATTTTTCTACAGCAAATGTGTGGGTTTCAGCTGAAAAACTGATTTATGATTATAATGTTGATGCTCATGTTTATTCAAATTTAAACTTCAATTTTAAAGTTTGATTCTTTGTTGTCCACAGGCAACCAAAGTCAAATCTATTCCAGTTTTAGAAACACAGAACAGCTAATGTTCCTGTACACAGGAGGTAACTACAATGCAAGGTTGTTTTGGACGGCACAGAGGGTCCAGGGTCCTGACAGCCGACCTGGGAAATGGCAGAGGCCTTCCTCAAGGGTCCTGGGAATGATGAGCCATCGCCTGCAGAGCCGGCAGCCGACCATTCGAAAATGGCCCGGCATCCTGTACTTTCACATGGAATCACGGCCCACACCCAGAATGGCTGTCAAGCTGACATCAGAGATTAATGTAAGGCTCTGTAGGTGTCTCCTTGGGCGTCCGCAAACTGCAAGGGACGTGTGAGGCAGCAGGGCCTGCGTACACGAAAATGTGGCTCCTCACACGAAACACGGGCTGCTGCAGTGCGGCGCTCAGTACCATGTCTAACTAAACTATGCCATAGCACTGAGGCTACTAAACTATGCCGCGCGCGCGCACACACACACACACACCACACACACACACACACACACACACACACACACACACACAGGCATACAGTGGAGTGTGGGGTTACATCCACACAAGTGTCTCCACTTACACCTATGAAGGAGTCCTCTAAACCTCCCCCCAAAAGGAAAACGAGAACCACTCAGGCCTATTTTAAGCTACAAATCTTTATTCATTACGTACACTGCTAGTTAATTCTGAAAAGGCAAAAAAGCTGAACTAATAATGACAAAAATGGGGAATGTTAGACAAAGCTACAAGAGTGCTTAATGAACTTAATGATGAGTCAAAAATGAGTACTTCTTCTACAGGTCAGAGGAAAATGGAAAACGGGTAAATAGCAGCTAAACAGGATGTGTAAACGAAGTTGTTTTAATCAGGAATGTACTGCTGAGAGACAAGCTATGGGGGGGGTTTCTTCAATCACTGCCGGGTGCATCAATCTTTAGTCATGTTACATTAAAAAAGGAGCCGTCAGCAGAACGCTGCCTATTGTCACTTTAAATGAGATTTGTTGCTGGCAACAGACAAAAGGTGTTGATTTCTTTTTTCCCCAGGTTCTATCTTCTATTTGCCATGTGCATTTAAAATTCATGACTGCTCTGTGACACTGCGGCCTCCGAAACGCAGACCAGTACCAGCTGAGCACATGTTTTCCCCCTGGTCACACAATGTCAACACATCTCTGAGAAAGCCAGCTGTCCCCCTGCGAATGTCTGAGACAACACTAAGAAAGCACCAAAAGCAGGAGAACGTGTTTAAAAACAATGCCCAGATGGCTAAGATTCCAGCTCAGGAGGTGTGCTCATATCCTCACTGATGCTCCAACACAGTGCCTCATCTGCCTCAGCGTGCCACTCAACTGTAACTGCAGGAGGAGGTGCAGAGGTACAGGCAGTCAGAGGAGCGGGGGCCTGTTCACATCATACCTGTTAGAGAGGTGACGCTAACCCACAGGCCAACTGAACACAAGCCACAGGCCAACTGAACACAAGCCACAGGCCAACTGAACACAAGCTACATTACTGTGCACAATGTAAACATACAAGGACAGCCCTAATTTGCATAAAACTGCAAAGGTATGCACATCCATAACAGCGTTTCCTCTCTGGTCAAAAGGGATGGAACAATACAGTTACACTGAAAATACTGGGTCACAATTCGATTTTCTCACCATATTCAAAACAAAAGTAGAACAAAAAATATTTTTATTTCTGTGGCAAAAACAAGTCTAACACAATGCCAAAGCATGTTTCTTCTTGACAGGCAGTGGCTGGAGCTTTTCATTCTGGTGGCACTATAAACGCTGCATCATATTTCTAGTGTTAGCAGTTGGATAAGCCATATTTTCCCAAGCGGTGGTCCACAGACTGGTGCCAGGCTGTGGGCTGACATTTACTGGGCAGCAAACTGACCGGGAGCTGCTGAAAAACAGCCAGCAGATTAGCAGGCCAAAGGTGATGTTAAAAAAAGAAAACATTAATTTGAAAATATCAACTCATTCATTTGCTCTACCGCCTTATCTAATGCAGGGTTGCAGGAAGCCCAGAATTCCATCCCAGGAAGCACAGGGTGCAGGCCAGGGGACACTTTGGGTGGGGCACCAACCCACCGCAGGACACACACACACACACACACACACACACAATGGGCAATTTGCAAATGCCAGTCAACCTAATCTGCATGTCTTTGGACTGTGGGAAGAAAACGGAGAACCCAGAGAAAACCCACCAATCACGAGCAGAACACGCAAACTCCACGCGCACAGACCCGAGGTGGGAATCAAACTCTGGGCCTAGGGGGGACGAGGCGATGGTGCTAACCATCACGCCACCATTGGGGATGCTGCTGTCCCAGAACCTGTGTGTGTGTGTGTGTGTGTGTGTGTGTGTGTGTGTGTGTGTGTGTGTGTGTGTGTGTGTGTGTGTGTGT
>JABJVR010000018.1:190579-209055 GCA_025773905.1 Chitala chitala | reverse complement strand
GACTATAAAACCTTCCAGGCTTCTCTGACACTGAGGCTGAGCTAATATTTCATTTGTGCATTAATGTCGTCCTGTTTATTATTAACTACTTTGTGCAGGTCTTTATAGCAAAGTCTCATAGCAGCATGCAGCACGACACCACCATCCATGTGCATGGTGCGTATTATCACTTGTTCATGATGCATCGTGGCACGATGTGTCGTTATATCTCTACTGTTCAAGTCTCCTGTGCTGCTTTTTAATGAGTCCTACACACTGATAACTGCAGCCTGACAACAACTGGACAAGAAGACATCTTAGCCTGCACTCCTGATTAACATACTAACAGAAAGCCTGAAACTGGCAGAGCAGCCAAAGAGGACAATGTGACTGCATCTGTCCCCCTTTCAAAAGGCATATTTAAAGCTGGAAGCTAAGCCTGGACCATTGACGTTCACACCAGAAAGGAAATTAACTAAAGCAGGACCATAAACGCACTCAGTGTAACTTTCATTTACCGCCTTTTAAAGTAATATACCGACCAATAAAGCTGCTCCCTGTGAAATGGATGCGGCAACTTAAAATTCTATCTGTCCCAAATTAATAGGAATTTAATGCAAAATGTAACTGCATTTAGATAATATTTTCCAATGCAATTTCCCTGATAAATGCCCAGTGCTGGTGAGACATCAGCACCAGCACAGTGGATGCAGGGCACAGAAACAGCAGCGTAATGGACAGCCAGTGTGATGACAGGCGTGTGCTTGGGCCATCGCGTGGCCGTCCACACACATCCTCCACATAATTCAGCACTTGTGTGTGCGACCCTAAACCAAGCACAGCAGCAGCACAGCTGAGCCAGTCGGGCCCTGGATGGTTTGGCTGAAGGCTGACAAGCTGCCCCCATCTGAAATGAGGAGACTGTATGCTGAATCAGGAGAAGCCCTTCGAAACTCTCATGAGCAGACAGGCCCTGCTCGTGGCTGACAATCTGTCACTCTCACACAAACTGTCAGAGACTTAATCTGAATGATGTTTCCATGCTGGAAGTGGCCCAGAACAGGACTGCTCTGACCTTCACCGATTTAAAAGAGCAGAGAGGTTATCAGAGCGGTAACAGACAAGTCACACAAGGACAAAAGGCAGTGAACAAAGGAAGGGACACGATGGTGAGTATTTACCCAGGATGTGCCGTGATGATTACACTTTTCTCATAAGAGAAAATAACATCTTCCTTTAAAGCATTTTCATTTGTTTCATTTTAGTCCCTCAGTTAAAAACAAATACAGTAAACTTTATTTTGAAATAATACTGCACCCTTTTAAACTAGAATGGGTCCAGAAATGAATCCTCAATTTGACACAACACACGAAGGCAACAAAACTGCCAGCAGTTATTCAGACATACACGAGCTGTTGTCATCCAAGTGCAGCACAAGCTAGAGATCAAACTCACCTCCTGATTGTATACTTTAACATGCTTTCACAAAAATACTACTCCATATAAACAGCCTATGCATTGTCATGAATAACTGCAAAATCAGTTTGTCCAAAAAAAAAAAAAAACACTTGGCTTTTTCAACTGTTAAGCCAATTCAGGCTAATTATGCCCTGACTTCTGCGGATATGTGGTCCAGTGATCAGGGCTTGGTGAAAGAAAAGGAGGGACACGCATGGATAGCCATAAGTGTCATGAGACAGAGCCGGCATGCTAATGTAATTACACCGCACTGCCCATCCTGCCCCAGTTAACACTCTTACATAGTGTTGCTGGGCCTGCTGGGGTTTTTAACTCCCCTATTCATAGGTCTCCGTGGATACGGGGTTTGCCCTAATTGGTTCCCAAGCACAGCCCAATGCAGCAGCCTTTGTGGTGGCTGATCATGTCCTACCCACCACAGCAAAGGAAGCGTCTCACAGACTCTACAAAAGCAGCAATAAGAGGCAAGGCACGTAATTAATGGGGATACAAAGTGGCTAATTTGCAATGGTTATTTATACTAAAGCGAGACAAAGACAAAAATGCAGAGTCTTTCTGGTATGAGAATTAAAAAGCACCTTGGATCCAGTGAGGAGTGAACAGAAGCCTTGGACAGAGCTTCCATCAGTAATTATATCCTTCAGGGGTTCCATTATATCTTCCTCATGGGAGAGGCAGGCAAAAGAGGTGTAGAATTTTTAATGGTGATCAAGAAAACCTCAACACATTTACAACCACCTGCTTAACATTTTAACGATCATCTTAACCTGCCCTTGTGGTGAATGTTAGGGCGCTTTCTCACCACACCAAAAACCAAACGTTTGGTAGTACAAAACAGAAAAAAACTGTACCAAAGTCAACGGTACTTCTTCTGTTCATTTTCCAATGACGTGAAGAACTGGAGCAGAATGACATCATCCGTAACTGGCCCAGAGTGACATTTAAAATGAAAGCATATTTTCTGTCCTTAATAATTAAATCTTTTAATTTGGCAGACGGCAAAAATGCAGAACATCCAAAAAGTGAAGAGACAAAATGCAGTGTGTAATTCAATTTAATGGAAGTTATTTCATACAACTACAGCACAAAAAAAACACAAGTAATTGTCTTTTATTCCCACCCTTGAACACATCAAACAAAATGTAAGTCATTAAAAATGTACTGCTCTGATTCAGTGTTTTCATTAATTGAATATGATGAGGAAAACCTTTTAACAATTTTAAATCACCAACGGCTCTAACATAAAACAAATTACACCTCTACTTAGAAAACATTACCTATTACTGTAAAACACTATCTATTACTGTATAGTATGGTACATAGCCACTCTCTAAATAAGATGAAGTATACTTCAACCAGTGTTAACGCTTGGGTTTTTTTTTTTTTTTTTTTTTTTTTTAACTTCATCTAATGTTGTTTTCTGAATGCTACACTTTTCAAGATGGCGGTAAAATTTACAAAACATTACAAGTGGTCCCACTAATTCATGTTTTCAAAACCATAACATCAGAAAAGTAATGTTTTGAAGTTCATTTCAGACCCCCTGAATGTATTGTTTGAACATTCTTCCAGAAGTGCATTTATGACATCAGGCATTGATGTTGGACAAGAAGTCCTGGCTCCCAGTCTCCACTCTAATTCATCCCAAAGGTGTTCTATAGGGTTGAGGCCAGGATTCTGTGGAGGCCAGTCAAGTTCCTCCACCCCAAACTCGCTCATCCATGTCTTTATGGACCTTGCTTTGTGCACTGGTGCACAGTCATGTTGGAACAGGAAGGGGCCATCCCCAAACTGTTCCCACAAAGTTGGAAGCATGACATTGTCCAAAATGTCTTGGTATGCTGACACCTTAAGAGTTCCCTTCACTGAAGCTAAGGGGCCAAGCCCAACCCCTGTAAAACAGCCCCACACCTTAATCCCCTCTCCAACAAACTTTACAGTTGGCACAATGCAGTCAGGCAAGTACCGTTCTACTGGCAACCACCAAACCCAGACACGTCCATCAGACAGCCAGACAGAAAAGTGTGATTTGTCATTCCAGAGAACATGTCTCCACTTCTCCAGAGTCCAGTGGCGGCGTGTTTTACACCACTGTGTCCGACGATTTGCATTGCACTTGGTGATGTAAGGCTTGGATGCAGTTGTTTGGCACTGGAAACCCATTCCACAAAGCTCTCTATGCAATGTTGTTGTGCTAATCTAAAGGCTACATGAAGTTTGGAGATCTGTAGCTATTGGCTCTGCAGACAGTTGGTGACTTCTGCGCACTGTGCACTTCAGCATGCGCTGACCCCGCTCTGTCATTTTACATGGCCTACCACTTCACAGCTGAGTTGCTGTTGTTCCCAGTTGCTTCCACTTTGTTATAATACCGCTAACAGTTGACCGTGGAATATTTAATAGCAAGGAAATTTTTACAGATGGACTTATTGCACAGGTGGCAACCTATCGCGGTACCATGCTTGAATTCACTGAGCTCCTGAGAGTGACCCATTCTTTTACAAATGTTTGTAGGAGCAGTCTTGCTTGATTTTAAACACGTGGCCATGGAGGTAATTGGAACACCTGAATCCAATGATTTGGAGGGGTGTCCCAATATTTTTGGCAATATACTGTATGTCAAAACAGCAGCCAGGTAATAAACAATAACCCTCCCTGCCTGGTGGGGACAGCAGAATGCCTGAAAATGTATTACAGAAAACCACAGGTGTATCTAAGCTATTGTGCTTCTTCAGTTGATGTCAGACCCACTGCCACTGCAAGCATCTCTGTTGAAATGTCAACCAAAGGCTGTGGATACCCTGCCATTGTGACCTAGAGCCTGGCCACACTAACATTAGCAGAAAGAAGAGCTGTTGGGTCTTCAGATGTCAGACACAATAAGCAGCAGGAGAGCAGCACCAAAGGCTACTCACCAGCTACAGCTGTCGTGTCCAGCTGCTGTGCTGTTTCTTACTCTTCCACAGCCTCTGGCTGCAACAAAGTCAAGCTCAGCTTGACCTGTTGGTTTTGCCATTTTGTTTGCTAAATTTATTTCCTTAAATAACATGGAAATGAAGAATAACAGTGAGCAGACTACCAGAAAAAAAAACTAGGAGTAGAGCCACATCTAATGAGCTGCAACATGATCGAAACACACAACAAGCTATAGATTGAATAATATACCTACTCAACAAAAAGAAAAATGATCCCATCAACTGTCCAGTAAAACCAAACAATCTGGGTTCACTGTAAGGGGGATGAACCTTCTTCAACAGGCCTCATGTTCATTATAGTACCATTTTGTCCCAGGCTCCACTGAGGTAGGAGTCAGCCATGAGCTCTTCTTTGTTCTTTTTAGTTCTACAAGAATAGAATACCTAGAGAAGACACTCTGTAGGCATGGTGGTACGAGCAATGACATCAATCTATACTGACTTAAATGTAGCCCTGCTGTTCTATTGCCTGTTTCTGCAATACAAATTAGTCCCTGTAGAGGGCAGAAGAGAAGAAAACTTCTGCAGCATGTCTCAGAGCATCTGCTCTTGCACTTTTTCCAACCTTTTCTACAGGGGTTTATGGCAGGTTCATAACAGACCATAAAACCTACACCAGCAGAACCAAATAAACAAGATGAACAGTGTTCTTATTGTAAAATATGCTCAACGTGTAAATATTTATGTTTTCTTAACTTTTCGGTCCTCTAATGAAGCTGGAAAACTGGTTCCCATGTCTGAGTTGCTGCATAGAGCCCCCACCCAGTAGACAGATTGGGATGACTGGGTTGTCAGAGTGAGCATTTAGTGAGGGAGTGTGTTCTGACAGGAGTGTTAAGTCACGAGCCTCAATGCAGAAAGCCAGAAGAACAACATGATGGTCCCCTGATGTCTAAATCACTCTACAGCTCTGCTGTGCTGCAAATACAGAGAGCATAAAGAACAATGTGTACATACTGGTCCAGCACAGGGTACTCTCAGGTATAGCCAGTACATCACAAGAGCCACATCAATACTGCAATTAACGGGCAATTAACGGATATATACAAAACCTTTCAAATGCAGAGTTCATGTAGCTGCGAGTTGAAGTGAGCAACAGCCTTATTCAAGATACTGACTCATCCTTTGTAGTTAAAGACTGTTAATGTGTGTTAATTAAATTTGGCCTGTTTAAATTTTTACTAACTCCATTATTTTAAGTATTAAACAACAGGACACAAAGGTAAAACTGTGATGCACTGAATCATGACACTGGTATGGCAATGAACATTGTACTATATCATAAGCTAGTTGGCAATATCCAGCCCTATATTGCAAAACCTGGGAACCTACAATACAGCTATCTACATAACTCATAAGACCAAATGGCTAATTCAGGTAACTGACAATGTTCATCTTGACTCTAGGACTTAGATTCACTTTCAGAGGGAACTATAAGGGTGTTGTGTCTGTTCTAGGGGGACATGGAAGCAAAATTACCTCCAGTTCTGACTACAGCATCAAATTCAATTTAATTTATTTTTATACAGTGCTTTTTGCAACAAGTGGCCTCAAGGTACTTTATAGGAGTGAGTTATAGTTAAGCATGACACAGACCTAACTCCCCTCCATGCAGTGGAAATACCAATGACAGGAACTGAGGGACTGATGCCCTACAGACCACAAAATCAGCTCCAGAGCCAAGGGAAACACTGCCCAAGGCCCCAACACTACACGTTCCTACGTGAAAAATAAAGTGGACACTCCCAGAGTGACTGGAGCCTCATCAAGTGATCTCAGAGTGAGGATGAGCTTACTCCACAGAGAGAGGAGCCACGAACCCCAGACAGCTGCTGAACACTGAACATCTTCCTGGGATCATTTCACAACATGAGCACTAGCTGTCACTGTCTATAATCAGATGAAACCATATAATCTCACAGCTATGTATCACTTCTGCAATCAGGCCTGTCAAACAAACTAGAACCATTCTGCATAATCACTCATTTTTTCCCAATAATACCCTCAGAAAAAACGTACTGATAAGAAAAGGAAACAAAGTGTAAATCTCAACCTGAAAAACTGTATTCAGCAAACATGAGACAGAGGTCATGTGGTCATATGGACACTATTAACATGTTAGCTTTGAAGCTCAGGAACTCGAAGGAGCCGCTGTAAAAGAAGACAAATTCACAGTGTGGAGCTACGGAAGCCGCATGTTCCATGCTCTCCATGTGCAACACCAGCCATTCTGGAAAGGACCTCCAACCAGATGGGAAAAAAAAATCATTCTGGAAAATCCTCAGAGTGAGTAAAACGCTACTTAACAACACAGTTCCACATTATAAATGGCAACCACAGGTGGGTTTAGGTTACCCCCCGTCCTTCCCCTACCTACACATATTAATTTTATGTTCAATTCATAAGGTATACAGCTAAATCCTGTTTTGGCAAGTATAAAAACACAGCTGCACTGTTCAGTAAACTTCTGAGAGAAAGAAAACGTGCTTTTATCAAAAGTACACAAGACAAAGAACTTTCCAATTGTTATGTAAGCTTTATATGATTTATGGTTAATTACTCATGATCCCGTTAAAATTAATTATAATTATTTTCTGTCTTTTGGCTCAAGTATCTATTTACAATATGTATTGGTGTTGGCTGGGGGATGTAGGGCTGCAGAGAGACGGGGCTGCGGCCGAGGCACCGCAAGCCGTGACGGCCTCATTGTCTTCCCAATTACACAGCACAACAGCTAACATTTTCAGAGCATGGAAAACAGTAAAATTCAAAAATGAATAAAAATGTAGTCTCCAACGTCCCACTATGCCGAACTCCCATCTGCCCCTGCTTTCACAATAAAATGCTGAAGCACAGAAATTAGTGTGGTGCAAAACCGACAACCCTATTCACTGACTTCTTTCCAAATCCTCACCATGGAAAAATGTCACACTTAAACTAGATGTACCTTGTAACAACAGAGGCATAAAAGCCTTTGCTTTTTTGTGGCATCTTATAATGGAGCCCAAGACTGCCATTTCATAGCATCCTAGGTTTTACTGTGGCCTTAATAAGAAACAATTTATAGGTAGACATATCAATGGCAAGCTCAGTCATGTCTAATTAAGCTCATAATAAGGTCGAAAATGGCCATACCTGCTAGGCAAGGCAAGCTCATTACCATCCACGGTGTCTGTAGCTCTTCCATTTTTTTATTTCAGGAAGTCATTGAGGGTTTCATCATTTCATTTCAGTGGTGTGCTTTGATCACCGAGCAGTATAATGCACTAATGTTCACGGATGGCAACACACTCTCACTGCATGCACACATGCGTACAAAAATGCATACGCACGCGCACACACACGCACACCCACACACGAAACGGTCAACCTCCTTCACTATGAAAACAAATACATTGAATTCCAGCTCAGACGTGCATTCTGCCATTGTAATTGTAATTGTAATTGCATGCAAGTTGTCTGTTGTGGTTTTTTGTTTTTGATGATATGCACAGAGATGAACAGGGCCGACCTACCAAACTGACCTGACACGTTGTACATTATAATGGCCAACAGTTGCTCTTCCTTATGTATTAGACAAACATGAAAGCTCCCTAGAACAGAGCAGGTCCACACAAACACAGCATACACACACAGGAAGTTTGCCTTGAGCTGATTTTATCCCTTACTTTGTCTTTTTTATTCCAGTGGACCATCGGACGATTGCTGATTTAACAAACGTCTGCAAGCCTTCTGGCCCTGTCACTCTATCCTCCCTCATTCTCTCAGGTCGTTCTGCATAAAGTTCCTGTTAATAAGAATATTTAAAGGCAGAAACAGAGCAGAATGCACTGGCAAGACTCCCATCCAGAGGCTTCTCCACCAAGACCAAGGGTGTGACAGAGTGAAGTCTAAACTCCTGTGCTCCATAGACTCTCCTCCTAAAGGGTAGGCTACAGAGACTTACAGCACCCTCACACACACACTCTCACACACACACGCACACACGCACGCACGCAAGCACGCACACAGCCCTACGCAGTAGACCAGGTCTGTCTCCCTCAAACAGCTGTGCGTATGATGCCATACTGGACAGGAGGCAGCATGCTCAATAGTGGGTCAACAATCTACAATAATCAAAAATTAATCCTGACTCTCAAGGTCCCAACTTCATGTATATTTTCCATCTGGAACAAATAAGAACTAAAAATCCCAATCCTTCCAAATAAGTGGGGTGGGATATGATGTGGTGTGAGCACACCTCACCCTGAATTAAAATACACCTTGTTTTTAGAACATTTGTAAATCTACAGATTCAGCTGTCTGTGCTAGACAAGATTGTTCACATTATTTCAACTTGCGGTATTACAGTACTGTTAAAGACAAACACAGAGAAATTAGGAAAACAACCTGGCATAGTCACTGTGCTAATACTGTACAGCCTTAAAAAGATGAGCTTTGAAATATCACACGTAACTAACACTATACAAAGCAGATCAACACAACAGATGAAATCAAACCTTTCACTTAATTTATGAAAACTTTCAGGTCATTTACCTGCACATTGTTCCCTCTTTTCTAGCTGACCTTCTCTGTAGGAATCTGGTCGTTTATAGACATGGTAAAGTGGGGGGGACCAAGACATGACCACTCATTAAGCCCCCACCCCACCCTCTGTCCACCAGCTCCTGCCCTCGAGTTTAGAGCAGCACAATCAGACTCCCATAAGAGAATCTGTCACTAATGGAGACGTTCTCAGCCACAATTCATCCAACAGTTTAGTAAAAAGCAGCGGCCATATACACATCTTAGGAAAACAGAAGGAGCCAAAAACCTACAAACCAGATGCAGTTTTAACCATCCAAACCTCAAAAATAACACTAAAAATTAAAAATGTGTGTTTTCAAGCCTGCACTTATTCAACCAAAAATCAATTTGTTAGCTTTCGAGAAAATGACCCAGTCTAACTTGCCCCTTCCAATTACAGATTATAAAATGTTCACTGGAAAAGTGAATCCTTTTCAAAAGCTGTAATTATGCAGTATAATGGATGGTACAAAGATGAGCAGGGTGTCCTTAAAAACAATAACGAGGGCTAACTGCCCTACATGACCTTCTCATTACATTTTTAAATCAATTAAGCAGTGAATTGGAATAATCCTTCCTGTTTTGTTGCTATTGATATATTTTCTTTCCCTGGCTGCTTCAGGGCCATTTTCTTTCCTGCGGGGGAGATTTATGTTGCATAATTCCTTCCCGATTGAAATAAATCAGTATTCCAAAATTTCTTATTTCTTCCACTCAACGCCAAAAAAAGACGTGTGTGTGTGTGTGTGTGTGTGTGTGTGTGTGTGCGCGCGCGCATATGTGTGTTTATTATATACTGACATACAAAATCTGAGGGTTTCACTAACTGAATGTGTATATGGACAGCCCAGACTCAAGCTCCATTCTTGATGCACAGTGAGGAACTGCATATTTCTCATCACCAAAATAACATGGCTCTCTCACAATCCTGGTTGGCTGCTCAGTCTCACAGAAAGAAAGCTGGTTGAGAACACAGCGTTGTGTAAGGCCCAATAAGCACAATGGCATGCTAAGCCACACTGAACGTGCTTGGAAACACACAGCCAGAGCCCTGCACTCCACCATAGTATCTGCCCTCCGGTGTCCTTTTACATAATGTTTATTTGTCCAGGAAGAAGGACAAAGAGCACCAACATCTTCAACAGAGAGAACTCGACTACTGCCTCTCCAGAATGGACCCCACTCTTTCCTTCTTCGTGTATATCTTCAGCTGTGACTGTGTCACACATTATCATCAATTTTTTTGTCCCTAAAATGTACAAGTGTACAACATGTTATCAATTTATAAAGGTAGGTTATTTAATGGCTGAAGCTATTTGGGTACTTGGACCAAATAATGCAGACATTTCCTGGGACTGGCACTGATTAGGTCAGTTGTCTTCGGGGATTTGCACTAAGAACTCAGAACTTCCTCCAATATAATAATAATTATAACTTATAAGGGCACCTTGCCAGTACTCAATGACACACCTGGCTGGGCTGGAATTCGAACCAGGAGACTTCCACATCCCAGTCTGATGGTCTCCCCTTTGAGCCACCAAGCCACTAAAACAAAATGATGCAGCAGCAAGAGCACACAGCCCACAGGAGGTGCATGTGGCAACGCTGGCCATAGTGGGGTGGCGAAACCACCAAAACAGGAAGACTCCAATAAGTCAAACTTTGTGTTTACCTTTTCCACAGCCTCATTTTCATAATAGAAAGGAAATTTTTGCACACAACCATTAGAATGTGCTCGCTATGCAGGAAAAGGGAGGTACTGCAGCTGTGGAGACAGCCTCTCAGAAGTTAGCAACCATCACGCAGCAGAGCAGATGGGTCCATCTGCCCAACAGAACTCTACAACAATGTGTGTGCAATTATCCCTCATGACAGAGTGAGAGAAGACATGAAAACACATCCATCCATCATATGACAGAAGACAGACTGGGGCTTTGTCCCATCCACCCATTTCCATTGCCCTTTTCCACAGCCTCTAAAGGTACAAGACTACGTATCTCTTGGTCATAGAGGAGATCTGAGGGCCCTGTTGGATAAGAACTACAGGTGGGAAATAACTTTAGTATTAGAGAATTCTTCACCAAAATCTGCCTGCAGCCTTAGTGTCCAATGACAAATCCATTTTGTAAAGCATCAAAAAGGGTCTCTCAACCTGTTATGGCACATGCATGGTGCTTTAATAATTGGTTTTGAAAGTTTTCACACCCTCTAATTCGAAAAACTTCAATTTCTCCTACTAACACTCTCACCCACAAATACACACTGTTACCATTTCTAACGCTTTCATTTATTTGATATTTGAAATGATGGATGGTAAACCCATTGCTGTCATCTGAGTTAAAAGGCTTTAAATGACTGTAATTACCAGAGAAATATACTAAAGGCAGGATTACAGATCCTTTAAAGGCAAACAGCATACACAACAGCTGCAGTGGCATCTGAAATGCATTATTTAAACCAAAGGACTCCAGTCCCAACAAAATGGCTTACAGCAACCAGAACATTTGTTAAACATGCCAAGACGGATTGTCGTATTGTCAGCACAGGCGAATTAGTCAAACTGGCAGGGGCTTTTCCTTTAATATATATATATATTTTGGAAGCTGAAATACGTACGATTTGCTGTAATCTATAAGCATCCTGTAATTAATCAACTAATTCCCCCTCAGCCCCAGGTTCCTTGTAATTAAACTTCTCTAATAGCTTATTCTTTCTGCTCCACCACCTGCATTTCATTTGTTTATTTTCCCAAAGTCATACATCTGTGTGACTGTCAACCTGCCATAATATTAGTACAATAATCAAAGTAAATTAACAGCCCACACCCTCCCACCTACCATCTCTCCAAATAAAAGCCATTACAGTCATCACTCTCACTGTCCCCTAAGAGTTTAAGAGAGCTAAGGCTCTATCCCACAAGCGTACCGTCCTGATATAGCATAGAGGCCCAGCCCTCTGTGAGCAACATCCATGAATGGGAACAACAATGATGCAATCTGTCGATACTTGATTCATTCTCGACATTGGTCTGTACACACTAATAACAACAACAGATGCATGTTCACGTGCACCAAAGTGCAGGGCAGGCACCCCCGCAGACTTACCCACTCCTCCAGGATGAGCCGCACCGCTTCACTGGCTCGGCTCTTGTTACGGCATGCAAGGATGACCCGGGCTCCATGGAGAGCAAAGGACTTTGCTGTCTCAAAACCTTCACAAAAAAGACACGGACAGAGAAATGTTTAGGTGGGTAATGAGAGTGCTACAGCTCGCACGCACTCTCTCTTACAGACACATTTTGGAACGGTAAAACTGTAGTTACATGTTACTGAAATAATTTTATCACTAAGAAAGCCACAGGCTTTAATCACATGCCTTTCCAAGTGAAGTGATGAAGCAGATTGAATTAATTTGGTTAGACACTACCCAGGAAATTCCAAAGATAAAAACTGAACTTGAACACTGAACTCTGATCGGTGAATACACTGAACACGTACATAAACACAGCACAGGGAAGGCAGTAGTGCATCTAAAAGTACTGCCAGGCAATTTGGTATAAAACAAAACTACTCGACAGGAGGCATTCACAAGTTGGAGAATCTTATCATAGTTATGCTTCTCCTACATCAAAGGAGTACCGATAAGAACATTTACCCAATCAAAAAGCACCAGATAGACTTTTGAATTATCCTTCCAACAGCCTTTCAGTTCTCTGCTGGATTCATCCACTTAGGAGCAGAACTGACTGAACTGAAGAGTAAGCCTGGAAAGTTGGCTTTCACACTGAGGGCAACAGTGAATGATTCCTCAAGACCCACAAGAGATTTGATTCAGGATGCATGAGCCTCACTCGCTGTATGTTTTAAGTTCCAGGTAACATTCATGCTGCGGACAGGTATTCAGGCATGGACTGTCAGGTCAGCTCATTGCCTCTGTTTGCTGAAAGTGCTACACTGTAGAAAAATGTCTGAGCTTGTTATGAGGATAGCAGAACAGTGATGAACGGAAAACCATCTTCTGTTATAGTCCCATAATGCATCTGCACTCCGGCAAGCTTTTCATAGGGTCTCTGATTGATGCTGTTTTGATTGGTTTATGTCGTGCTCGTGCTGGCGTCAGCGTTTGACCCCTCAGCAATGATAAAGGGATAAGCTCTGGCACATGGACTGTGAAATGAAATATAGCTGGACGCCATGTTAGAAAGACACCTAGGAGACCTGGAGAGTCCCTTAGCTGCTAGGTAGCAGCCTTCCAGAATCTTCCATCGTGCAGACAGCATGAGGGCCGCCTCTGCTAGCATGAGAATGGCCAAAAGAGAGATGGAGGAATTCCCTATGTGAGTGTAAAATGCCTGGCAGTCTTTCAGCCACATAAAACTCAGAAACAATGTGTGGTAATCACTCGTCGCTTTCCAACTTGGCCACAGTTGCTCTGTTCAGTCCTACTTCCTTACTGTACTCCATTACTGGGTCAGCAGCCATAAACACACAGATTGGCACAAAGTATCAGGGATTTCCAAAGCTAAGGGTCAAAAGGCACAAGAGAAATACACATACCAGCCTAGATCAGATCATTGCAGATGTCTACTTCTAAGAAAGAAAGAGTTACAGCAACTTTAAGATGAAAAATAAAATAAAATGAGGATGTTAAAGAAACCAAGAGATATCCTGTGTTCTCCGCCTCCAACAGATAGCTAGCTGGCTGTCTGATTATCATCATTAATGAACCAGTGACAGGGTCGCGGACGGCCAAGGTTCACTGATGCTTGTGGGGAACAAAAGCTGGCTCATGTAGATCCAACAGAAGAACTTCTATAGCTCAAATTCCTGAAAAGGTTTGTGCTGTTAACTATAGAGAGATGTCAGAACACACAGTGCATCGCTGCATAGCCACAGACCGGTCACCATGCCCAAGTTGACCACCACCAACAGCACCTACAATGAGCACGTGAACACCATAACTGGACCACGGAGCAAGGGAAGAAGGTGGTCTGGTCTGATTAATCTTGTTTTCTTTTACAACCTGTGGATGGCCAGGTGCATGTGCATTGCTTACCTAGGGAACAGATGGCACCAGGATGCACTATGTGAAAAAGGCAAGCCAGCGGAAGCAGTGTGATGCTGTGTGTTCTACTGGGAAACCTTGGGTGCTGCCATTCATGTGGATGTTACTTTGATACGTACCACCTACCTAAACATTGTTCCTGACCAAGTACACGCCTTAAGGGAAACAATATTCCCTGATGGCAGTGGCCTCTGTCAGCAGGATAATGTGCCCTGCCACACTGCAAAAATGGTTCAAGAATGGTTTGAGGAACACAAGAACGAGTTTGAGGTGTTGACTTGACCTCCAAATTCTCATGCCAGACACCACAGCACACACTCAGAGGTCTAGTGGAGTCTACGCCTCGACAGGTCAGGGCTGTTTTGGCGGCAAAAGGGGAACCGACTCAACATTAGGTGGTCATCAATGTCAGGAACCTCACAAAGTCAACCTTGATACTTTGTGCACAGATGGGTGTTTTGGTGAATCCCCCAGTTTGCTACACCACATTCTTAACTACAACTGCATTCAGAACAGTGAAGGACTGGTACAGTGATGGAGGACATTAAATGCTGTCCTTGTTACCATGGCTGTATTGCCTGCATCTAATAAATAAGTACCGTCACCATGTTGTTGATTAATATTACCACATCTCTAAATTTACATTTCAATATCATAAAACATTCCTTCTCAATTTACTATGGAATCATGATGAACACTTCCATCCCTGCTGATACATTAGTTTAACATAGTAATTCTCATCCTGCTCCAGTTCTAAAATTGCACGTTTTAAGGGTACGTTTCTGTACAAAGTACAGTATGCACAACTCAGGTCAAACTCAAAAGTGCTCCTTTAAATTAGAGAGAAAAAAGAAATTATAGTGCTCTTTCACCCCCCCAACCACACTGGCACTAGAGGACTCTGACATAAACTAAAGCAATATGAAAACAGTGATGAGTCTTTGCACAGTGTGTAATTCATTAACTAAAGTTCACATTTGAATCATGTAAACACAACAACTATAGACATGCAACATGAAGACAGACTACTGAATTAACTTCACAGTACTCAGCCGAAAGTACACATATCAGTAACCTTGCTTAACCTTGACTATCAAAACAATATTGGCAGTCATTACAAATCCTTACATCCCTCCAATAATAGTGGAATTGTTGCTAGATTTAATTACATTAGACTGGTTGGCAATGAGCTATAACCTTCTGACTGAAGGAAACATCAATGCAGACTCTCCACCTGGTTTCTGTAGAGTGGATGGGAGACTGGTCTGTCTCCATGGTGACTTGGTGCATCCACTTGGGTTTGACCCAAACTGTTCTGGAGAGCAGCTCTACAATGCTCACTGAAAGTTATCATGTTATGCTGGTTTATTTATTATGTGAAACTCTTAAGTCTGTCCACATCTCATGTTAACACACAGCAAAGGTTTAAGAACAAGAAGGGACAGGCCCGTTGGACCCTTTATGTTGACAACTAAACTGTATAAAAAAATAACTCCACTGTATAATATTGTCAGATTGTTATGTACCAGAAACAATATAAGAGGAACAAACACAAAATTTATGCTACATCTTAATGACAATAAACTAGTGTTGCTCTATGCAAGCAATGTGTGTATTTTTGTCCTGAAACCCCATTCAACGTGTCCTATATAAAAATGCTACTGATGCATCTTGATGAGGTATAAACTGGTCACTTCACCTGCATACACATATAGATACTACCCCAGCACAACACTTTAATTAAACACTATGGCAAATGCAAACAATAACATTAATTATTGATAAAACACATGCACAGCAGATGCACAAACATAAACATTAAACCAACAGAACTGCAAAATTTTAATCTTCTAAGAATGTCCTACTGTCACAAAGTAGCAATAAGATTTGAATTAAAGAATCACTATTTGGTCCATAAAATCTTCTTGCATTTTATTTTAAACTTGGATTTCTCACAAAGAGAAGCAAATTATATTTTATGACAAAATATTGTCCCAGCCCTGTGCTGTTTAATAAAACACAACAACAGGGGTAAGACATTCATTTTCAAGTTAGCAGAGTATGTGCTCTGGCTGTGTGGAAAGCAGTGACCTCTCACCCCTGCTACTCGCTATGGGAACAGTGCACAGATTAATTTCTGTGGAGGTGAACAACAGGACAGGGTTATGTTTTTTTTCCAGTTCAGGCTGCAGAACAATAGAGGCAGTCAGCAGTGGGTCACCCTCTTTGACTGAGGGCCAGCACTAACCACTGGCCTTCTCAAGGGTACGCTGAGTGTGGGACAGCGACACGGGAGGCCTCCACCATGACACAGCATGTTAACGGCTCACTAACACAAACCCCCAGGGTACACTAAGTATCCCTGTATTTTCTTTGAAATGCTCCACATCATGTTTCATGGCCAGCATTAATATTTTAGCAATCAGTCCTTAATGCGCCAATTGTATTTGCATCGCATGTTCCTGCAGCACAAGAAAACACATCGGTCCCTCTGAACTTTGCCCTTTCAGTTCAGCATACTCCATGGTTTTTTTTGTCTGCGGTTCACCGTGGATAGTGCACATTCCATTGCGCTGCACGTGTCTAATGCTCAGGGCTGTCAGGTAATGCCTTCCACTTACTATAGGATTCCCACAAAAAGCACATCCAATACAATCAGCAAATCAAAGTGCATTGCCACTTAGCACTGAGAATGATTTTAGCTACAGTTAAAGCTCACCTGGTGTTCCCTGTTCGTACCGCTCTACAGCAGCGGTAAAACCTGACCACTGCCATGTCATGGTGGGGGGGGGGGGTGATCTGCCCAATCACAGGGCAGCCGAGTAACCGGTTTCCCATCCCAGCCTCAAAGGGCCTGAATTGCTAAATGCTTGTTCACCCATCAGTATCCCCATGTGGGGATTATTTTTCTCAGGCACATTAGTCTGGCATGATGAAGTGTTAATGCTTTGTTACTCTTGAAAGGTTAAATATTATGTGCCTGGAGAAGGCTGACACATGTTTAATTTGTTGTCCTAAAGTACGTGCTAGTGACAGGCTGAGGATTCACCTCTTCAGCACGGACGGAGCCTTCCCTCTAGCTCTTCTCACGTACTCACTCCTGTCAGGTTGCTCAGTGACAACACACACACGCGCCAATTAGCCATGGCTTTGTATGCACCATCTAGCCTTTGTCCTACCAGACAGAAAATGTATGACTACTATTACAGCTTCACATTTCATTTAAAAATGCTATAGGTTAGCAGTAGCTGAGGTTTCACATTAACAATTACTTTCACGAGAGATGTTCATATTACACGTGACTATGCATGTAAATCCCACGGGCACCAAAATCATTCCAGTATGTGAAATACCTGAGGTTCACCAGGATCTTCAACATTTCAATTCAAATTTTTATATAGCATCTTTTGTAACAAGTTGCCTCAAGGCACTTTAGAAAAATTAATTAGTTATTAAAAGGAATTACTATGGATGGAGTAATTAAAATTAAAGTTAAGTTAAAGCCAGGCCACAATGGAGGACAGGAAACAAAAACGTTGTGGAGAAAAGAAATCTCTAGGGAGCCAAGGTCCACTGGCTGCCCAACCCCCCGAGCATCACAGTATTACAGAATACAAAATTAACTTTAAATCTGAATGGCAATATGAAGTGTGTCGATGTTCCAGATGTAGGAGCATGCCTCTGTAGGCTTGCAGGACCCCTTGGTCGAAGGCCACATCCACTGGGCTACCCTTGGTATCTGTGCCTCTAACATGGCTCTCTCTCATGGTGCCCAGACAGACATTCAATAGACATATGGGGATATTTCACCTCCTAAACAAACCACATTTTGCGTCAGCCACTGTTGCAAACTTAGTAACTTTGGTGCTTGATTTTCAGACACCTTTAGCAACTTTATTATTACTAAAGAACCTAGCGACATATCTACTGATGGAGCAGAAACTAGCCACTTGTATGTCGATTTGTTGATGCTGTTAGTCACACTCAACAAGGCTCTCAAACCGACACACAACTAAAAGGAAAGTGTTACCTTCTGTTTTATCCTCCCAGACACTTCCAATTGTCACCATTTAGCACTTTACACTATCCTCACAGAAGTTTGAAATAAATACTATATCATGTCTTCATAACCACATTCCCAAAAACTTTGGAAAAAAATGGAAATTAATCCCTGAACTAAAAAGAATGGTTAAAAGTCAGAATGGGACAGGATCCCTGAGCGCGTACTCATGTTCATACAAACGGGACAGGATCCGTGAGCGCGTACTCATGTTCATACAAACGGGACAGGATCCGTGAGCGCGTACTCATGTTCAAACAAACGGGACAGGATCCGTGAGCGCGTACTCATGTTCATACAAACGGGACAGGATCCGTGAGCGCGTACTCATGTTCATACAAACGGGACAGGAT
>JABJVR010000018.1:147056-180930 GCA_025773905.1 Chitala chitala | reverse complement strand
GTGTGTGTGTGTGTGTGTGTGTGTGTGTGTGTGTGTGTGTGTGTGTGTGTGTGTGTGTGTGTGTGTGTGTGTGTTGAATGTTAAGTTTCCGGTTACAGGACTCTATTTTTAACTATTCCTTAAACATTATTCAGCACCATGACAATTACTGGTAATGTTTTTACTTGGAAGATAAAAGGGGTTTATAGAAACTTGGTTGTATAATGGTTGTATAACTTTCTATTAGGCCTCTTTCAGAAGACAACATTGACATGTTTCAAGTGTCTCAACTGAGAGTTTGGATTGGGCTCCTTTCAAGAAAACTAAACGTAATACACACACACACACACACACACACACCACACACACACACACACACACACACACATATATATATGGTGGATGCATGCTTTGTAATGCCCACTTTGAATGCTAAGGGCATTATTTTGATGTGCAGTTTGAGGTGTAGATCTAGTTATAACACTAGAGGGGGATGTTGGTGAATATTTTGAATAGTGTGGTTACATTATTCCTAGAAACTCCCCTGCTATAAACACAGTACTAGTCTAGCAACTCTGTAAGGACTCAAGCCACCAATGACATGCTTGATGCGCTTTGTGAATTATGTACATCTCCTGAGTTTTTAAGGATGGCAACCAAGGCTACCACCACCTTTTATGCTGGAACCTCTGTGCTATATGGGTTCCTTCCTAAAGCTATGCTAACATGCTGAGAAAATTCAGCAATCCAATAGTAGCATTATGGTGGGGGGATAAATATTTTGCTCATTTTGTGTGTGTGTGTGTATGTGTGTAATGTGTGTGCATGTGTTCATGTTCTCAACTGCACTTCATTAAAATTCTGTGGCTTTGGTGAAAGCATAGCCTAGACCTTTCCAGTTTGCTTTTTACTGGTTGAAGTCGGTCACCAGACAGGCTATTAGACAAACTACACTTTCTCTTAAAGTACTCCAGGTCTGTAGATTTGTCAGCTTTTAAGCATTCCAGTCTCTAAAATAGGCATACAACTGTTGAAATGTCTGAGTTTTTATATGCCCTTTCCAAGCTCCATTTCAGTGTGTGAGGGAGGCCCAAGACACCTTAAGTACATAACATTATTGTTCTGTGTATTTTATTAGTGAAACCAATATTGCCATCTGATTTGTTTCTGTATTTTTATAAAACCAAGTGTTTACAGAAAACATTGTGATAATAAAAAATATTAAACTTTTATAACAAAGTAATAAAAATAGTATGTTAATGTTGGCACACTAAATTAATATGTAATCCTGGAAATTTGTAATGTGTTTTCACAAGATGTGTCCTACAAGTGTGCTGCTTTAATTTAAGGCATCATCTTAAAATGGTCACAACTTACAGGAGGCTCGTATTGTGATCACACCAATGTATGCGTTAAAAAGTCGCTAATTTTTTTGGTTTGGAATCTCACAGCTGTTATTTGTAATATTTTTACATTAAAGCATTTTGTTCGTACATGTTTTTTTTTTTTTGAATGGATCATATATATGACTGTTATGGCATATATAGCCATGTACCCATGGGGGCGGGGTTGGGAAGCCAGTCGACCTTGGACTCCCAGTGGTTTTTTAGTTTTTTTTTTCTCCTCCCCATCGTTTTGGTTCCTTAGGGCAACTTTATTTGAAAGTCACTATATAAAAATAAATATATGTAGACATAAGTACACATGTACAACATAGTGTATATCACTGTTCATATAACCCTCAACACCAGTTCAGTAGTGGCCTGGTGACTTAGTGGGCAGGGCGTCAGGCTGGGATGTGGAATTGTGGTTGGAATCCCAGCCCAGTATCCTGGTGGGTTCCTGGGCTAGACACCCTGCTCTAGCTCTCTGGGCGCCGAAAAATGGTTGTCCATTTCTCTCCCACCCCTGGAAACAGTGTCATGGGGGAGGGAATGATAATTTTTAAAATTATTAAAAGAAAATTTCGCTACATCTTTAATTATTAGTGTAGGCATCTCAATTTCAGCCACAGAACTTTTAGCTGGATAATATTCAAGACAAAGTACAATTAAAATGTGAGAAAAAAAGTTGTCTTCAAATTTAAAATTTCGTTTCCTAAATTCGTGACTATCACCCACCTCCGTGAACTCTTGCATTATATACTTTTTATTGACATCTACCTTGAAGTTTTAAGGCACTGTCTGTTGTGTTAATCACACGTTTGAAAACAAGTGATGTGCATGTAACGCGACTATTTACGATGTTGGATTAGGAGGCGCCTTGAAATTTAATACTTTTCACTTTACTACATTCGACGAGTCTCTGCAAAATCGAAAAAAAAGAACATCGTTTAGCGTGCATAACAATGATTTACAAGATGTAAGATTAATTTTAGATATCACTCTGTATTCAGGCTTTAGCATGTGGTTTCCTGAAAGGTTGAATGAACTTCTGCTACAGACGTGGAGTAAATTCAGGGCAGATTTTGGCTATGGGAGTTGCATTGTGGGTGTCTGAAAGTGATCCAGTAAATGTGGAGATGGCGCTGTCTCCAGTGCGAACGAAATATTAGTACGTCAAGTTGATGGAATAAAGCGAAGTTCTCAGGAACGGGGTCCGACAGCAGTTCGCATGCTGATTTTATTATTTAAGATTAGTGCCATTATAAACTGCTGATATAACACAGAGTTTTACGGTAGAGCAATATAATCTGTCAAGATGAATTTGCGCTCAGGTGAACTGTTTGCGGACACTCCGACTACAAGGATCGGGTAACTGTATGGCGAGTTGCAGCATTTCGATATCGGTAAAACAGTCTGCATAAAATTATAATGAGGCGTCTTTTACAATGTTTTCTGAGTCAATTTATACGACATCAGTTGTGAAACGCAAGGTCATATCGGACAGAACAATAAAAAAAAAAAAACTCAAAGAAAGTCGTTTCTAAATTTTGACACAAGCAAACACCAATGGCTACGGTTCTTTCAGGGAAACAGAACATACTGACCAGCAGCGGTCCTCGATCTCCCCGGAGAGAAGTGATTTACTGTTTTATTTGCGGATCGGCAGTTACACCTGGGAAGGAAACAAAGTTACAAGCGAAGTTCCGGGGAGAGAACTGTCCGCTTTTCCCGTTTTTACAGCACCAAGAGCCAGCGCCGGGAGCCAGCGAGCTCTCTGCGGATGGATGGGCTCTGGTGTGCGCCGTGTGCCACCTCTTCCTCCGGGAACAGTGGGACTCGTTTGAGAGGTCCAGGACGCCTCTGGAGAAGCGCATGTACTGGCTGAAAAGGCCGTACCAGTGCGGCTCCGGGAGTGTACCCCAAGAATGGGACGTGGCTTTCCACCTGGATAGGAGACCTGGCGCAAGCAGTCGATATTTTGACGCATCTGAATCAGACTTTTCATCTTTCTCTGACAACGAAAACAGTTCAGACCAAGAATTAAATCAATTATATAAACCTCATGTAGACAACTATACACATTTTAAAAACCAAGTAATCTCAAAGGACTGCCCCGTAAAAAGTTGCGATATCAACAGTAAATGCAGTCCTTATTCCCGACGCATAATCCGGTACTCTGAGTGCAGTTATTCCGCGCACAGCGCACAGACAAAGGATAAACCTTTGAAGTCTGAGTGCTCCTCTCGGGTAATGACGCATGCACATCGACCTCCTGTGCCTTTGGCTCACCTCCAAGGATGCCGACAACCGCTCTGCTTTGACACCGCATCAGTGGAGACACCTGTGCAAGACAACGGAGTTATTATACAAAACAAGAAGAAACTGCTCGACGAAAACATCAAAGATCAAGAAACGCGCAAGCGTGCTTCTGGAAGCAAACGTAGCTCTAGGCATCTCTCCGCTTTATTCAGTTCACATCAAAACGCAGCAAACGATGCGCTATCAGGCTTTCTTGCTTGTAGCGCTTCCAGCTGTGACACTGACTTATCTGAGAAACTCAAATTCTACAAGCCTAATAAGAGCAACTTTGGGGACAGCAGTGAAATAAACATAGCGGGCGGTGACGAAAGCACGAATGACGCTAGCAGCAACAACGAGCATGCAGAGCATCAGAACAGACCCCACAGTAAGTCAGTAACAGTGATCACAAAGCCTCAGAGCAGTAAATGTGTGGAGTCATGTGCCTGCTATATATGTGGAAGCAAGCTAATGCCAACCAGCCAATTTAAAGTTTATGTGCAGAAGCAAGAGAAAGCAGTGGATGAGCCCTTTTTCCCCTTTTTATGGTTGCACAGTCCCCCTCCTGGTGCCAAGCCCCTGAGCCCCAGTGGGTGCGCTCTGGTGTGTGTCAGCTGCTACACCTCCCTCACGCAGCAGTGGCAGAGATTCGAGCTAGCCAGCGTGCCCGTGCTCCAACGCCTGTACATAGTTCCCCTGACCCACAGCCCAGCGGCGCGTCACGGCTGTGAGCCGAAGCATGACCAAGAAGCCTGCTACCTGTGCGGCCAGGAGTGCAGTAGAGGCTTGAAGGTGGCCTATGTCAAAGCAGGGGTGGGAAAAGCCCGCAGCACCATGTACTTCCCCTTTATCAGCCTCTTGCCTTGCCCGCCCAGAGCCAGGGGGTTACAAGATGGGAAGGTGCGCTGCTGCAGTCAGTGCCATGGCATCCTGGAGGATATCTGGACAATTTACAGGCTGTGTTTAAGTGAAGACCTCATCACATCAATTAGCACCTTCCTGTGGAGATACCACCAAGTTTTTAAAAGACAGATTGCACAGAATGTTGGCATGACACCGTCGTCTCCCCACACAGCCCAAACCACTGTGTGCTACCTGTGTGGGGCAGAGCTAGGGCAGGATACTGAAATCAGTTTGAACGTGAACCCCCCTGGGCGCTGTGGGGCTAACCAGCCCTTCTTCCCTTTCCTGACTACTCACCCTCCCGCTCCACGGGCCAAGCCTATTGATGGTACCGGACTGGTGTCGGTCTGTGTGCTCTGCTGTCATGATCTCCGGGCACAGTGGCTACAGCATGAGTGCAGGAATGGTCTGCCCACCAGCAGGCCCTGGTCCCGGCCTGCCAGCAGCCCCTGGTCCCGGCCATACAGCTGCAGTTCTTTCATCTGCTTCTTCTGCCAACGCCAGCGGAGACGCTGCCCAGGCATGAAGATGGTCCATGTGGCCCGGCTGCCTGTCTTCCTTTACACACCTAAGGAGAGCGGTACTCTGATGGTGGATGGTGGAAGCAGGCTAATTGTTGGGTCATGCGGGGACTGCGAAGCTATGCTGCTGTCTGGTGAGGCCGAGAAGCTGAACTCTGCACTGGTCTCCCCAAGCCGAAAGTACCAGGTACGTTGTATGCTACTCCTCAAAAATCTTTTAGAAAACTTGAAAGGTGTGTTTTTCATGTACCACCTCATCTTTCACTGTGTTTGCTTATATGTTAAGTGCTAAATTTATTTTTAATGTGTTGCTAATCTGTGCATCTAAATATCTCGCTTTTCTCATATCGTGCTTTAAGTTTGTGGTTATATTATTAATGATTATTGCTGATTGATTCCAGATATGACAACTTTGTCTATGATTAACAGTGAAATTCTGATCATAATTTGGTTGTCGTTTGGCCTATGTCACAAATTTGATAATAAATAACAGTGGTGAAAAATGAAGACACTTTCAAAGAAAGGTGTCATTCTGTATTAGGTTCTGGTGTAAGTAGGCTTAATAAGCAGATAGCATGGTATGTGTTTTACTGCCTCTCGTAGACCCAAAGGTCAGTGATGTAGGTTGATAGCCCCACTTCAGTGGCTTGTCCAGCTGGAGAGGAGACAATAAATGTTTCCCCAGAGAATTTAGGCTGATTTCTGATTTATTTTGTGTCCGAAGGTGAACAGGGTTTCAAATATGTAAAATGACAAACATTTATGACAAAACATTTCTTAGACTTTTACAAGGTGGAGTTTTGAACATCCCCATCATGTGTCAAGCATTACCTTTTTCCCCCAAACTATTGAATGATCACAGGCTTGAATCAATGGAGATGTTATCCGTCATTTCGGAGGGCCACAGAGCAGGCAGGTTGCAGGCTGCACTAGCTGGTTGCCGCTCCTGCTGAACTTAAACCATTAGGGCCCAATATTTGCTGCAGCAGCTGAAAGAAAACGTTCCTGAGGAAATCAGACTCAGACTGCGGAAAAGACAGTCCTAGCAGGAGCCCTAGAGCCTGAGGCTCGAGGGGGTGGGGGAGATTAAGTCGTTTTGGCCTTCAGAAAGCAGATGACCTCATGGCTCAGGAAGCAGCTCTGTGGGCTGGGAAGCAGGTGTCCACAGCCTTTGGTGACATGCGAGACATCCTAGACCACAGCCTGTCATCTGTCTAGTATCGCAGCAGGCTTGGATCTGCTGTGTGCTCGTGCCCGGGTCTTTCACTCCCACGGGGGGAGGTGCAGACCTGAGGTGAGCAGGGAATCAGAGGCTCCTAGTAACAGTTTCAGCTTTTTTTATAAGCTCTTCTGTCACTACAAGTTGAAAGCGATGTTTTAATTCCACAGGACATACTCCAATGCAATCCAATCCAATCCAATCCAATCCAATCCAACTTTATTTATAAAGCACCTTAAAAAAAACACAGTTGGCCAAAATGCTGTATACAAATACGAGAACAAATAAAACACATAAAATAATTATAGATATAAAACATTTAAAAGAGCAGACAAAAAAAAACAAATATAAAACGAAGGTTAAAACAATAAACACAGTAAAAGCCAGCAATAGAAACAATAAAAGCCAACATTTTAAGATGAGTTAAAAGCCACAGAGAAATAATGTGTCTTAAGAGAGGATTTAAAAGCAGTAAGTGAGTTGGCCTGCCTGATGTGCAAAGGCAACTCATTCCACAATTAGTAACAATGTTAGTTTATTACAAAAGCAATTTGATACTTCCCCTTTTTGAAACACTGGGTATTGTTTATGAAAAAATAATTAGTTCTCATTGAGACTTTTCTTTTTTACATAGTTTAAATGTATTCACATTGCTGAAGTTGATAAAATACTATTGAAATATGGCCTTGTGCTGCTCTGCTTTCTCTCTGGGTCTTGTTATAACTGGCACCAATGAAGAATTGTGTATACACACGCATGTACAAACCTGTGGTCAGGGGTTAAATTATTTTAGCTAAGTTCCAAGACGAGGGACTTGGAATAAGTGCTCCGCCCCCCACCACCAGTCACAATCAGTATGCACAGGAGACCATCATACTTGAAGACCGATGAGCCCCTAAAGAAAACTCTCCCTGTATGAGGAAAACCCTTGGCAGCATGCTGCTGTGTTAGCCTGTGAAGATTAATGATAACATCAGAGTCTCCGTGGCTTAGTGGAAACCAGTGTTGCAGAACAGACTGAAAGAGAGCGGAGTTTGGGAGGACAAGAGGGCTTTTCCCACCATCGTGGTCCACATCTGAGTCGTCTGTCAAGACGTACTGTGTTTTCCCTTAGAGCAAGGTGTAGGCCTGCGATGAATGTGCTTTGGAAGCACTTGCCATCCTGTTCAGTGAGAAATGTGTTTGTTCATTTATGTCCTACTTCAAAAGGCATAGGACAGGAAAGAAATGTCAGAACTGCTCCTTACTGAAGTGTCCACAAGTTTCTGCTAAGTATTTGCATGTGCTTCCCTCCAGCATTTCTTTCGCTGTTGTGGACTTTAAAACACAGTCTGGTGTCAGGAAGTGTGACCTACAACCTTTTTGGAGGAAGGCGCTGCTTTGTTGTGGCAAGAGACAGAGATGATTCAGTGTGTTCCCTGTTGGACGGATGAACGTGGAGCGAATGGGGCTCAGGTGGCCGCAGGTTTGTCCGGGTGGCACAGGACCTGCACTGACCCTGGTGAGGGTCCTGCGGGACAGCTGGTGGAAGGAGCAGTGCAGTACAGCAGCTTCACCGTCAGTAAGGGGTTTGGAAACAGTGCTGAAGGTGGGATGTTAGTGTTTCAGAAGGACAGAACAGAAAACTGAACCTTCTGATCCTGCGCTGCTCAGGGTCATGATTCTGATGCAGTCTAAACTGCCCCCTTGTTTCCATTTGCCTAAAACCACACTGCCCCCCATATTGAGGTGCTTACTCCACCGGACACACTGAGTGATTGTTTGTGGCTTTTGGGGGGTTGGCCCAGAGCCAGCATCGGGGTAGTTAATCAACATTCTCTCATCTATGTGAAACAAGCTCATCATTCACCCCCAGCATGCAGACTGATGAATACCTGTATTCATTCTAGCATTAATAACACTTCGAAGGATATCTCTTCACATTTTTTTCCTACTACCTTTGCTTGAAACATTTACCTTGGCCCAGAGGCCCAGAGGTCTCTTATGTTACTTTAATGATAATAACTTGCATGACAATAATGACAGTTTATTTCTTTACTCAGCACACAGGACAGTTTAGAATGAACTGGGTCTCACCATCCCTAATCTCACTGCCATTTCTGCAGGCAGCATTAAGTGTAAATCAACAAGTGACAGTGTGCAGGATTAACTGCAGGGCAGTGACACGCCCAGGACATTGGAGACGCAGACTGCGCCTTGCAGACTCTCTTCTGCTCTCTAAATTATGCATTTCAGAATAGGAGATTTTGAGTCCAGATTAATTTTTGAATTAAAGCATATTTTCCTTCTGTGTGAGTCTGGACCTAATTGCACTGAGCTTGTAAGTGGTGAGAGGTCTGTAAGCACTGAGATTTACCAAGCACACCGAAGAGAAGAGTGGCAGTCAACTCTGGTAGAGGAACGTGACACCTGAGAGAGAGCACACCTTCTACAATAATCTTGTCCGAACAATTTTTTCAACTGCCTGCTCAGCACACCATGACCCTTTGCTGCTTGACACTTCCTTGCGGTTGAGTTTTATGCAGATGCAAGAATGTATCATTTTACGGTGTATGTTTTCCAACACAATTTTCATTACCTCTGATCTTTCTGCTTGTTGTTTCTTTAACAATGTTCACTTTACTCCTACAGTGCTTGTCCCTTAGGAAGATTCTGTTCTTTTACTTTCTAAGAAAATGAATTTAGTGGACCTTGCCTGACATTCGTTCAATATTACAAGACTGTAAAGCAAGGAGGCCAAGCAGCTGCTATAAATAAGTTGATAAAAGTTATGGATGTAAAGTTGAGGACAGAAAAATAGCTCCAAATCACAGGTACCTGTCTTTCAAGAATATATATCAAGTTCGGCTGATCAATGGCTTTAATTTCAATCTGCATTTCCAGAAGAGAAAGTGAGTTTCAGAGCCTTCATACCTGGCAGGACAGAAGCAGAGCTAATGATGTTGTGCTGCTGCACTGAATACACGTGTGGGAATACTGAAACCTCGCAAGAGTGAGTAGCCAAATTAGTAATTAGGAGCTTCTGTGGAAATTCTGTGCAAGTGTAATCTGTGGAATGAGTCAGAGAATTGGTAAAAAGACTTCATTGTTCAGCTAAGTACGTGTGATTCATAAGATATGTTTCCTTCAGACAATACTTAGGATACATTCAACATTACTCCTATGGATATTGGCTGAATAGAGTCCACGTTGTTAACTCCGAGAGTATGAACACACAGTTCATTAGATCTTAGGTCTTCTATGTCTACATAAAACACATAAGAGGTTCATTGAAAAAGGTTCATTTCTGGCTGAGGCAGAAATGTGGGGAGAGCTTTATACCTATAATGCCACTGGAGCACTGTTTCTCTTGCACGGACTTTTCTCTGGTTGATAACTTTAGCAGCGCTGAGTGGCATAGTTGTAGTTTTCCTGGCTTGTGCAGTGTGGTATTTCAGGCTCACAATGGACAGGCCACACCTAGAGCTCTCTGTGTGTTCAGCCATGAATGTGTTGATTATCAGTAGCATCCTTTAGAAGGTCGACTGCAACAGAGGGTTGTGCCTGCGGGGGGAGGGAGGCGACCAATACATCGACCTCAGGGAGGAGAAAGTGGAGCTGTGGGCGGTCGAGCCTCAGTCTGACGCTCTCCCACGCCGAGCTCGATCACCCAGCTGTTTGGACCAACGGGGCTCCCAACATGTAGAATACAGCTCCACACTCTTAACTTGGCTGTGAGCCATCTGTTATACTAACGCACCTCCCCCCATTCACCCAAAGCTTTTATTATAGATGAACCATTAACTCTGTGCAAAGCTGCAGGGATGGAGCGGGTATAACTGGAGCATGCATTGTTTACTGGCAGGCCTAGGAAGAAGCATCCCAGCATGAGGTGTTTATTCCTGGGGGACCCATTGAGGGTCCTGGCACTACCTACTGAAAGAGCTTTGATGGCTATGCAGGCCAGTGACTGCGATCATTATTTTGTTTTTCTCTTGAATACTTTTCTTTTTCTGAGGGGAAAAACTGAATGCCCAGCATGTCTTCTTATTTTCTATAATTTGATAAAAGCTTTCAGGGGTATATCTTAGAAATTTTGGTTGCTATCTTAGCTCCAGGTGTATACGGTATAGGCCCTTTTTGGGTGTATAATGAGGGTGGTTTTGGAGTAGTGGTGTGCAGTACTCAAAGCTGCACCTTCAGTGCAGCAACTCATAATAAAATGTTGTCTACGTTTATATCCAGGGGGGTTTTAACAGAAGATATCCAGCAGTAGTTAGAACATTACCAGACCAGAAGTGTGTACTTTGTGTCTTTGAGCATACACTCTCAGACAGGGGAAGGTAAGGTCATGGTAACAAAATAAATCTATTGCCTTCTTATATTGTCCTGTGTGATGCTATGTGTATGTGGATCATTGGTCTATTCCTGAGTACCATTGTACACAAATGTGCTCAATACAGGCTGCTTTTTAAAATTTGAAACTTATCAAGAAATAGCTTTTTTAACCATTGCTCATTTAACATGTTCATTTAATGAACATGTTCTCCGTGCTGTTTGTGTTGTGAATTTGTAGTGTGGTCGTTTATCCATGGGAATAGTTTACAGGTACATTCCTTGCCAAATGGGTCTTCTGGTTTACCTTTAATGTCCGAACCCCATGCTGATTTTCAGTCTAAAGCAACCGATGACAAACTGATCCAGGGTTGTGACATATCACAGTCATTTGAGGAGGACAACTGCTTCCTCTTGTGACTTTTATAGGCAGTGTGTGGGGAAGTACAAAGAGTGGCAACAAGGAACCCAAGCGGAGGCTACAGAGCTGTGCTGCTGCTGCTGCTACCTGGACTTATGTACCAGTAGCCCTGTGTGACACAGTTAGTGATGGTACCTCTGTTTGGTTTTTGATTTTTTTCCTTTCTTTTCGATTATGCTATCCTTAGCAACCTTGAGTCAGAGGTCACATGTTCAGAGTTTCAGTCATGTGATGTTCACATGGAATGAGCACCATAAATAGCATCTCGCTGCCGAGTTGTTCACCAGACGGCCGTCAGATGTCATCGTCCCCGACTGTTCCCCTCATTGTTACAAACGTGAACGGGTATTTGTAACCGTAAATCTGCACGAGATATCTGGTCGAGGCAGGTGTCAGGCGCGATCAAAACTCACTTTGCTCAAACACATGTCCACAAACGTGTTGGTTACTAGAGGTAGTTTTTGTCCTTTTTTTGTCTTTGTTCTAATTTAATTTCATGGTTTCAATGCCAGCATAAAAATGTGTTGCACATCTGTACTCACTTGTAATTGACCTATACTATATTGCCAAAAGTATTGGGACACCCCTCCAAATCATTGGATTCAAGTGTTCCAATCGCCTCCATGGCCACAGGTGTATAAAATCAAGCACCTAGGCATGCAGACTGCTTCTACAAACATTTGTGAAAGAATGGGTCACTCTCAGGAGCTTAGTGAATTCAAGCATGGTAGGTTGCCACCTGTGCAATAAGGCCATCCGTGAAATTTCCTCACTACTAAATATTCCATGGTCAACTGTTAGTGGTATTATAACAAAGTGGAAGCCACTGGGAACAACAGCAACTCAGCCACGAAGTTGTAGGCCACTTAAACGACAGAGCAGGGTCAGCACATGCTGAAGCGCACAGTGCGCAAAAGTCGCCAACTGTCTGCAGAGTCAATAGCTACAGACCTCCAAACTTCATGTGGCCTTCAGATTAGCACAACAACAGTGCATGGAGAGCTTCATGGAATTGGTTTCCATGGCCGAGCAGCTGCATCCAAGCCTTACATCACCAAGTGCAATGCAAGGCATGTGATGCAGTGGTGTAAAGCATCGCCACCACTGGACTTCAGAGCAGTGGAGACGTGTTCTCTGGAGTGATGAATCACGGTTCTCTGTCTGACAATCCAATGGACATGTCTGGGTTTGGTGGTTGCCAGGAGAACGGTACTTGCCTGAGATGCATTGTGCCAAGTGTAAAGTTTGGCGGAGGGGGGATTATGGTGTGGGGTTGTTTTTCAAGGGTTGGGCTTGGCCCCTTAGTTCCAGTAAAGGGGACACTTCTAAGGAGTCAGCATACCAAGACATTTTGGGAAATTTCATGCTCCCAATTTTGTGGGAACAGTTTGGGCATGGCCCCTTCCTGTTCCAACATGACTGTGCAGGATGGAGGGACTTGACTGGCCTGCACAGTCCCGACCTCAACCCAGTAGAACACCTTTGGGATGAATTTGAGTGGAGATTGTGAGCCAGACTTTCTAATCCAACATCAGTGCCTGACTTTACAAATTTGTTTCTGGAAGAATGGTCAAACATTCCCATAGACACACTCCTAAACCTTGTGGACAGCCTTCCCAGAAGAGTTGAAGCTGTTATAGCTGAAAAGAGTGAGCCAACTCAATATTGAGCCCTACGGACTAAAACTGGGATGTCATTAAAGTTTATGTGCATGTAAAGGCAGGCGTCCCCATACTTTTGGCAGTATAGCGTAGCTGTCAATATGTATATCTGTACTGTGTTTATATGTAAAGCTCTGGAACTTGGGCAGTTCTCCACCAGCACAAGAGTAGTGGGCTGTACTGAGCTGTACTGTGCTGGCACAACACAGCTTGAGTTGCTTTTGCACTGAGCACACCCAGCTCAGAAGAAGGCATTTCGTAACTTTTATGAAGTTAATTTACATTCTTGACCCACAACGAAACCAGATACTGACATGCCTGCACGGTAGCTTTTCAACACAATGTTCATAATGTTGCTTGCATGTTTGCTGATCATTTATGTAATAATGTTACAGTTGAAAAGCATATGAGTATAGCATAGCTCAGTCCAGCTCAGCAGTTTGTGCTGGTTCAAATATTATATCCTTCCCAATATGTAACTGTTTCCTATGCCCTTGATCCATACAGTTGTTTGCCTATAGTTTTCACATTTGAATGCAACTCTTGATAGATGTCTGTTGCACAGCTTGTGAAAGTATATGTCGTGAATGAGGAGTTCCTCCACTGGTGAGAGACATCTTCCGTATGCTCGTTCAGGTGGTTAATGAATGGTTCTGTGACCTCACAGCTGGAGACTTAAATGTAAGACAGTATTGCACAAAGCTAACCCCCCCCCCCCCCCATTACCCGTCATTCCACTTCCTCCATGATGTCTATCCAGAAGAGATTGGAGACATGAGGCAGATGAAACAGAACCTGCTTCCTCTCACAGCATTCACCAGATGCTATGACACAGGGAACATGCGGCAGACTGCCATCCAAGTGCAGTGTTTGTCATTTGGAACTGTGTATGCTTATTGGGTGCTGAAAAATGCATGCGTGTTTGGGAAGCATAAAGCTAGACTGACTGTTCCAGAATGCGCAATAAACCAGCACAAGATTCTCATGCTTTTTATACAGTCATTTACGATCAAAGTACATTTAGCCATAGACTGGTATCATAAGTGCAAAGTGGCTGTACCTATGGATGTGCATACATTTTTAGGATTGAATACGCTTATGAAGCTATTTGTAGCGCTTGGACTACATAAAATTTTCAGTGTAATTTTTGTGTGCTGTTGTAAAAATAGCACTTACTGTGACTGTGGAGCCAGGGGTCCTGTATCTCTCCTTCAGGAATTAGCGGGGCCTTCTGTTGCCAGGCCTTTGCTGGCGGGCAGAGGCAGGCGGCGGCTCCAGGCAGGCGAGCGGGCAGCCGTGCACATGGAAACTCGATCACCCGCGGCTCAACAGATTGTTTGATTTATTTTAAAGCCCAGCAGATGGCTGCAACAGGAGTTTGTTTAAGTTGGGTCCACCAGGCGCTCAGCCAACTTCTGCAAGCAAAACTGCAAGTAATAAATAAATAATTACTTATAGTTTTCTCACTTAGGCTCCTTAGAAAAATACTCATCCTCCCTTGTTTGACCTTACCCTGTTCTGCTGATATGAACAGTTACTCGTGATGATTTTACTATTCGTTTACAGGTGGAGATTTAGTTTGCATTCATAACAGAGGTATATGTGTACTGAGAACTGACGGTATTCCAACAATTCACAGACATAGGACTTTTAGCTGTCTTCCCACTGAACTTTCATTAAACCTGATTTTGCTCTTGAGAGGAAAAGAGGAAGATGACACTTTGTAGCTGTCTGAATTTTGTTTTCTTACCCAACAGGCTGAGTTTCAATAGTAGGGAGCACATAATAGCCATGGTTCTGCCAACATGTTCTGATGTGAATGTGAAGAAAGAAATGTTATTGGAGCTTAGTATGACAGAGCTCTGTGAGCCCAACCAGGCCCAAAGCAGTCCAGGAACTCTGTAAAACAGTTCACCTTTTAAATGCATCACCTATAGAACTATAGAACTGAATCTTGTCTTTGTGCTCTTTCATGTTTTAGGCTTTGGGAGCAGATCTACAAACATATCAAGAATATTAGAAATACTTGGTTTATTCTTGCCCTGCAGTGAGTTGGGGCCCTGTCTGGGGTGTGCCTTGCCTTGCACCCTAGGCTGTCTGGGATAAGCTCCAGGCCACCCGCAGCCCTGACCAGGAAAAGCAGTTTGGTGATGGATGGATCTATGTTTTACTCTTCTGCATTTATCAAAATCCTCATTAATATGTTTTATTACGATACTCTTAATTTTATGGTTTTAGCAAATGTAAGGAGTAACGTCCTGGATATTATCAGTGCAATCCATGCATGTCTGTATTGTCAAGATGTGCTGAAGTCAAAACTGATAAACTCCCTCTGGACAAACCCCCCTACCTCCTGCTTTTCAATGTTGAAACTTCAAGTTGAAGTTAAAAAGAAACTGAGGAGGCATCCTGCAGCAAAGGAGAAACAGATGGGAAGAGATTTGCCTTTCTGTACATTCTGACAAACTGTAAGGAGGGCGGTGAGCGAAAGCAGCACAAATCTTCTGAAGAAGGAATGTGCCTGCCATGTTTTGCGGCAGGGGGACTGCTTGACTTCTCCTGACCATGAGTGACAGTTCTCTCAGAGGTCTGAGTGGGACTGCTGCCTTTCAGTGCAACAGCAGTACTTTCAAGCTATCATTGACTCTTTAAAACCCTGCACAGTAACACCGTGGTCTCAGAAGGTCTAAAACCCTGCACAGTGACACCGTGGTCTCAGAAGGTCTAAAACCCTGCACAGTGACACCGTGGTCTCAGAAGGTCTAAAACCCTGCACAGTGACACCGCAGTCTCAGAAGGTCTAAAACCCTGCACAATGACACCGCGGTCTCAGAAGGTCTAAAACCCTGCAGAGTGACACCGCGGTCTCAGAAGGTCTAAAACCCTGCACAGTGACACTGCGGTCTCAGAAGGTCTAAAACCCTGCACAGTGACATCGCGGTCTCAGAAGGTCTAAAACCCTGCATAGTGACACCGTGGTCTCAGAAGGTCTAAAACCCTGCCTTTTGAGACTCCCAGCACTTTTTTCTATCTTTTTAAATCTAGCACTTTTTTATGATGAAGAGTACAGCATGTGCAAATTTGGCCTGACTTTATTATGTGGGCTGGCACAGGAATCACATTTTACCTGAGCATGTGTCTCCATACATATTTCTTATCATGGATCAAAAAGAACCATATAGATGTTTTCAGGGCAGGCATCAGGTAGCAAGGAGTTTCTGCTCAAAATGTATATGAAGACTATTCCAAGGGGTAACAGTTTTGTCCAAATTTTTTTTTCATGCTGTACTTAACCACTTCTATTGTACAATAATCTCAGTTTACTGCTAGATATCATTATGACGTTGGAGGACGAAGTCTGAAATAATACATTGTCTCAGTACCTGTTCTCATAAAAGCTTTCTGCAGTTAAATCCACACATAGAATATTGAAAGAGGTGTGTGCTCTAAAAAGTGTCAGCCTGAACAAAAACACACACACACTCACTTACTTTCTGCTGTTGATGGTGGTACTTAAAGGTGAGAGTCAACTGTGAAGAAGATCTGTCATCCTTCATCTAGCATGTTTTCTGCTCAGTTAGACAGGTGAGATTTTATTTTCTGTGTGTATTTATTAGAATTCCTGTAATCTGTTGTATACATTGCATAATGTATTTTAGTGACATAGTTCCATTTTATGGAAACTACGTGCACAGAAGTGTTTCATCTGTGTGTAGTAGAACAAATACTGTGTGAATTCTACAGTAAGAAGTACCATATATTTGTATAAGTATGTATAAATTGAGAAATTTAGGTCTTCAAAATGAGCTATAAAAATAATGTGGCTTATCCAAGGGGTTATATTTCTCTAATACTTTTGCTCATAAAATATCAGTTATAATAATAATCAGCTTTAATTGTCATTGTGTATATGTACATGTTACAACAAAATTTGTTCTCTGCATTTAATCCATCCCCCTGGGGGGAACAGTAGGCAGACACGCTCAACTTCTGGGGAACTAGCTCTGAGTGTTTTGCTCAAGGACGCAGCTGGGTCAGGATTTGAACCAGGAGGCTTCTGTGGGTCAGCCTGATACTCTACCCATTGAACAACCATGCTGCAGTAAAGCATGTCATTATAAAGCATGTAATACTGAATGTGACTCATGCCTAGTCAATGGCTTACTTTGGAATAGTCACCAGGAATGACTTCTGGTCTGGTCTCAATCACTTGTGCCATTTAAATTTTTGCTTTTGTTTATGTGCCATTTTTGACACATTTTAATGTGCATATATATTTTTCCAGACAAATTTTAACTAGATAAACACTGTTACTGAAAAAAAACTAAACTGCTGTCCCCAGGGACGCCATCAACAGGTGGAAACCTAGGCTGATTCTACAGGCCCACAAATGACAGGATCTCTCAAAAATTAAAACATAGCATAACACTTAACATTACAGATCATCTAACACAATATCTTTCATGAGGCCCAAAATCTCTGCTGACAGCCCTGACTGTGACTGTAGTTAAGTCATGGGTGCTGGGCAACAGACACTTGCTACAAAGTCATAAATCAATGAGACGGTTTGGCAACTAATGATGTTGATGACCGCTGAATGTGCTACAGCATCTGACAGCTAGCAAGTGAAGTCATCCTGGAACGTGGCTGATGACTAGTTTATTAAAGATTTCTGGGTATCCACTGTCATCAGTGTTATAATATCCAAGGCAGGGCTGAAAATTTATTAAGTTATGATTTATTTGATAAAACGATTTATACACCTGACCGAACACATGTTCCAGTAAAGTAAATGGGAGAAAATGGTACTGTGACATGCTATTCACATAAGTGAATTATCCACTTAAGCGGACTCCACTGAATTTACCCGTTTATGACAACAGGAGCACCAATGGCTATCGTGCAAATGCACCTGCGCTGAGTGGAGAGGGGACACAAATTTAGTTTAAATTTTACAGTTTTCTGTTGTGTTTCTTTTTCTTCTTTGACAAAAACGGAAACATCTAATAAACGGAGACACGGCGTAAAACCCATTTCGCCGGACTGTTTTATCAGCTGGAGGGCCAAAGGAAGCAGGGAGGAGCCAAATGCCAAATCAGAGCTGAACGGCTGCCAGGAAATGGCTTGTTTGTTCGTCTTTCTGGAGCCAGAGGCTGACCTTATTAGCTGGAAGGGCAGCCGCCTTATTAAAACACATCTGGCAGCAGGAGAACCCAAATAGTCCCCATATTGTCTTCCTGCTGGCCACTGACCTTACGTTACCTTGTAGGAATGCCGATGAGGCTTCACACATCTGTTGAGAATTTCTGGGGCTGTTTCCCCCTGCCGCCTCGCTCACTGGCGCCTGCACGGTAGCTCTGTGGGACCTTGACGAAGGACCGTTTTCTGTTTTTCATTTTTTTCTTCTCTCTGGTCTGTCCCCCCCTTCTGTCACCCCATGCATACACCATATAATTTAAGTGTGCATGTATGTGCTTTAGTGGTGTGCTGTCATGTTCAGCATTGACATTGTTTTGTTTGGTCATTTGTTTACTGATTTTATTTAAATTATCCTTTATTCACTATGTTACATCACAGGTCAAACTCTTATTGTGACATATGACACTGGTGTTTTAGTGAATGTGCACTTCTATAAAGAGAAAAAAGATGAGAACATGTTTCTCTACTTGGATAGGAGAGCCAAGCATTTAATTATATTTAGCTTTTATATTGCAGTAACATTTTCTGTTTTGGTTTAATGCAAGGTATAAAATAAACTAACAGCTATGACATAGACAACTGTTATTACAATACAATGTATTATTGCAATTAAAAGATTTTTCATTCCTGTAATGTATTCTGTGTATTCTGTCATCATTGCCATAAAGGATCTCCCTTGCATTCTCCTGAGACAAAGTTTAGAAGAAAGTTAGTATATTTTCACGGTGAGTTTAGCATGTGTCCAGAGTACACAGCTTGGTGAGGAGTACATCGTAATGAAGGCCTTGGTCCAAGGGTGATGTAAAACGTTTATCAGAAATCTCATTTGGTCAACCTTGGCCAGAATTTGCACCATGTTCTCTCTTACCATTCCTTTGAATTGTGCTGCAATGATTGGCTGATCCTCCAAGTGGAAATATGAAGGACCTCACCTTAAGGTGTTCCTGGTCTGCATGTATCCCAGATAGTGAATGTGGTCCATACAGAGCATGATGGACATGGAGAAGCAGAGGAGTTTACCTTGGGGCCTTCCCTTTACGCAAAGAGGCACTTATGATAGAGGCTATGTTGGCTTCTCAGTAAGTGCAGTACATCACACGTTCATATTGAGAATGCAGTGAGGCAATCGGTTGACACAAGCCGAGGGAACGCAGGAGTACTGCTTGCTTGCACGCACTTTAGAGCCAGCCCTGGTTCCTCAAAGACAATGGGACTGTCACAGTGGTATACAAAAATGAAATTGCTTAAAGTGGTTTGATGCCTCTTTTGTTCATTCTGAATTTGTGTGTGTGTGTGTGTGTGTGTGTGTGTAAACAGCCAGCGATATACACGCTGTCAGTCACATCCTACGTCTTGTGTCACCGGGGAGACACAGTACGTTGTCTGAGAACAAGCAAATCATGTGGTGTATAGACTGTTTATTTTGTCTCTGGTGAACTGTGGATTGTCTCCATGTGAAATTAAAGCTGGGTCTGTCTGGATGAGGAAATGAGCAGATAAATAAAAACATAGACACGCTATCCCCTTTCATGGGACACCACTCTGTCAGACACAAAGTGCCAAACAGCATTCGCATCTAACTGCCTGTTGGAATGTTTATGGCATTTGGCATAAAGAAGAAGAGTCGCCAAAGTGGGTTTGACTGGATTATTTAGTTTCATGGTTTTATAGGACAGTGAATGAAAACATTGCTCTGCTGTCATTCCTGCATCGTTGTTGCAGGCTGTAATTACTGAGCTTTGAGATGATTCAGCTTGTTTGGTGGGCCTGGTGTCGTGCTGTCTGATGCGAGTCCCCAAGGGAGCGGGGTGGGGGGAGTGAGAAGACGTCTGCGTCGTTGTACCTCAGTCAGAGCGAACGCTCCAGTGGCTAAGGCTTCGTACTCGCAGCGCTGCTTTTGGATGTCATGTTTTCCGGGGATTTTCATCAATCCCCTGGTCTGCTTGATCTGCTCTGCCAAGTTCAGTATCAAAGCTTCCCTCGCTTTTTCAGATCATCTTTTGTTTTAGTGTTTCCCAGAGTTTGTCAAATGCCTGACTGCAGGAAAGAAATGTGAATTGTTCTTAAAATCTGTGACACTCAGGGATTCTTTTTTGTGTAGTTTCTTTGTGCCACTTGAATGCTGGTTTCGTTGTCATCTACAAGATTTTTGAAACGGGATCACTGTTTAATGATGTCAGGCATTACACTATGGTTTCACCTAGATGCAACCACTTAGTTAACAATGTATTCACAGCTGAGGAAGATGAGCAGGAAATTAAACTTGTGATGTGACGTGATGAAGATGTCTTACTTATACCAATATAGGTAATCTCTGATATAGGAAATTCTTTGGAATAGTCACCTGAAAAAGCTTCATGTTGATCAATTATGTACTAGTTTTAGTGCTCATCAGAAAATCCTTATAATTTGCCATAAGGTCTGTGCTTTAGACTTAGACTTTAGACTCTCTTAAAGTAATTATTATAATACATACTGTCCACTGGAGGATGATAGTGCTTGTGACTGACTTTGTTTGTGTAATGCAGACACTGGTGCTAATGCCTTACAAGCAAAGCCATTCTGATTTGGACATGTTAAAAGTCAGAGAAAATGTGAATACTGTATAAATAAAAATGACAAGCAAGGTAATGTATATGGTATTGGATCATCCCCTTCTTTGGAGTGCATTTTTGGTGCCAGTGTGGTTTTGTAAAGGACTGCTTTTCCAGCAGCTTATGCAGTTTTTGGGTATGTGAAGCTTTGTGGGCGAATAACAGAAACACAGTGAATGCTTCTGTTTCTCTGGCCTGCAGACTCTGACGCCTCTCTGACTGCACCATTACAGCTGAACTCTGTTCCACGAAGCTCTGAGCCTGTGGCGAGAGTAAAGAGAAGGTCTGCATTAATGCCTTATTACAAAAGCAGAACCTCACCTGGACAGCAAGACGGCAGTGGGTGTGAACGTTAGCAGTACCAGTGAAGACGCCAGGACTGATCTTTCTTACAGCAATCTGTTTAATCTGCTTTTCTACCGTTGATAACCCCACTAGTGTCCCCAGTGCTGTGTATGTGTGTGCGTTTGTGTGGCACAGAAATCCTCCTGTACTCCAATCTAAGGTAAACACCTTCCTCAGGGGCATGGGTCAGCTGAACTGTATGTGCCAATACAAAGCAGACCCCAGCATCCCACCCTGGTGTGCCTTTCCTGTTGTTCGTCGGGTAGTGTAGAATACCTCTTACTTTCAGACACCCAGTCAGCCTTGGCCTTATACTGCCTGGCATCCCCCCATCCACCCTATCTTCCCTATCATCTCCCATCTGCGGGCTGCGGTGCAGCCCCTGCAAATAAGGTGTGCGGAGAAACATCTAGGCCTCGGCTCCAGAACATCTGCTGTGATCCACGGCTCCATGTGGTTCTGATTAGTGGCGTCGGGGGGGCTGGAGTGGTGGCGGTGGTGCTTTTCACAGCTCATCGGGAGCCTACGAGGGGACGCGATTTCCTGGCCACTCTCGTGACTACAGCTGCCCTCTCTTCATATGTCCCTCCACCTCTCCCCTTGCATTGTGGAGATACTGGAAATGTGCTGTTATCTTAATGAGCTCGGAGGATATTTTCCTGCTTCAGATTCGCTGATATGTAGACCCTGCTTACCTAACAGTTTAAAAAATAATTAGATTTGAAGAGGATTTGCTTTGTTCTCTGTATGTTGTAGGTTAACTCAAGGAAACTAGTATAAAAAGGACAACATTACACTAGTCAAAGGTATTGTTTCTATGTGGACTATATTGCTGGCTTGTTAGATTGACAAATTCTTACATTTAATTTAGTTTTACAGTTGTTTTCAAGTGTAATTATGAAATTCATTAATTAACATTTGACACGCTCGTTACACTTGAGCATTTAATCATGGTTCATTAGGGTCCGTCCTGTTCTTAAACTTTTTTCGCTGTTGTAACCATAGTGTGTATGGTTTATAGCTGATTTTTTAATTGTAATTGACAGAGCTGTGATACACAGAGCATAATGCTATCTCGTTTACGCAGAAACGTTTCACCTTCAAGATTCTATCACTATATACCTATCAGAGTTGCTGGTCACACCCCCACTTCCATCAGACTGAAGAAGCCTTTTGGTAAAAGGTGAAATGTTTCTGCATAAACGAGAAAGAAGTCCAGTTGACATGACTAAACTTCCAGATAACCTTACCTGAATAACTGAGAATCTTCATAGACAGCATAATGCTATGTTTTATGGTCTGCAGGTTACCATTATTGGTCTTTTCATTTATCTGTTATGAAATAGCATAGCTACTGGATAATCTTTGGCTAAATGCTTTGTAACTGGTTAATAGTCCAGTTTGCCTTTACTGTCTACACAGTTCAAATATACTAATAGATTCCAATTTAGTGGTTAAGACCAGATTTTTTTTATTGATTCTTAGTAATAAAAATATTTTGCCACAAGATGGCGATATGAGTTACTAAACTTTAGAAAATGATTGAAAATTAAAAAAAAGCTCAAAAGGCTTTGAAAAGGAAATTCTAATTATTAAAACTACTCATGGCATATGTTTATAAACACACAATTTCTCCGTTTTTGCGTTACTGTTTTTTCTGCCAGTATCTGAGTATCTGTGTCTTGTTTTCCACTGTGTGTAGCACTGCTCCTGAGGAGGAACAGTGTGAGGAGCAGTGTAAGGAGAAGTAGTGTGAGGAGCAGCATGAGTAGTAGTGTGAGGAGAAGTGGTCTGAGGAGCAGCATGAGGTGCAGCAAGAGTAGTGTGAGGAGTAGCATGAAGAGCAGTGTGAGGAGTAGCATGAAGAGCAGTGTGAGGAGTAGCACAAGGAGCAGTGAGGAGTAGCATGAGAAGCAGTGTGAGGAGTAGCACGAGGAGCAGTGTGTGGAGTAGTGTAAGAAGCAGCGTGAGGAGCAGCATGAGAAGTGTGAGGAGCAGTATGAGTACTGTGAGGAGCAGCGTGAGAAGCAGTGTGAAGAGCAGTGTGAGGAAGGGTGTGAGGAGCAGTATGACGAGTAGCGTAAGGAGCAATGTGAGCAGTAGCGTGAGGAGTAGCTTGAGGAATAGCATGAGTGTTGGAAAAGCTTGATAGTTTGCTTCACAAAACCAGTATCTGAATTTGTTTACCCACTCCTGGCGTAATGCACTGCCATCTCCATCTGGAAAACCAAACATCTTGCCCAAGCACCGCAGGTCTCCTGAAAAAGCTGTTTCTTAACAGATGCATCAGATGTTACAGCTCATTGGCTACGTGTGCTGAAGTTTTATTGCCTAGATTTATATCACTGTTAACACACAAAAACCACTATTATTGTAATGGGAAAAAATGTAGGGGAGAATATTAGAATTGAGTGTTCACGTAAATCATAAAATTGGATTGTTGCATGATGGCAACACATGACATTTTCATAGATTTGCGTTCTTCTTAACATAAGAGTGATCCCCAGCAGATGGCAGTAGTGCTCTTTTGACTCTTGTAAAGGTTTTGCATTTCTGATGTTTCTGCCCTGTCAAAAATTTCAAGAGATTGAATTTTAGGCTGACAAATCCATCTGTCATCCATCAGTTTCTGGTAACCACTCATTAATTGTCACAAATGGCGACACGCTAAGGGCAGTCTGCTTCACCGGTTTGTGTGAGTGGCATGTTTTTTCAGGTAATGAATATAGACTAGCTTGAGATAAAACCAAAGAGAAAAAAAAAACATAGCACGGCCAGTGCTCAAGGCCGGGTTCAAGCTCACAAGCCATGAGAGTCGTGATCCAACAAAACTACCGTCTGATCCACAGTGCTACACTGAGAAGCAGAACTGCTCACTTAGATCTATTTAGGTCTACAGCCGTGCAGAAGAGTTAACCTAAAGCATGGCATGGGGTTTCACCGACAGTTGTGCATACAGAATTAATTTCCTGGAACATCTGTGCCTGAAATGTCATGTTTCCCCAGAAGCCCTCTATGCTAAGCCTTTGGTTTGGCAGAAAGTATATTATGGCTGGCACTTCCTGGGTGACCCTGTCACAACTCCCCCCACATGTGTGCCACATTGCAGTCTCTGCTACTGGTGGGCATGTTCAGATACCTCATCTTCAGAGGTTCCCAAAGAGCTGATGAATATAAACACCAGAATGACAAATGATAAGGCTTGTTCTTTTCTGTGTTCACTGTTCAGTCCTTGATGTTTATCTGTACCTTTTGTTACAGTGGCACAGCAGTGGGGAGTCTCCTATATATGCAAATAAAACCTTGCATGTTTGTGCTTGGCTTTCCAATAAAAAGAAAATTAAGAAAAACTAAAACAGTGTAGGAGGAAGACCAGGCTGCCAGCCCAGATCTTTCAGGTAGATGTGTTCCCCACCATGATGCAATGTGAAAAGGTGGAAGTGCTGATGTGACAGCATTGTCACACTCCACAAGCAGTGGGGCACTGGGGGCCATCTTCCTTTCCCAGTCTTTGCTGTATAATTGGTCTCAATGGAGATGAAGCTGCACAGGCAAACCATGCTCCCCCCCCACCAACTCACAATATCTGGCCTCCAGAACCAACTCCAGCTCTGCCTGTACACAAATAAACAAGACAGCGACAGTATCTGCTTCTCCAAATGTACTTTCAACACTTGGCTTCCCCCGTATCTCTTCATCTTTGATCTATATTTAAATAGCCGGTGTTGCTATGTTTCTTAGCATCAGTCTGCTACCTACCAGGGACTCTGAATATGGTGGCAGAACATTTTCACATCAGGATAATGGTGTTTATCTGCTTCTCCAGGTATCACTCTTTTTTATACTTTGCAGGTTTTGTGGTTTTTCAGTTTGTCAACCTGAAGCTATGAAATTTTATATGTTTTATTTCTTCACGAGGATACTGGTTTTTTGTAGATCGAGTATTCGATGTTTATTCAGCCTTTGTTAAATTTTAAACAGCAGTCTTTAGTGCCGTGTTCTTTTATGACTGCTGGAGATTCTGGTGTGTGGTGAACTATCGGAGTTTTAACCATGTTAACATTCTGAAATTGTCTCCCAACATGAACGTATACATTTAACATCACAACAAGGTTAAATACGGCTGTCCCATGAAATTAAATTCTTCAGGATCACCATGTTTTTTAAATTAACAGTAACAATCATAAGTTCTAAGAATGTGTGCTTTTTTATTAGACTGATATAACACAAATGAGCAAAGACACTTTTTACTTATTTTACATAAAACTTTAGTTTTGAATGTTCATCAACATGTGAAATATATAAATCAAATGTTTTCATGGACTCATTCCATTGTAAAATAGATGTGTTACCTATTTATGACTCTCCCTGTTACACTGACGCGCTGAGCTGCACTTATGTGTCATATTAATATATTCTCAGTCCAAGCTAATGACTGTTTTAAGCACTGCAGGTGGAAGTTGTCTATTTTCTGTGTAAATTAGCAGGAGTTTACATTGCCTGTGACCTCTGTGCTCCTGGGCACGACGTGCGCAGGGCCTCGGTGACCCCTTTGCTGACGAGCCGTGCAGAGGTGGAGGTCAGAGGTGTGCTGCTTCATGATAACACCTGCCATCAGTCAGACAGGCAGTGGGTGGAAACAGGTATTGCAGCCCATTAGCCTTGGAGTGGGGGTGGCTCTCCTGCCACTGCTCACCAACACTGATCTGCAGCAAAGCCTTTAATATCCATCCTCCTTTGTGTCTCTGTGTCTAACAGGTTTAAGCAGGATATAGGCATGATTATGGTGGGGGGAGGTGTACTTACCTGTCAGAAGTAAAAGCTGAGCTTCTGGCATTCCACTCAACCTTGCAATGTACAGCTTCCTCTAATCACCTCTTTGTCTTCCGTTTACGTCCCCAATACCCGTGTTCAGCAAGCCTGCATTGTCTGAATTTCGCTCGTGCCATGAATGCCCCTGGTGAGCTGCAATGTTAAATTCACTTCGTTTTCGTTTACGTAAAGCAGCATCACAGCAAATTCTTACAATGTCATACCTTCACAGCGTTAATGCCAAATATTTGAAACGCATTCGTGTGTAGAGAAATTAGGTGCGTGCACTGCATCTTTGCAAGGTAAGGGCTGTCTCTGAAAATTTTATAATAGATTTTTGAAACATAAATATAAGTATAGCAAAATGGAGGCCTCTTTTAGACAGCACAGATAGATACTCATGGTGTTAAATATTGATCTAGTAGCTTTTCCTGTCCTTTCATAATGCCTTAGCAAAATTCTGAAGGTCTGAATATAAAGGTACACTACCTAGGCAATAAATGGTGAGTGTGAAAGGAAATGAACTTTAATATGTTCTCCTCCAGGAGATGAAATGCTTTTGTGGCCTTGAGGAGGTGCTCTTAATACCCTATTATATAGATGGGTGGTGGTTTGCATACTCAAACAGCTCCGTTCTTTGTGTGGGAAAAATGTCTGCTCGGGAGGTGCAAAAATTACAGCGTAAAACAGCGTTTGTCAAAGCAGTTGCTGTATAGCGATGCACAGAGCGGCTCCTTGGTGAGGAAAGAACAACGACTTGCCTTCTCTCTCGCGCCTCTGGTGCCGGTCCAGGATGCACGCCAGGGTTCTAGCTCTGGCACGCTGAAGTTCCCCGCTGTGGCCTGGAACACCTTGTTTTCCTGGCCAAAGGCACATGGTGCTTTCTGGCTGCGCTCCAGGGAAGTAATTCTCACCGACTGCTCTCCCATGGGGCACAGTGTTAGGCGGCAGGGCTTCTGGTGCCAACGGAGGGGCAGCTCACAGGCATGCCTGTCTGCGTGGGTAGAGACACAAACAGAGGTGGTGCTGTGACGGCGGCCTTTTTCGCATTCACCGTGGCAGCACTCACAGCCTGTCCGTGCGGATGGAGGGCACGTTGTGTTCTTGTCTGAAACTAACTAGTGAATGTGTCCAGTTCACAGAACGGCAGCAGCAATGCTGTGCCTGCTAATCGGGGCACCACTGGGGTCACACCTCTGTAGAACCAGAGGACACTTATACACTGCTAAATGGACGTTAAGAGCTCAACACATGCACAGAAAGGAAATGTTTTAAAATAGGTCTACTTTCACTTTTCTCATTCGATATTATAGTGGCATCATACATTAAATATGCATTCATCGTATAATTAGGAATACATCAGAATCATATATTTTTCTAGAAGTAAAGGCGACACATCTATCATGTTATACTGCCAGTGTTTTCATATACTGTGTTTGACTCGGTTCTGGACTTTGGCGCTGACATTGGCAGAACTGTTTGGTTGTGTATGACCATGCCCTTTGTGTACCTGCAGACATATGCCAGTTCTCTTGGAACAGAATTCTGACCTGAACTTTGTTGGTGAATAAATTGAACTGCTAGACTAAACCAATTAGCTTTTTCTCAGTGTCAGTGGTCTGTGTTTATTACAGCAATGGATTCAGCAAGTGCCCTTAAGTCATGTTTATTAACTGTACGTTTAGGAATTTTTATCTTCGGTTATTTATAAATGCGACATGAATTAATTCAAATGCATAGTTGACATAAATGATTAATATGTGACTGTAAAATAAATACTACATGGATCTTTTGGTGCTGTGATGATGCTGCATCTTTTCTTAATAGCACCTTGAGTCATTACCATTAGGTCTTTAGCTGAGTTTTACACAGACATTATGCAGAATAGTATAACTGATTGATAATGTCTTTAATTTTGTAGAAAATTCCTGAATTACATTCACAGCGTGATTTGGAGCCTTGCTAAGGCAACATATGGCATAAGGCATATACAGTGCGTTAAGGTCCTCTTTGTGCACACAAGGGTGCTCAGGTGTCCTCCCAAAGTACAAGGTCATGCAGTTCTCTTTGTGCTAGAATGCTGCACTACCCATTGTGTTGATGTCCAAGACAAAGGGTCCTGATTTGGGCTGGTGCCTTATCTTATTTATCCTGTTGCCTCTTTGAATTTTGAATTGATTTTCTTGTTGTGAATATGTGCATGTGGGTACCACAGTTCTGTCATGGCAAAGAGGGCTGCTGCAGTGCATTCTGTGACTGCTTGTGTTAGTGGCCCCAGTTCAAAACAATGTCACTCCCTGACACCAGCGTGTGCGGGGCTAAAAGCTGCCCCCTGTGTGCCCTGCTTTATTGCGTTTCAAACTTCCAGCTTGATACAGCATCTTAGCACACTAACGACAGCAGAGTGGGTTTCATTGAGATTAATGTCGGGTTTATAAAAAAATGGCCTTCTCTCTCTTTTTGTATAAAAAGAGCAGAGAAAGTCTGCGGGTACAGAAGGTGGGCCTGGGTGGAACCGACACGATCCTCTCCACTGTGCCTTATGCCTGTCAGTCGCCATGGAAACAGCTTGAAGCAATTGACCGGCCGTCACTGCGCCCCCTGCCCCTTCTCGACGTGTGCGCGCTCGCACACGATCGTTTCCATCACACTGTCAAACCACCCGTGACAGCTTCTCAGTAGGTGTAAATGAAATTCTCCCTGTGCACGTTAGTCATTGTGTCCAACCAGTCTGTTTGCTCTAATGCGGCACCGAAGCTGTGGACTCTTCACTCCAAATGCAAAACGTGAAGCTTTAAATTGCAGTGCTTTTAATTTCCTGTGGCACAGCTTTTTTCTTGCTGTCTTTTTGGGGGCACTCCAGTATGCATGTCGTTGTTTATAAAGTTCACGTTTATTAAACAAAACGCTCTTAGGGAGCACTCAAAATGGTTGCTTTTACTGAATGTTGTTTGTGAAGTAAATCAGAACATATATATCACCCTACCCAGCAATTGCCACAAGCATCTTGTTGTCTTCTTCAGTGCTTTGATTCTGTAACTGCTTGCAGTGGTTGGCTGTCTGTGTTCTACCCTGTAGCCTACGCCCTCTTTCTGAATGGGGGGAACAAGTATGGCGTGCCCCCTTCAGAGACAGCAGCATGTCTCGCTGTTGGAGTTACTGTTGTGTGAGAGGTATGATCTGTGTAGTGATGGATTGTTGAAGTTCTGGTTTCTTGCTCTCAGGGTTCACATCACAGGCTTTGTGTTCTTCTCCTGTTATTTGTATTGTTATGTTGTAGGACCCAATAACCATACGGTTTAAAAAGGTGACTTTGCAGTAGCTTATACCTGGCCTCTTGGATTTGAACCCTTGCAGTTGTATAACATTTTTATGCAGGGACCTGAGTCTAAGCACAGATTGTTGACAGATTTTATTTCCACCCCCACTCCAAGCAAAGAAGACAAGCGAAAACTTTGTGAACAAGCAAGACACAAGTGGAACTAAGCCTAAGTATGAAAAAATAGTGGGCGGGGCTTATAATACACACAACTAGGCTGTGACAAGTTGGCTTGGGTCTCATCACTATCACTGCTTTTGTTATGTTTTAGTAAGACCGCATACTGCTCGTGTTTGTGTCGAATGTTGAGGAACAGCTGGATTCTATGGCAAGTAATAACTCAAATAAAACACAATTTAATTCACACCTCTCATTTTAACCGAAGTTATGCATTTGTAACAACATTTGTGTATCATCAAAAAAAAAGAGAATAATGGACGCAACGGGAAAGTGTACGCAAATTGCAAACATGCACAGCCTGTTCACAGATGTGTTCGATATATTAAATGGAAATGCACACATACATTGATTAATCACTGTTTAAAAGTCATCTTTGTTTAATAGATTGTGCTGGATTGAGTGGGATTGTAAGTGGCTATGGCTGAGTACCTTCTCATAAACAGAGACATGACACTGATGAGTCTGTTTTTCTGTGCTGATCATGCCATAAAGTGGGTGTGTAGACCCCCAGCTCTCCTGTACACACCTACCAAGCTTGATTATTAGGAGGGATTGGCATAACTTATATGCAAGTGCACAAAAAGATTTAAATGTACACCAGTTCCATGTCATAGCAGCAAAACCCAATTTATGGAGTCCTACTGTCTGCTAAAACACTCATTAGCCTCCATGATGATGAGAAAGTCCAAACACGTGCCCGTGCGTTTTGTGTTTTCGCTGCAAAACAGCCATGTCACCTGGATTGCCAGATGCTTTCATCGAACTACCTTGGTCTCCTCCTGTGCCGAGCAGAAACGTTGAGTGTTCTGCCCTTGGTTGCCACTTTTTGGGCCAGGCAGGCCCAGCGTCGCTGAGACCCAGAGGAGGCGATGCAGCACACTCCGTGTGTTGCAGTGCCAGAACGTGTGCCCTGTGAGGGTCGGGGTGGGAGTCGTGGCTCGGTGAGCCAGTAACATCTGCTCTACCCAGCTGCACAAGGCAGCTTCCCTTCACAAAGGCGTGCCAGAAAGAACAGCCTTGTATAAATTGCATTGCCTGGGTTCGCTTTCTCTCCTTCCTCAGTGCAGATTAGCTGGAATAAAGGCAGATGATCTCATTTGTCACAAGCGCCGCCTGTGTTGCGAGAGCGCAGCGCAGTGGCGCGTTAGACGAGCCTGCTCATCGCCTGATTTGTGGGCCCGAGGGGAGAAAGGCGTTCTTTTGTGACGGGGGACCGATCCTGCAAAAATCAGGTGCCATCCACAGTGATCCCAGCACGCCCCAGAGACCGAGGCTTGCTGCATCACCCTGCCGCGATGCAGGTGTGCTCCTCCGAATGCAGCAGAGCCATCTGTCCTCGATGTGACCAGCTGTGCTGTAACTCGCTGCCCCATTGCCCTGAGCACTGTTAACAAGTCTAGGGTAATGTACGACACTTACCTGCCCTGCCCACAGTGATACAAGTATGTTTTATTCATGACTGTCATGCTGTAAATTTATAGGTTTGTCATTTAACAGCAATGTCAGCGGCTAGTCTGTGTCAAATAACTGCTCTGCCTGCATTTTGTAAAGACACAGGTTAACACAGCTAGATTAAATACCAGTACATAATTTTTGTAACAATGCTATGTATTGAGTGTAAAGTCAGATTTTGTGAAAATATACAATGTATATATAACATCAAAAGTACAGAGCCCAAAAGTTGTTGAAGAATTGCTGTTGTATTCATTCTGACAGTTACCGACACAGTCCCAAGACATACATTTAAGAAGGTTGACGATAGCTCCATAACTGCAACAGAGGAAGCACGTTTCAATTGCTTAAAGACTGAAGTGAGACTTGAGTAATCCCTATCGACAATGAACAGCGCTGTGAACCAGTGGATTTCAGCAGCTAAGCATTCAGTCGTTCAGCTGATACTGACAGGATGGAATAATGAGTATCTTTTTTTCCCCGCAAGGGTAGAGAGCATCTGATTGGGCTCTGATCAGAGGAGGCTGCTGTCGCGCTGGGGGTATCATCCTTGCCTAATACCCAGCCTGTATCTGAGTCGCACGGAGAGAGATGTGCGCAGGGGGTGGTGGAGCGTCGCCACCGAGCGGCTCGTGAAACCGAGTGTTTTTTTTTATTATTATTATTTTAAGCTCTCTCTTGCCCAAAGGCTTACGTCTGTCTGGGTTAGCGTTTGTGTGCGGTTTCATCAATTGCCAGCAGGCCGGGGAGTGTGTGTGCAGTACATTCTCCCTTGCCGCACTGAGAGACTTCTCTAAGATAGCGAAGTATCTGCCGCACCATATTCGCCGCCAGAAAATCAGACAGGTTGTTTTTGTTCTGTTTTATCTTATGTCGTCTCCTTCAGGAGTGTCCCCCCCCCCCCGACCTGGGATCTGATGTCGCCACTCTACTACTCTGCTGCTGACATGTTCGGTCACGGCTGCTCAGCCGTGACCGCGCAATGGGAGCGTGTCCTCGCACTGTGAGCGTAATTAATGCTAACTGACTAAGTCTTTCCAGCCTCCACGCTAATGGGATCTTTGTAACTTTGCTTATTATTTATTACACAGAAAGTCTGAATAATTTACTTATTTTGCTTTCCATTACTTAGTGACTGTGCTAATTGTGTTGCCCCCGTGCTCTGCAGTGCATGACAGAGCGGGCTGTAGGTCGATGTAGGAGGGACTGTGTTTGAATCGATTGTACCGTTAGATTATCTTCTGTCTTGTAACTCAGGCGAACACACATTACGGCTGGGCAAAGGACTCTATTTACTCTGACACCCTGACACATGCTCACACTAACTCCTGACGTTGCCCTGGCATTGGCAAAGCTTAAGTGACTGTCACAGTCTTGGTCTCTATGGGTGAGTTTGCCCTATTTTGTCATCCTGCTAATGGTGCAGTCTCAATGGGCAAGTGTTGAAGGTCTCAGAAAGCTCTGCAGATGCCTGAAGGAAACACTCCCATGTGTACATGGGAGAGAGCCCCCCTCCCCTCCTCCCTCTCGCTGTCTCTCTCTCTCTCTCTCTCTCTCTCTCTCTCACTCTCACTGTCACATACACACAAACACACCACAACACATAGCATAAGCTTGCATTTTCCTTTATGATACAACTCCCCAAGTTTATGTCTTGAATTTGAAATGAGTTATTTTACATTCCCAGTACTGAGTTGACAGATGCTGTTATGATAATATGAGATCACTGTAAGCATACACACACACACACACACACACACACACACACACACACACACACACACACACACAAACACCAGTATATTCTGCTTACTACTTCAAAGCCACACTCTGCTCCCTAATCCCTCTCTGACTCTTGTTCAAGCCTCACATTTCATCAACCTCATGTAATAAAATTAAATGTCAGCAAACCAGCTCGATGGGTTTGTTTCTCAGCAGGATCTGAAAAGCTCAAAGTTACACTTGTGGATGGTGATGCACTTGGTACGGTGGAGTTGCTCTAGTCCAGGGCAGTCGTCCATCTGGTGCACCACATTTGTAGCGCAGAGGTGAAGAGAACTTTTGGCCAAGTATCCGTAGCCATGACTGTAGTTCTCACTTGTGCACCCAGATGTGGGTATGCAAAAGCCTGTCTGTGCACTTACACACTTAACTCCAGACCCCTGTGACAGAATGGGGGAGGGGGCCTCCGCTCCCCCAACCCCACATTGGGCTGCTGCTGAAATCGGTCAAAAACGGCAGGCTGAGAAAATGCAACAGCGAGTTGTGGTCCCATGCGCAAAAGAACATAGAAAGGCAGTGATTATTAGATGGTTCACCTTTGTCGCCTGGCACTCCTGCTGCTGTCTCTGGTGTTGGCAGCCTGCGGAGAACTGGAGGGGCAGGTGTGAGCTGTGCTGCTAATTGGATCAGCCGCTCTTTCCATAGCTCTTCCAAAGAGAGCAACTGCAAAGGAGTAACAGCCACACATTATACCTGTTACTGTTTTATTTTGGTCTTTAAAGCTGACTTATGAATGACAGCCACGGTCGTGCGTTATCTGGTCAAAGCCTCACTAAATTATTTACAGTTTTTGGTTTAGAGTTCTATTGTTTGTTGTTGCAGTTGTTATTTATGGGTGTGGTGGCTTAATGTTTAGCACTGTTATCTTGTATTTTTAAGGTCAGGGGTTCAAATCCCAGCTAGTGCTTGTTCCAAACCTGTGTTTAAAAAAAAAGGGGAAGATTGGATTTGGAAGGGCGTCCAGCATATTAAAAAAAAAAATCCATAGGCTATGTTGATGTGTGGTTTGTTAACTATCTGCTGTGGCAACCTTATTATGTTAGGAAGAGATGCCTTTAAATTTTAATTGTAATGGTTCTTAATCTGCATAAAAATGTGTACAATATTACTTGTACCACAGCTCCTAGCCCAGAATTGCTGTAAAATATATTCTGACAAAAAGTCCGTGTACTCTATCAGGTGGTAAGGCTAATAAACTTTTTGTTCCTAATTAAAATTGAAGAAGTGAAATATTTGTATTGATACTGGGATGTTTTCCTCTGAATTATGACTGGATGGAGAATGGTAAGAAGTGGACCATTTCCTACACTGCAGTACTGTTAAAGAAGACAGGCTCTCTTTCAAAGTGTCAGGATGGATGGACAGACTGTGTGGCAGCGGTGGGATGCTGGGGGAGGAGGGTTGGTTAACCAGGGGACCAGAAGCTTGCAACTGCCGGAGAAGAGAAAAAAAAAAATAATAAAAATAAAAAAAAAAATAAAAAAAAAAAA
>JABJVR010000018.1:131390-144987 GCA_025773905.1 Chitala chitala | reverse complement strand
TTTAACTTTTTTTCTGTGGAAAATCAATTTACCTTGGACTTATTTATTTTTTTTTTTTTTTTTTTTTTTTTTTTTTTTTTTTTGTCGCAGAAAAGACAGAGAAATACTTGTTTGTTGTACATGACAGTGGTGTAAACGTCTGCCTTGTTAACGAAGAGTACATCAGATAAGGAGCGTCTGTCTGCTGTCTGTCTGTTGTGACGGTTTTCTGAGATGACAGGGTTATTTGGGGGTTGTGAAGGTGGGTGGTGTGGAATAGTCAGAGTGAAGGGGAGGGGACCTAGCAGCATGGGGTAGTGGAGGGGCCTTGTGGTCTGCATTTTTTTTTTTTTTTTTTTTTTTTTTTTCCTGTTCCATGTCCCCCTCCCCCACTTGTCAGTTCTTGGCAGAACTCCTCATCAGAGACCTCCCAATATGCTGCCAGGGATTGGTCTGGCTCCACCTCGTGCAGGGCTACTTTCTCTTTGGAACCTGCATAGGTTGTGCCATAAAACTGTCACATGGCTCCAGCATGCTGCCTTACATACGCTAACGCCTAGACTGCACAGATGTCCTGGGTTTATGGCACACTTCAAGTTGTGTCCCTGAGCGGGATGGGCAGAGCCGTTTGCATGACTGTGATGGTTCATCTCAAGGGCTCTGAAGTTATGGGTCAGTCGACACAGTTGTGTATGTGCAGTAGGGAATAAAGCGGTTTCAGGCTTCGATTTGGTGTGTTGGGTGCCAGCTCACTGACAGGGGGTGCAGCTGGGTTGGTACTGGCAGTGTGCTTTCTTCACTCACGGCAGCTCAACACAGTGTTGAGTTCCTCTGGGTGGTCAGGAACATATCTGCTGTTCGCTCTGTGCGGTTCACTGCAAGCTTCTCCTCAAATCTAACACAGATGCTGTAATTTCACTGCCTGCTCCATGCCAGAAACCTCTGCAGGACTTCTAAGCTCTCGGAGTCTGATGTCGTTTCCTGCCTGCCCGGAGGACTCACGCTGGCAGCCGTCGCCTGCTTGATTATGGGCTGTCGACTGGCCGTAGCTCAAGACCTGAGATTTGGACGCACACTGAGTCTGCTACTCTACCATCTTGCTATTCATGACATTGTATTTGCTTAGTAGAATAAGAGAAATGAATTGGGAACATGTTCAGAGTGTGGAAGTTACTGGCCCTCGATTCTTCTTTTAGATTTATATAGTCTGTCTGGATCAAATGCTGCTCAGAGGATTGCTGGAATGAGTTGTGAAAAATGTCTTTGTACAAAGTGTCAGAAGCATATTGACATGCAGGCTACTGGGAATGGCTTGATGCTTTCACATAAATTTTACACTGAGCACTGTGAATGCTCTTGGCTTAGAGGTGTAGCTTTAAACTGAGCTGAACACACAACATAATTCTCCCATAGTGACTGTACTGGTTAGCAACTGGTAGGCTTGATCTCCGGATAAATCAGATTGAACCACAGGTTAACAACCTCCCCATTCCTCCTTTAATAATTAGGCTTAACCATTTTCCATTATGCATGAGGAAAGTGTGTGTGAGCTCTTCTGTAAAACTGGCCAGAAGTTCGATATGCCCTTTTACTTTCTGTTTAATGATCATTTACTTTTTTTAACATTGATCCCTTTACCTTTTCTGTGCTGGAAGTACTCCATCCTTCTGTGGTCACTGACAGCTCTCTGTGGTGTGTATCACAGTGCGAGTCTTCTACATCTGTGATTTCTGCCTTGTCCATAGTTTGCTCAGGAATGCAAGTGTGCCAGCGTATGTCTTGAAGGTCCAGTGCCTGTCCAGTGCCAGTGAACAGAAAGGGCTACCTAAAAAAGGGCTCACAGGGAAAGGAAAATAGCTCTCAGGTAGAAAAACACCAAGAGATCTTTTTCCCTAACTGGAATTTTTCCCAGTTCAAAAATGCATGCAATCAAAACACATCCTCACATGCATGGTTATTCTGTCCAAGAGTCCTGCAGATATCAGGATAGACGAAGTAGTCTTGTCTAAACTCATTGCTTTCTTCTTTAGGAATGCCATTCAGCTGAAAGCATGAATGGATTTGGTTTGGTGTGGTTTTCTAAGCTGTGTTCAGCTGCTGGTGAAAGCTCTGTTGGTCTAAATTCATCAGTGATATCATATTCAAAAACAAAACATTTGTAAAATGTGTAGAAAGGTAGATTTCAGAGGAGATTGAGGGGAAAAAAAACGTCTTTTCAATTCATTTTGTCTTTTTTTTTTTTTTTTTTCCTTCTTCTTCTTCTGGATCTGCTTTGGAAGGTGATAGGAAAGGCATAAAAGATTGATTTTAAAAACTCCAAGCTGGAACAGTAAGTGTAGTGAAGGTGAAGTCAGCTCAGATGTATCATATGTAACATCCTTCATAATCAGGAGCAAATCGTGGAGTGTCTGGCAGTTGTAGATGACAGCTGATTTTCAGACCGTCATGGATGCAGGAACATGGAGGGTTACGGTACACATGGAAAGGCGATTGACTTTGCTGATTCTGCCCTTGTCACGGCTCATTGTGCGGTTCATATCCTTCTCCTCCAACAGGAATGTTTGCTTACTTAACAGCGAGACTTAGAGCTATCAGTGTACTGAATGCTAGATGGAGAGAGTACAGCCAGATTTTGATCACCTGACCATATAATGACCATGCCAACTGGGGCTGTGTTTGCTAATGCAGTGGCTGAATAAAGTAATTTCATATATATAGCACCTTTCACAAAACCAATCCTGCTTTACAGAAGTCAATTGTAAAACTAATACAATACAGTGTTTCCCTAAAAAAAAATTTCAGACATTATAGCTAGAGGTTTTATTTGCACACGCTAAAATTTGATTATTTCTTGTGCAACACAAGACTTTTGGTTGGTAGTTTCCAGTGGTGTAATGTAACAAATGAATAGTACTTTGTTATAGTACTGGAGTATTTTGGGGGAGTATCTGTACTTTGCTTGCATTTTTTAATTTCTGTCAACTTTTACTTCACTACTTTGCTTTTTTTTAAAGAATGCTTTTACTCTGATACCTGATACATTTGCCACTTGTCATTTTCGATATTTAACTACTACAAAAAAGTTTCAGTTTTCAGTCTGTGAGTTCAGCATATCAAGCTCAGGCAGGTCAAAAGAGCAGCAGAAAGAAGCTATCATGGAAGCAGCATGAAGAATGAAAGGGGGGCCTTAATAGGTTTAGGGAAAGGGGAGAGATGGGACAGATGGAGAAATTTTAAAGTACTTTATTAATCCCAGAGGGAAATGACTTCTCTACACTTAACCCATCCCCTGAGGGGAACAGTGAGGAGCCACACATGGCACCCGGGTAGCTGGCACTGAGTGGCTGGACTGGGAGTGGACCAAGGAGACTTCCACACGTGGCACCCGGGGAGCTGGCACTGAGTGGCTGGGCTGGGAGTGGACCGAGGAGACTTCCATATCTCAGCCTGATGCTCTATTGGTTGAATGGCTTTGTGGCTGGTGGAAGTCCAGAGATTCACTCCTTTTGGGGGTTTTGTGGTGCAGGGGGTGGTATATTTTGGAAAGTTAGCAATGATCTGAGTGTGAAGGAGAGTTTGGTAATGGGACACAACTGTGAAATGTGGCAAAATATATAAATACATATGGCTGTATATGAAAGATGTGGCATAAATATTAGAGGGGTCAGTTACATTCAGCTCCCCATGCTTTCTGTAGCTCTGTGATTTTGTCATACTACAATCGCTCTGTGGAGGTGAATAGTGCCACATTGGCTGGTTTAGGTAAGATTTAAGGAGTCTTTAACACTCCCTGTACTCACCATCCACCAGGACATTAGTCTTCCTGTTTTACTTGGGTAGTTAGTTCAGGGTTAATCACAGTGAATAGCCTTTGAGTAGCCCAGAATCACACACAGTTAATAGATGGCTACAGTATTACAGAAGGGGGCCGGGGGGGGGCATTGTGCGTGTTGTTTATTTCTGTTTGCTCTGTGGAGCTCCCTGGCGGGGCACGCTGAATGGACTCCTCACATGTGGCTAAATGTCAGACTGCTTGCAGTGGTTATGTTTCCTGTGTCACACAGTGAAAAGTGAGGGGCTCTTTGATTTTGTGGACCAGAGCAGTCCATTTCTGAGCTGATCTGCCTTTGACAGCTCTTTGTTCATGGATTTACAACAGTATCCATCATCTGAGAAGAAAATTTTAGGGAAAGCACATGGAGATATACATAAAGACAGTTTAACAAAGCAGTTTGTGTAAAGAATCTTTGTCATGGGTTCAATAGATGGGCTTTTTTGGAATTCCAGGATGACAAATCCAAGTCTCTCTCCATTTCAGCTGGTGCACTGTACTTTTTGTCTGGATTATTTATACACTCAGTCTCCCACTGTAGTTTAGCATGTTTCTTTCTGATCCTTTATTGTGTTTCAGTCTGGTAGAGTGTTATGGGTCTCCCTGGTCTGTGGTCAACTCCCTCATTGGGCTGTTATAGACACACCAGCAGCAGCATGTGAATGCCTTTCCTGGGTTGTGGGGCTCGGAGGAGCACTGACCAGCAGAAAAGGCAGCCCTGCCGTCTGCCTCTGCTGTCATTCTCACTTGTCAGTGTATGGATTTCTGCAGCACAGTCAGCTAGCCGCAGCACAGTCAGCTAGCCGCAGCACAGTCAGCTAGCACAGGTGAATGGGTGTCAGCCATACAGAGTTTGTGCGCAGCTGATAGCTAGTTTGCTTCCAGGAATTACACCATAATGTAAAACCTCTAAACTATGTAAGTAAATTTTGGTATTTAATAACTTTAGCATAGACACTGCAGCCTTGTTATAAGGCAGATTTGGGTATTATGCCATCATCGTGGTTTCCAGAGGTTTGACTTTTTCAGACACCAGCAGAAGGATGTTCCTCCTATAATTTAGCAGTTTCAGTTCTGAATCTCTCTGCTGTGAGAGCAGAGCTGAGTGAGTGGCCCGTTCTCTCTCTCTCTCTCTCTCTCTCGTGAGTGAGCGGCCCATTCTCTCTCTCTCCCTCTCCTGTGAGTGAGCGGCCCATTCTCTCTCTCTCCCTCTCCTGTGAGTGAGCGGCCCATTCTCTCTCTCTCCTGTGAGTGAGCGGCCACTTCTGTCTGTGCTGTGAATGAGAAGCCTGTTCTCACTCCCTCTCCTGTGAGTGAGCGGCCCTCTCTCTCTCTCCTGTGAGTGAGCGGCCCTCTCTCTCTCTCCTGTGAGTGAGCGGCCCTCTCTCTCTCTCTCCTGTGAGTGAGCGGCCCTCTCTCTCTCTCTCCTGTGAGTGAGCGGCCCTCTCTCTCTCTCCTGTGAGTGAGCGGCCCATTCTTTCGCTCTCTCTCTCTCTCCTGTGAGTGAGCGGCCCTCTCTCTCTCTCTCTTGTGAGTGAGCGGCCCATTCTCTCTCTCTCTCTCATGAGTGAGCGGCCCATTCTCTCTCTCTCTCATGAGTGAGCGGCCCATTCTCTCTCTCTCTCTCCTGTGAGTGAGTGGCCACTTCTCTCTCTCTGCTGTGAGTGAGCGGCCCATTCCCCCCCCCCCCGTGAGTGAGCAGCCCGTTCCCTCTTGATCTGTCTTCTCTTCTTCTAACATCTCTCAGTTTTCCTGTTCTCTGACAGCTCAGATGCAAAGGCGGCTGAGCAGGTGTATAGCCAGCTGCTGTGCACGATTACAGGGCCACTCTTTCACCTGTCTCGCTCTTGTCTGCCTCACGTCGACACAGAGCTGCTCCTCTTCCTGTTTGCCAGTCGCACCGTGCCGCTGCCTGCTTTTCTCTCTTTTGTTGAAAGCCCCTTACTGCAACGGCTGCCTGTAACTGGTCTGAAGTACAACAGAGAAGCACCTGGCAAATCCACATTTCAGACTTCTCCCAAGCTCAGCTGTATTTTGACAGATCTTAATGAGAATCGCTGACAGACCCCTATATCACAGAGCTGTAGACAGATCCTGGACAGACTTCCCAGTGTGAGGCAATGATACGCAGTAAAATTTAAAATGCACGCACACACAGACCCACACACACCCAGACTGTGAATGTGAGCGATGACGTGTTTCGTCCAGCAATGTTACTCTCGGAGGGTTTGCCCAGGTGTTTTGGGGAGGTAACAGGTGTACCGTGAGGTGCCTGTTGGTCCAGCTGGGCTGAGACAAGTGTGTGTGTGTGTGTGTGTGTGTGTGTGTGTGTGGCAATTCATTCTTTATATTCTGAGTTGGGAAATTTAAGACTTAAGTCTCTGAAAGAAAAAGGAGCAAAGTGATTAATGTGGAGCGTTTCTGCTGAGCTCTTCTTGGTGATGTGGTGTCATGTTTTGCCCATGTGCTGTGTGTGATTTGGACTGGGAGCAGTTGCTCCCCCTGGCTTGGGGCCAGAAGGCCTGGCATGGAGGGGGTGGCTCGTTTTGGACTTCTGCTCATTCCTCTTCTGCCCGTTGCACATCTGCTGATGGGGCTAACTGAGTGCAGAGCCTGACACGCAGTGTAAGAGCTCAGCTGGAGACATGCTACAGGGACAGCTGGCTCTTCCTAAATGGAGGAGGGGTGGGGGGAGGATTCAACTGAAATAACCAGGGGGTCAGTTAATTATATCCTCCTCTCGCCATCACTGCTCTCAAGTAGGTGGGCCTCTCTGTCTGTCACCAGGGAAGCGGACAGTTTACAGGGAACATGATGCAATCTCAGCAGGACCAGGACATGGTGTGGGCCCTCAACTCCCAGCTGGAAACATAAACACAGCCGGAGGCTCTCCTGGACCTAAACACATGTATCCAATCACGCCTTTCTCACATACTCGTATTGGATTTGAGCAGAGAAAATTGTGACCTTCCACGTATCGTATAATCCTGAATACAACCCGCAGTTAAAAAAATAATTTGTGTTGCGGGTCTTATTTAAGCCTCTCATGTCATGGTGCCATAATAATACATAGTCCCAACTACGCGTGGATTTGGCAACAGTGTTTCCAGGTCACCCGAACTGGCAACATGGTGAGCAGCTCGTTTACACTCGAGTTCTCAGTGAGGAAGCATCAGTGTCAATAAGCGATGAATTCAGATAAGCGTTTGGGTCATTTACTGTGAGCGAGAAACTGACAGTTATATGTGATGCTGAAATTACCGGAAAATCGTGATTATTATTACTTTGACTTGGGAAAGTTTTTGAAATGAGCAATTTTGAAGCATTTGCAGAAATTTTGTAAAATTGCTAAGTAATCATGTGTGATTATTTTGCCTGAACTTTGTTCTTAAAAACAAAGGGTGTGGGTCGTATTCGGTGGCGGGTGGTATTCGGGATTATACTGTGTGTGTAGTCCAGCCTCTCGCACCCAGCCCAGTGTGCTCCGGCTCTCAGTATGACACTGCCACTCTGAGCTTGTATAAGTGTCACGGCTGGGGGAGGAAATGGGTGGGACAGTAGCCTTGTTTATTCTAAAATTTCTGCTTAGTGATTTTTGACCAGCAGTATTAAGTAATTGATTTTTTTCTTTTTTTTTTTTTTCCTGTCCAAATGAATAGTAAAAAATGATGAAGAGTCTGTGGCCACAGCTTCTGTTCTGTGGAGACGAGGCACGTTATTGTACAGCTTTTCTGTCTTGTTATTTTTTGCTGACTAGGTCATTTCTATATTTGAGTAGCTCATGCTGTGATGGGAGCCCACAAGCTCAGGTGTTCCCAGTGGCCCCAGCACAGCAAACTGGGCTCAAAAGGATCAGTCGCCTGAGGCGGTTAAGTGCTTCCCTCTCTGCTATCTGCAAACTTGCGTTTTTTCAGAGTTGGAAGCACGGCACTCGGCCTGACACTTGGCCACCTGATTATGTTTGTGCAGTGACATTTTGACACCAGGAAAGGAAGAGATTGAAGCAATATGTCGGACTGAAAATGTGTGCTTATAGCTGCTCAGTTGAAACTGGCGGTTTTCAGTTCAAGCCTAGTTTTAAACAGGAATTGTGAGGAGTGAGATTCAACTGTGTAACAATAAAAATGGCAGAAAAATTAAAATATAGCTTATTACTAATGTAAATAAATTAACAAGAACCTTGCTTTAGCTTTGATCCTATTTTGTGTATGGTTTTCAGTTAAAAAAATGTGGAAGATAGTTTAAGTGTTTTTTTTACATGTCAGTGTGTACAGTTTTATGTCCTACCATTTGTGTTTGCTCATTTGTACAGATAATATCATTACATGTTGACTGCCAATTTGCTTTTGCAGTAAGTGTATGTCAGGGTGTGTTTACCTAAGAGATGTGCGGCGGTGTTCCTTCAGCATGCACTTAAAACTGGCTGGAGGACAGAACCAAAGAAAGTACAAGTTGTGATGGCCAAGCTGATGGAGGCTGTGGCTAACTTCATGATCTACATGAAGCAGGTGATAGGAGGGCTGTGTGAGGCTGCGTGCAGGCCTCACCCAGCCAGCGTATTCTGTTACAGGTCCATCCAGAGCAGACCCTCGAGAGACTGCCTGCCATGACCAGGAGTGACATCATCTCACTCTTACAGAAACATAAATACCAGGGGAGCCAGCGAGGCTGGGTTGGTTACAGACTCACAGTAGATGTACGCATGGAGTCTTTCACAGAGATAGGAGCATGTGTGCTGGCAGACAGACACGACCCCCACTGCCTTTCAGCTCCATCACTGCGTGCTCACTGGCTGTCCCTGTTTTGGAAAACTACGGTGGTTTAAGTTTCCAAAAGTTTTCCCTTAAATTAGTGTGGTATCAGACTGGAATTCAGCCTTCCTCACATGATCGTCATGGTTATTTTGAAATTTTTTTTTAATGGTTTTTGCAGTGTAAGACTGGCTGTCAGCCTGAAGCGATGTCTAAATATACAAAGAACAACCAACAGCCAAAAAATGCTGCTGTGTTGAAATTTCAGTGCCATGTTTATTCCTGTGGCGCTGTAATGTACACAGCAGAACACAGCTGGCCAGAAGGAAGAGATGTGCAACATCTTGAGTGCTGAGCCACCACGTGCTTGGCCAAGGGGTACCACCTTAGCATGGCGGGGTAAAAAGCAGGGATCACCCACGCTCATTGGGAGAGGCCCAGCAACGAAGCGCTGTTCCCATAGAAACGGAGGCGATAGAGGACTGTTGGTCCGTTGGAGGCTTGGTAGTCTTGGCTTCTAGATTAACGGCCAAAGACAGCAGCTGTCTTTGCTGAGACTATTTTGCACCAATTAGTGCTGCTGTTCTGAGGGCTTGGGTTGGGTCCACAGCAGCAATACCAGCTGCCTCACTGGCATCACACTGGACTGTGAATGTTTTTGTTATACTAATGACACATAACGTAACTTTACATTGTCTGAGTTTCAGCTCTCTTTGTACCAAGGCGCCCCCCCCTCCCCACTCTGAGCATGTTTCAAAAGTAGATGGGGGGCTGACAGCTGTGAAACGTGTTGATTTCCAGAAACGCTTTTCCACGGGAGGTCACTCACTCCCCCCATGGCACCCCCAAAAATAATGTAGTTAAATGGACCACTAAAAATTAACCTTATTTATTTATTTATCTGCCTGTTGTAAAAATAAGGCCCGATGTGATGTGGAAGCCAGGGGCTCTGTTTCTCTCCTTCAGGAATTAGCGTGGCCTCCTGCTGCCAGGCCCCTTTCGACTGGCGGGGGCCAGCGGTGGCTCCAGGCAGGCGAGCGGGCGGCAGTGCACATGGAAACTTGATCACCCGCGGCTCAACAGATTGTTTGATTTATTTTAAAGCCAAGCAGATGGCTGCAACAGGAGTTTGTTTAAGTTCGGCGCAGAGCCGGGCTCGTGGCCAGGGCCTGTGAGCCTGACTGCCAGAAGGAATGTTCAGTGACTGTGGACGCCTACCCGGCCGTCATGATCACCACCACCCCCCCCCCCAAGCCTGCCCGACTCTCTGACGCCCTGTGCACCCAAAACACACAGACGCACACACACATGCGCGCGCACACACACACTCAGCCCACCCTCCTCTTTTCGCAGCTGCCTCCTTATGCTCTCCGGTATATTATGGCTCTGTGATGTTCCTCAGTCTGCCGTCGGCACACACACACACTCTCTCATGAGCACAGTTCACAGCTCTGGTTGTTGTTTTGGCCAAGGGCACGTCGCCCCCGTGATGGTGAAGTCTTTTTGCTCTGAAAAGACAGTGTGGATGCCTTAACCTGTGGTGGTGTCACAGCAGCCTGTTTGATCAGCCTCTGACCTGCAGAGGGTGTGACTGTGATTTCATAGAGTCCTGTTTGACATGCTGCTCAATAGGTAACTGGGATTTAAGGAGCCGCACAAAACCCACCAACAAGCTAATAAAGGATCACCTCGGGAGAGGAATCGATGAGACCGTCTGCTGCAGTGTTTCCAGGGCTGCTTCTGCGATCCTGAGTTCACACATGCTCAATTAGTTTATCTGGGGCTTGAGAAACTTTGTTTTTCTTTTCCCTGCTTGTTTATTGAATTCCTGGTCGATGTGTTCCATAAAAGCCGTTTTCGCTCGGTGGATTTTTTTCTTTCTCAGTGATAAAAGTGCACCAGCCGTTATTGGTGTACAAGACCACCGCTCTGCTCCGTCGACCTGAACGTTAAACACGAGAAACAGTAAAGCTGGAGCAAGGTGAGCGTGATGTGTGGGTGTGTTCAGCGGAGTCGCTTGTTATCGATGCACGCCGGAGCACATGGGGTCACAAGGCCAGCAGTGCGCTAAGCTCCAACAGGAACTGGTGTGTACTGTATCAAACTGGGGCCCAGCTCTGAACCCTCACTGGTGTGTACTGTATCAAACTGGGGCCCAGCTCTGTATCCTCATTGGTGTGTACCGTATCAAACTGGGGCCCAGCTCTGAATCCTCATTGGTGTGTACTGTATCAAACTGGGTGTGCTCCTCAGGGGCGCACCTGGGGAGCTAGCGTTTGAGTGTGTTGCTCTGGGATGCACCTGTAGGCTGGGCTGCAATTCAGGTCATGAGACTGCTGTATCCCAGTCTGACGTTCTACCCATTGAGCCATCAGGCTGATGGTTGCTTTTTCTGAACCCAAAAACAGAGAGGCTGTAAAATATAGTACATTAATATCTTACTTTTCTATCAAGCCTCACATGTTAGTGGCTATAAGTAATTAGCTCTGCGATGGAAAGGGAATAAGTGCAGTTCTGATTTGATCTGTCCATCTTGATGTAAAATGCTAATAAATAATCTGAGGTAGTAACAAATGTCAGCAACTCAAAGTGAAACCTGCTCCATTTGTCTGTGAAGCAGGTGTCGTTTCCCCAGTGATGCTGATGAAATAAGATCACTGTTAATGTGACAGCTGGCTGACAGAAACATATAGGAATATACTTAGCTGAATTAGCATCTATTCAACTAACAAATGAAGGATTGTAGTGGCTTGTTTAACAGGTAATGAAAAGAATATTGTTTTGACACTTGAAGGGTAGCCCAGGAAAAAGTAGAAATATTATTTTTTGGTGATTTGTCCTCTTTCCTCTCCTACGGGTTGACTAACTCTGACATTAGCAAATGGCACATAGCTGTCTCTGGTTAGGGACGGGCCAAACGGGGGTGAATCGTCTGTCTGTGACCAGTGGCTACATCGCCACGTGCCCTCAGAGGCTCTAGTGTTAATGAGAGCACCCCATTTTAACTCTGTGTTCAGCTGAGCGTCACCAGAAATGGCAATGTCTGACCCTTTTTTTTTTTTTTTTTTTTTCTCCCCTCTTGCTCAGTGTTTGGTGCAGCCCGGTCTGTCCTCTGAAATGTGTGTGCCACAGTCAAACCGCCACTGCTGAAGCACGTTGCAGATCGGTGGTCAGCACACATGCAGTGGTATGAGACAGCTATTATTCTGACAGCGGCAGCTAGACCATGAAATATTCTGTTAAACATGCTCTTTTCTGAGTGACTTAACAGGGCGCCTCTTTGGAAGAGCGTTACAACCCGCAGAAGCACATGATACACTTCACTTTACAACTTCATAGCAAAATAGGCTTCCAGTTATAAATGATAGATGTTACAAGTGTAGGCACAAGTCAGCTCATTTCCTATAAGTGTCAGTCTTGCAGCGAAGGTCATCCCTGCCTACCATGAATATCAAAGTAGGGTTGCCATAAATGCTGGAACACCACTGATTTGTCTGTCCCATCAGTTTGGCAAAAGATGGCTTATTTAGAAGTGACTTTCCATTGGTCTGCAGCCTGGATACCTTGTGTGTTTACATGGACCATGAGTGCGCAGTGTAATATTGTGCTGCTCTAATTTGCACTTTGTGTTGGGTGTCCGTGTGAATCGCTTGACTTGCAGTGAGTCCAGAGCGGAGGCTAGCTGTCGATTTTGACATGGCATGTGAGGTGTGCGCATCTCAGAGCTCATGCCTTGTACCTCAGGGATACAGCTTCTCTCCTCCCTTCACCCTGGCTGCTGCACATGTTTTGTGTTTGTGGGGGTGGTGCATCCCGTGCCGTCTTGACAGGGAGCTGCGTGTGCTACGAGGTGAAGCTGAGGTAGAAGTTCATGCAGAAACAGACTGAATGTTTGATTGACGGTCACAGTTGGCTGCTGCTCAGCTGCGGAGGCTTACGGCAAAACTGAATATGGCATATGGTGCACTTGCTGCCAGCAGTTGTTGGGGTTGCGGGTGAGACAGGGTCAGCTAACAGTGAATCCTTAAAAGCAGGCGGACATCTGACACCCCTGTACCTTTGTGCTACCGCCTCCATTTCACACTGGCCTGTGGACTAGCATAGCCACGTGTTTGTATGTTACATGGGACACAAGGGGGGATGCTTTTAACACTGAGGGTGGTGTTCAGTGGGAAATGGGGTAATGGTGGAGGGTCAATCAGCACAGAGAGGGGTTCATGAGGGGTCACAGGGCGGAAAGACTGCTCGCTGGGAGGTTGCTGATCAAAGGTAGGGTGTTATTGAGTAGAGGGGTTCAGTGGTTTAGTGGGTGTGTGGTTGTAGTCAGTCATCACAGAGGATGGGGATAGTTTGGCAGGGTGGAATTAAAATGCATTTTCCATCTGGGGAAGTCTCCTTTCTCTTCGTCCGTTTCTCAACATCATCAAGGAATCTGACCTAAGCCGCAGAATGGCGTTTAGAAATCGCTCCCAGCTATCCCCATCCTTTATCAATTAAAGCTGTCATTTACTGGACAGACGTAAGTAATTAAAAACTCCCAAGAAATTTCTGGGCCAAAGTACTGATAATAACAAATATTTACATTTTTCCTGCTGTTCCGTGACAAATAAAAACTGTAGCGAGATGAAACATTGGCTGCAGTCATTTTTGAAAGCGAATTTACCCACAGACAATTGGCTGTGCTGAGTGTAAACACACAGTGTGAGAGCCACACCAAAACTCAGCTCACATGGGTGTACATACTTCCAGTTCCTCAGCTCTGCTGTCAGACTGGATCCAGGTAAGACTGATCAACAGAAACTTCACAATTATTGAAAGTTTGAAGCTGTGATTTTTTTTTTTTTTTTTTTTTTTTTTTTTTCTTTGTAAAACATTTGACATTTTTTTAGCATTTCAGTGTGAGAGATTAGCTTAACTTGACGTTGACTGAGTTTCCAGGATGTTACACAGCTGTTGAGCTCAGCCCGCGTGCCGCCCCGGGCGGCCGCGGCGGGGGGGGGGGGGGGGGGGGGGGGGGGGGGGGGGGGGGGGGGGG
>JABJVR010000018.1:52981-126799 GCA_025773905.1 Chitala chitala | reverse complement strand
CAATATGTAACTTTTGAGTAGCAGTGGGTATTATTTACATTAATAAATATTACATTAAAAAGCATTTTAATGTTTAATATAATTGTATTTACAGGATTCAGACACCTCACAATATTTTAGAGGTGTGCGAAATGTATAACTTTTATTGATATGCATATCGTTGATGCACGATACGTATCGACTGAGTATATCGACGATATGTATCATATCGTTTTGATCTACCAATATAGAGCCCTACTGTATATGTACTGCAGCTGTTATTTTGCCGGTTCCAGGTGGTACCATGTATGTTGCTTTGGCTTTGATATCAGAAGGATTGTAGATGTGTTGCATTCTGAACTGTGTGATATGTGAGTGGTGTACGCTGGGGTAGAAGAAAGGGTTTCAGAAAAAATCACCCAATCACGGATGTGTGTTAGTTAGTGGACTTGATGACAGGTGACATCCCATAGTCCACCATTTCTGTAGCTTCCTCTCCTTCAGAGTCGAGATCTCAAATTCAGGTCGACACACTCCTGCCCAGAACAGGAGTTGACAGCCCAAATCCTGCTTTCATCTGTGATTTATTTGACAGCAAGTTTTCCTCCAAGAATGACAGATGCCTAACATGTGTTGGTTCTTGGTACAGAAGGTCTGCAGGGTGATTCACACCTGATTTCCCTGGGCAGAGGTGTGGAGCACAAGCACTGGTGAATTTTCACATTTTCACGAACAACATGTTTCACCACATGAAGGTGGGGGTTACCTTGCTGTTCTAAAACACTGTCTTTCTTGGCTTTTATGCTTGATCAGTATGTAGGAACACTGTTCAGCTTCCAGACGTCTCCTCCTGTGGACATTTTGTTTCAGATGGGGCAAACGGTGGAGTGCATGTTTCATGCACGCCTGTTTGTGACACATGTAGACAGTACCTGTTTTAGCCAAATGTGAACCTCACTATTATTTGTGTAAAACCACAGCAGTAAAGTAATATAACTGGTCTGATATGCTTAGATATGGCCACACACAGTTATTTTTAATTACTGACAGTTTATGATTCACGATTACATGCATACTGGTTTATAATGGCTTATGAAAAAATGGTTCCTTTTAGTGATTTGTTAAGCATACTTTGTTTTAGCAAAAACAAAGTAAGTATGACCAAACATTGACTGTTCACAACCATTTGAAATTGGACTGAATGTCATGTGCTTGGTTACATTATTTTATGGTTCTTAAATGATACATGTTTGGATAGTGTTAAAATTCTGCTTATCCCTGTTTGGATTTGCTGTGTTGTAATAATATACATGTTATGTTGATGGTTGTGTGTTAGGAGTTGACAGTTTGACACACACTTTTCTTATTGTATTATCTGCATGCTAGTGTTAATGTGACATTATCAAACTGTGTCTGAGTATTTTTTGTGTTATTATTTTTATTAGTGTACTGTATTAGTATAGTATTTTTTTCTGTTTTTGTTACATTTTACCTTTATTCTGATTTTTACCAATTTTTACTGTACAAAATAATGTGCAAACAGCCACAGAGCAGGAAGACACAGGGCGTTCTTTTCATTTACACTACACAGCAGCACGACCCACAACAGTAACGGTAAAAGTTCAAGACAAAAGTGTATGAATAAAGTAAAAATAAAGGTTTAAGATATTACTGAAAATGCATAAAAACTGCATGGGTGAAATTCACAGCTTTAAACATCTGAATTCAGCAAACTGAAAGTGCTTATGTTGTAATGGCATAGTGAGAGCAGTTTGTTGTCTAACTTGGAGCTGGGCTGCTTTGGTGCATTTCCATCAGCTCATTTAATCCAGTGTGTGCTGTGCTGGTAAAACTTGCCACAATTTTTTAAACTAACCAGCATATTGTGCTCTCAGTTTTGCCATTAAGCTTGTTTCGGAGGTTTTTTTGTATGTAGTTTGTGCTATCTGAGGCTGCTGTATTGTTGTCTAATTTCATGTAAAGTATTGTGCCTTTAGTGCCAAGCAGGACACGGGCTGCTTACCATCTGTGCTGTATACGTGTGTATGTGGACACACAACAGGATTTCTGTGTAGTTAAAACTTGATGACAAAACATGTTCGGCCTGGTGGTTCAGAATGGGTAGAGCTTCGGGATGGGAGGTGGAAGTCTCTTGGTCCTGGGTTCAAATCCCACCCCACCCAGGTGTGTTCTTGAGTCTAGCTCCCTGGGTGCCATGTATGGCACGGGGGATGGGTTAAATGCAGAGAACAAATTCCTTGTATGTGACAAACATACTTGGCCATAAACATGATTCCCCTTCCCCAAGATGCTAGAAAGAGCTTAATGTATTCAGAAACACTGTAATAACATCTCCAAAATCCAGTCCAGCGTATGAGGTTGTAGAATTTAGGGAGAAATAACTTCCTGGAGAGCATATGACAGGTTTGTTGCTGTGACTACCTTCATTCATCACAGGAATGTTCTAGGCCAGTTGTGTTGTAGTTCATGCTTTTAATTAGTATGTAAGTGTAAACATTAGTAAAATTGATTGATTTGTTACTTCTTGGGTTTTGAAATATTTGCTGTTGTACCAGCCAACTTTATAATAATTTATTATTAGGTTTAGGAACCTTTGGGTCGATCTTATAAACAGTTTGAAAGTGGGTGTTAAAATATGCTTGGGTTCTAAATGGAGTGGACTGTGCGAAGGAGAGTCCCAGTGGCTAGGACAGCGGTGGAACATGGCTACAGGGCCAACAGCCTGCACAAGTGATGGATGCCTTGTGCAAAACTCTGCACTGTGTTTGAAGGGAGGTGTTACACGTCTGCTGTAGGTGGAAACCACTCGTCACAAACACAAACCTGTTCTGGGAGCCAAATTTCTAGGTGAAATGCATTAAATGATTAATGTTCCTACTCGTATGTAATTTATACATATTCGTGAAGTGAGGAAATAGAGGTTTTCCTATGAAATCCAGTGGCTGCATATATTGTTTACATCCATGAAGCATAGTTTGAGTTTGTCTGAAGTGGCAAGTAAGACATGGGCCAAGAGTAAATCCTGAGGAGTGGAGAAAAACACTGCGTTATACTCCTATCACTTTCCACTGATGTTTCTCTTACAGATTCCACAAGTTATAATAAAATTTATTTTCCTCATATCAAAATACTGATGCTCCCTTTTCACAGTCAAAATAGCTGAAATGCAGATCTTTTTGGAATACATTTCACAGTGTATTTGTAAAAATTGTAATTAGGACAAGACTGCAGCATTATTATTCATATATAGTTTATAAAATTGAGTATCTTTCCATTCCTTTAAACATCAGTCAGTAAACGTTGTGTCTGCCATTTTTGTGTTGAAATTATTTAATAGGCCTGAGGAACACAGGTACAATATTGGAGAGCTGACATGTTACTATGAGCAGTTATTTTACTTTCCACTAGGTGGCGGTGGTGTTCTGCTGTATGTTTACATTTTTACGTGTATTATTGCCTTTTACCCATCAAGCTTAATTAAGAAATAATCTAAAATACTGGAAATTTAATTATATAATATTAGGTATACTATTGAAGTCATAAAGAATGTAGGAAATCCATTTCAAGTGTGATCTAATGCTGACCACTTCTCAAAACGGCTGCATTACAGGATCCTTGGTAAGAGTTCTAAAGCATAGGGCACCAAATAAAAAAAGAAAGCCTAGAGATACATGTTTGTTTTCCCGAGGTTTTCAGATATATGAGCTGATCTCAGTTCCACAACCTATCAACTTGCTGGTTGGTCGTATGTGTAAACATGACAAATCAGTGTATGGTGAATCAGTCACTGTGTGTAGCAGTGAGTTTGCCTCGAGGCACAACTCTGAGTTACAGCCTTTGAAATGAGCTCCAGACTTTTACTTGACTGCTCGACACCAAATCGTGATGGCTTTTTGCTTGAAACTAATTTTGTTGCTCATGCAGAGGATAGAAGCAAAGCAAGTTCTTACTTGACAAAGAAGGATCATGACATTATCCGGTTTCGCTGGGCAGATTAAATTGTCGGCATTTTCTTGTCAGTGTAAAGGCTGTATCCTCATGCTGTTTCGTGGCCAGGAAATTGAATCAAATCAGGGTTCCGCTATATTCCTTGTCAAACTATGTGGTAATTCTTGCAGTGTGAAGTTGATGTGGTCTGTCACATCTTTTTGTGCAAGCTGCCTTTAAGCATTTTTCCCTCTGTTAGGGGTCGCTCCGTGCCAAACCAGTAAGAGCTTTAGTCTTGTGCAACATCTGGATTCCCGAGTCAAGCCAATTAGATTCTTTGATATGGCCCCTCAGGAGCAGACCAAGCAACACACTGAGCAGAATTTCAGTATCTCTGGCAGTATCTTCAGACCTTCCATGTTTGAGCAGTCACTCTACCAAAGGAGGTTGTCTAGCTCTGTTAGGCTGCTGAGATTCTGACGTTGCCCAAGAGCCTGTGCATTCTGTTGAATCCCGTGTTTTTTCCACAAAGCCCCAAGCTGCTCTTGGCAAAGTTGGGGCTCAAGGGGAAAGTTTGGTTTTTGTATTTTAGTTATTTTTTTATCTGCAGTCAGAAGGGCAGACATGACTGAACACAATGATTCAGAGTTACAGCTTACAATAAGGAACACCATCTTCACAGGGTTATTATTTCTGGGTTCTTATGATTTTCATTAAAAGTAAACTTGCTGGAAACCTTGCAAACGTTCACTGCAATGTTCTCCTGGCCTCTGTAAGGCCTTCTGTCACTCCTCTGGTGTCACTAGGTGACAGCAGTGTTGCAGATAGCTAATGATGTTGCTGCTAGGAGCCTCCACTGCTGCAGCAGTGCAAACAGCAGAACTGTAGATTAGGGAGGAGTGGAAGACAGCCTGTCCCCGCAGTGCCACCAGCCCTCTTTTCTCTCACATTGTTAATTGGCCTCCATGGGAAAGTGTGACTGGAGGCAGAATAAGCGCCCCCCCTTCCACTGGAGACTCCCACAGTGATTATACTGCACCACTAGATAAATAACGCCACTTTTCAGATCAGGCACTTAGCGCTTTAATGGGTGTGATTGCAAGAAAGTGCCTTTGTTCTTCTTCTGACTTGATCATGCCGTTCCTTTATGTAACCACAATCTGCTGCTTTCTAGCAGTTTTTCTGTTGTTCATGCACGGTGCGTGCGGAGCTTCACAGCGACGTGCCACTATTGATCAGCAGGTTACCTGCTGCTGTCTTTTCTTCTAAAGCCTGCCTTTGGTGCCTCGTGGTGTGTGCTAGGCCTTCAGGCAGGCTCAGTTTAACAGTACAGGCCTCTGGGCTTTTCACAGAGCTGAAGGGAAATTTCTCTGAAATGCCTAATATTTTTGTAAGGCTTGTCCAGTACTGTTCCTTCTCTATTTTCAGTGTTAACCCAGTTCTTCCTCCACGTCTCGTTTCATTACATCTGCTTTCTGATTTGCCATGCTGGTCTTTTGTCATGTTCTTATCAGTATTTGCTTCTTCTTCAGGCCTCTCTCCCAGTGCTGGTACATGCCCAGGGCCATTGCTCTGCCTCATGCACTTCAGAGTCTCTCAGCTGTCTGTGCCAAACCACACAGCACTGCCTGGCTCTGTTCCCTCTGTGCAGCTGGTTCTCATGAGTTTCTGGTCCTCCATGTTCTGTATGGTGCTGGAACTGGGCTGCAGTCCTGCTGGATTCCCTCTTGCTGAGGAGAAATGTCTACAGGAACACAGCACAGCGTGGGAGAGCTTTTGTAGGTGGCGTTGAGCACAGCTTGTACAAGTCGCAACAGGATTGACTTTTGTTGGGTCAAACACTCAAAATTAGGGCAGATTTGTACAGTTATCATCTGCCTGTACACACTTTCCATAATATCAAGTATATCTGTGTGTGTGGCTTTTGGAAACAGCATGTTTTGGAGTAAGCTGTTTATCACAGGTGCCTGGGAGGAGACAGTGTGGAAACCCCATAACAGGGATCTTCAGAATTTTATCTGGAGAGCAGCGTGTGAGTTTCTCTAAAGCCATGGAGAAGTGGACAGGAGACAGCTGGAGAGCAGCGTGTGAGTTTCTCCAAAGCCATGGAGAAGTGGACAGGAGACAGCTGGAGAGCAGCCTGTGAGTTTCTCCAAAGCCATGGAGAAGTGGACAGGAGACAGTTGGAGAGCGGTGGCACTTGTATCGAGCTTCTGTGTCGTGGGGCTGGATTATTCCTACCTGTTTTATTTATCTCCACCCCCCATGTCACACCATAAGGGAGAAGTTTCCTTTCAGCAGTAGAGAGAAGGATCAAAAGACTGAAAGTTATGGTCATTGGTACCATTCAGCACTGTAGACCATCAAGGTCTCTCTGTAAAAATGTGTTACCTGTTGAAGATTTGGCTCTAGATGAGCCCAAAACCTACCATGCATGGGTGTACTGGAACAGACCCATCAAGGTGCCCAGAATCTCATACAGACACACACAACCTTGCAGGTCTACTGAGATGAAGGTGCAGACATTTAAATGTGGCTGCACACAAACAATCTAACAGTCACGTTGGCCGGTTAAAGTACTGCTGTCCTATCCTGCTCACTTCTAATCTTTGTTTTACTAATCTCTTGTAGTTACTTCTAACAGAGCATTTCACATTTTTCATCATCGTGAGATTTAGGTCAGTACATGTTGCTCCTTTTTCAAATTGATAAAAACGTATTTTTTTCACAGAGGAGCCTGAGTCAAAGGATTGTTATGTGTTGTGTAAGGTTATGATTTCCTCCAGCCTCTTCCCATTTTTTTGTAAGTAGTGCACTTGGCTGTCTCTCCCTTGCGGCAGCACTGTGGGTGTGGGCTGCTTGGCAGACACTCCCTGGGGCTGTAATGTGGCCACCTGTGCTGGTCTCGAGAGCAGCTGCATCTGCCGGCCCTCAGCAAACACAGCTGGTCCCAGCTCGTTTGGGCTGGATTAGTGGCAGTGACCAGCTGGAGATGAACGAGAAGGAGAGAACCATTAAAGGAGTAGATGCGTGGGAGCACCCACTGAGCCCCATGCTGCAACATACTGAGTCAGCCATTTAGAATGAATCAGATTTGCGCTGGGTCCTGTATACAAGTTGTACATGATGCAATATGTTCAAAGTAAAATGAATTTACATCCGCTTGTGAACTTTTCTGGATGTTGTAAATACAGCTAATATACATTGTATTTCCTATTGTAAGACAGGATTGGCAGCAAAACTGGATACAGTGTTCCTGTATTTGTGGGTAGGATGCCGATATATTCAATTTATTTTTATATAGCGCCTTTTACAACAATGTGCCTCAAAGTGCTTTACACGAGAAATTGCAGATATTAAGGAATAAGCAGTAAGAATTAATACAAATGAAGCCAGACAACAGAGGAGGAGAGAAACCAAAAACTGTGGAGGGAAAAAAAAAATGTATATTAATATGCACTCTGTATGTGGGTACCATGACCCTCTGACTTACTCATGTTTCCTGGCCTTGGGTGATGTCTTTTTCTGTGAGATTGATAGGACGTTACACAATCAGGGCCACGTAAGTGTAATCGGAATGAGTGATGATGAGGGTCCACACTGCCAAAGGTCAAACGTTGGAGATGTTTCTCCTCTAGTCTTAACACTGTTCTTTTGACAACATTTTTCTATGATTATTTAATTTACCCTGACTGTTTGAATACTTTTGTGGATGTAGCATGATACGTTTTGGAGGCTTTTATTCTGTGGGTTTCTTCCGTAAAGGAAAAAAAAGTTTTTTAACATGTTTGCATCAATTAAACAATGCAGAAGGCGAACAGTGTCACTGAGCCAGTAGGAACTTTGTGTCATTGCGCTGGAGGCTTTGTGATTATCACTGGTCTTAAGCCAACATGCATTACAGTGGTACCAGCCACTCACTGACCCCCCTCCCACCCTCACCCCATGAGGGCGTGTCAGGGCAGCACCCAAATCGCATTGCTGCGGCCCCCGTCTTTCTTTCCCCTGCAGTCCAAAACTAGGTTAGCTTTTTAAAAGCAGATGATCCCTGTCCTCACAATTAAATTGCAGCTGGCGTGAGAGCAGTGCAATATCCCCTAAATTAGATTTCACACGTGGGCTACAGGGTGAGAAGGACCTGCCTTTGTCTCCATGCTCCTGTCACTTTGGGGCAGGTGTGGCCAAACTCATATGGATACAGGTAGCATTTTCACATATTACACACATGTACTACAATTATAGGACTGAATTTAGAATTAATTACCTGACGTTTCCTATAGTATTGAAATTCCTGCAATACGAAATAATGCAGTCTAGTCATGCAAATATATGTGCAACATAGTGTAGGTTACTCAAGCCTACCTCTAGTAACTGTGTTGTGTTTAACTGTTTGTCAGACGTAGTGGGGACCTGCAGCCATTACCAGTTCTTAACCCTTAACCTTTCTGAAGGTTTCAGGGCACAAAGTGAAAACATTTATTAGTCTTGGAGCATAATGTAGCTGCTACACCACCCACACACCACCCGTACACCACCCATGCAGCTAAAACACAAGATGTTTTCACACAATTTTTTTTTAAGATGCTGTCTATCCTTTAGAGGAACCCAATAATTGGTCTTTATTTTTTCAGACATGTAGATATTGTTAAGTAATGAACTATATAGCTGTAGGTCAAAAGAGTATAATTTTAATTTTTAATGTTAATTTTGGTTTCAATTAAGCATCACGACTCAATTTCTGAAAGATTGGATGGGGACTTTAGTAATCCCAGTAGAGGACGTGCCACACTTGAGTCGGTGTAGACACTTGCAGTTAGGCACGCCGTGGTTCCAAAGGCGATGGAGGATAAAGAAGCCTTCATTTTATGAGAGCCTACAGAGATGTACATGAGGCGCACAGAGACATGGGCGCAGTGGCACAGCTCACAGGTGCTCCAGAGTTCACCGGCTTGTGGAACTAGTGCCGGCTGGACAGCACGGAAGCTGGAGACACAGTGTGACGCTGGACCAAGTTCACGCATGGAGAACAACTCTGCTAAAAGAGCCCCCCCCCAGCACCACCAGCCCTCGTTTCTCTCACATTCTTAATTGGCCTCTGTGGATATCTCCTCTGCTGTCGAGCCTCCCTCCTCTCTGAAAATGTGCATCTAAGTGCCCCCTGCTCTCCTCCCACATCAGGCATGGCTGCTGATTGCAGTTTATGCTGGGGGGGGACATACGCACCCAGTGGGGCCTCTCCTTAGGAACGTAACGAACACCAGGCGTCAGATCTCTCCAAGCAGCACGCAAATGAGATCTCGACCCTGGGTGCCTGTTATTGGACCACTTTGCCTTTTAGCATTGATTTTGCAGAACGACGGCGTTTTATTTAGCTTTGGCTCGGCCCCTTACAGCTGCCCCTGATGGGATTAAGAGGCCAACGCACGGATGTAACGGCTAACTGCGGCGTCTGCTGGGCTGTGGCGCTGATGCTTGGCACATGATGCCCACCGGCGGCGTGGAGTGCTGCACGCTCACCCTCACCTTCTGCTCTCTGCAGTGCTCCTCCTTGCCTGAAAATGCTGGCGCTGCCACTTCTCGTGCAGCTGTTGTTTATTTATGGTTTGTGATCAGCAAACAGGAAGGTTGCAGGGCTACGGAAGCCTGTTCAGGTCAAGCCAGAAAAAGAAAATGTACTCTGTCACTTCTTTTTTATTGCTTTGTTTAGGCTTTACTTTTGTGAAGGTGGGAATCCCTCCTGGTGTATGGAAAGCTCCATTAATCTTCCATGATCACTTAAGAAAAGCATCCATATTTAGAAACGCAAAACTGTAATGAGATATGAATGAGTACAGGTAATGGTAACACCAGCCCCTTACACAATGACTTTGTTCTGTGCAACCAAGGCAGCAGTAAAAGGTGTAACAGGATATGGCTGAAAGGGATTATCGTTCTTTTAGTACAATGTCAGGTTCATCGTTGGGAAAGAGCAGGATCGATTATTTTGCTCTGAAGTGTGTAAAAACCTTGGAAACACTACTATCTGGAAACGTTCCAGATGGAGCGCATGCACACGCACATACACACGTGCTCAGAGACGTGCCTGCACATGCGTGGTCCAGTGGCAGCTGTGCTTTGCCTCTTGACAGTCTCACAAAAGGATGCCGCTTGCATGCCTGTCCCAGGGCCCTTTGACTCCGACTGGGCTCTTATTTACATCTTTCAGCCCATAATGAGACAGTGACAGATCTCTGCAGCGCTAATAAAGAGAGTTAATTTTACACACACACACACACACACACACACACACACACACACACACACACACCTGCCAGACAAACGCAGCAGGTGTGAAAAGATGGGGAATTTAATCCCCAGCCAGGTTGTGGAGGTCTTGTAGCTGAGCTCCTGTTGCTCCCATATGCATGCAGAAAGAAAGGAGAAGTGTGTACATGCTTACATGTGTGTGACCTTACATGTGCAACAGGGACAAAGAGGGACACAGAAGCCATGCGTGTGAATTTGTGTGTGTGTGTGTGTGTTGAAAGAATCAGTATAGAATGTAATTCATTTTCACTAATGCTGAATTCTGTTTTTAAAGTGCATCATTTAGCTCAGAACTAACAGTTCAGTGAACACAGTTATCCTGTGTAGCTCAGGGTTGAATACCTTTTCTCTTACCCTGGAGCACAGGGGTTACAGTCAGGAATATGCACTGGTATGTCTGAGGTGAGAGGTGAGAGTGCTGTTTGTTCTGAGAAGTTCAGACAGAGTGGTTGCTTCCGTACTGCTTTTGTCCGGGCTCGACGTGGACCTGGGACCAGCTGGACGTCTGTGGTTACCTGGAGAGCTGCTTCTGTACCACCACACACAGAAAGTAGGCCATATGGCCCAGCCGCCGGTGTGCATGTGTCATTCACCATGAGAAGCAGGTGTTCTGAGCTTGTGTCGGAGGCGTCCGCTGTGGCTGCTGTTTGGGTGGTCAGTTGGAGAGGCTGGTTGATGTTGAATGGGGGGGGGGGGGGGGGTGCAGTCACAGAGAGCTGTGACACACCGTCTAAAACAGCCTGGAGCCGGGGATGGCAGCGGGATCGACTCTGCCATGGATCTGTCACTACGTCTTACTTTGTTAAAGGCGACACATGCAGATTCTGCAGTGGCTGTCAGTTTGCCTGGGGGGAACGGGCAAGGGAGGGGCGACCGTTTCTGTGCGGCCTCATTATGAATTACCGTGAAGGCAAGCGCCTTGTGTGCCGCTCGCCATCTCAACGGAAGCCTCGGGACACCTCCTCTTCATCTCGGCGAAAGTTGTCAACGCTGCCTGATGTGTGAGTCGGCAGAGCGACTGCCGCGGGTGCCGCCACAGCCCTGGCTGCCTGACTGGCAGTGACGGGCAGACGCGTGGCTGCCACTCACATCTTTGTGGGCGTTCTAACGCCGCGGAAGGCAGGCACGGAAAACATCCTCTCAGCGTGAGGCACGTCAAGCTGCTCCGCGTGGCTTCCTGCAGATCCCATTCAGTCTCCTTCAATTAATGTGTCAGCAGGGAAATTGATTTATGTATCTTCCCCACACGGATCGCACCCCCACCACCACCTTTTAGATGTGATCCGTCACACTTGCTCTGCCGTTGCAGCTTGCTTGTCCTAGATCACGGAACGCTTTATGCATTGGTTCATTAACTGCGAGTGATGAGGCCAATGTGAAAATCACATCCAACTTCACTTGACAGCGTTAAGAAAGGCTATGCTGGAAGACTATTACTAATCATGCTGTTAAGTGTAGCGGAGAAACTCGTCTTGTCCCACCAGCCGACACCATTAGCAGCAAGCTCATGTACAGGCAAATAGCTGGCTCGTCTTGGTGTCAGGCCTGCAGGTACCTTTGGGGGGAGGGGGAGCAGGAGGGTGATAATACAATTACAGAAAACCCCACAGCTGCTGGTACATTTCAGTAAACGGAGGTTCAGTTCTGTGAAAGAGAGCCTTAATGATATTCCCGTGAAATAAGAACTGAGAGTGTATATTTTTCAAGATAATTGTAATCTCATTTTGAACTGCAAGTAAGGGGGTTTTGTGTTTAATACTGCCCTGTCTCCACACAAACAGGCAAACATTATTTTGTGCAGACCCCCCCCGGTTAACCATCCCTGCCACCCATAATGGTACAGTCCACCCCGGCTGACTGCTGCCTCTGAATGTGCCTTCATTACTTAATCTCTTCTTTATGTTTAATTTACACGCTATTGCTGCTCAAGCCATATGTTTCATTTGTTTTTTCGCTGTCTTTGTTCTGTCAGTCTTGGCTCACCGTCGCTGATTTATATCTTCCTCTTTTGGAAGGAGACTGCCAAACAGACCTAAAAGAGTCCCCCCCCCACAGATTTGCAAAGCCTTCACAGTGTTCCCCTCAGCTCTCTGTTCACTCTCTTCTTCTTCGCTCACACACCTGTGTAGTACTCCACACCCTGCCAGCTGCCCCTCAGGTTTACCAGTGCTGTGGGTACTCACCTTTTGTTGCTCACCTGGCTTATCACCTCTGTGCTGTACCAGGTGAGGCAGCACCTGTACTGTCCTGCTTTCATTGTGTACCACTGTCTCTCTGGTCTTCCCCCTCCTGTTCCTCGTCCCTCCTCCCTCTGTCTCTTTAGCAGCCGCTCATCCTTCTCTCTTCCTTCACCACCTGTCACTCCTATTTCTGGCCCCCCTAGTTTCTCTGTGGTTTGCTCTCTCCCGTTTCTGCGCTGTTTCTCATTCTTGGAGGGTGGGGGGGTCTTAGGGTGTCGTACATAGGTTTGGGGGAGGTGCATCTCCTCTTGCTTTCTTTTCTCCAGCAGACTGAGGTGTCTCCTGGCCTGTGCCCCTCCCCATCCCCCTTTCCAGTGTGTTCTTCTCTGTGTGTCATCTCTGTGCCCCCTACCTTGCTGCTGTTGGTTGCTCAGGGACATGTTTGATGAGGGCTTCTCTTTCCTTGCCTCTTCCTTTCTCACTCTGCATGACACATCGTGTCCTGGAATCACCATGACTACTTTACTCCTTCTTTTCCCTGTTTGCTTCACTAACACTGGCTGTTAGCGCACACAGCTACTTTCTGCTGCCCTGGCTTTGTCTGCTCCAAACAAGCCCTCCACACACTTCCACTTCATCCCTTTTCTCATAGCAGGGGGCAGCGAACCTCTTGAGCTGCATGCTGCCCTACAGATCAGAGCGAGATGCTAACAGAGCCACTCAACAGAGCAAGACAGGTTCCATTGCTGTGTGAGAAGAACCCATAAATGCCTGGTGACCGTCTGTCAGCATGTGCTCCAGGTCCTGTCTGGGCTCTGCAGGAAGTTCAGGGGGTGGTAGAGCTGCATCGTCCTGTAGTCCAGCTCAAGAGCTCCTGTCTTGCTTTTTATTCAAGCCCTTTTGGAAGGCTCTGAAATGCGTTACGCTTGCGTTCATAATATTTTCCTTGTCCATTTACATCGCAGTCCAGCACCCACATACACTTATTAGGTCCAATGTCTAGATCTTCAGCTTGCAGTACGACACTGCTGCTGTGCCTTTTTCCAGTGACTATGACATTAGGTTGTCTGAACTGAAACCTGGACCATACTGGTCAGAGTTCCTGTCCTAAGTACTCGGCTGAACAAGTGTCTGTGTAGCTCCTCAGTGTAACTTCAGAGAGTGGCCTGAGTGGACGGGCACACACATTGTGGGTCTTTGTGGGAGACAGGCGACAGGCAGACGCACAGTTAACTGACTACTGCTGTTAATGCCATGTACTGTGTGTGGAGGAGTGTGCTGGTATTAAACTTAAAATGGGATCCTACGACTGCTTTTTAATGTTGGTGATTAGAGCCAAGTTGTCAGCTTACAGACTTCACAGATGGGACTAAAGCACTAAGGTTCGAAACAAGCTTGTCCAAACAAACAAGAATATTGGTCTGAATTTTATAGTAGTGTAATCTCCATAGTACATTTGTGTGGAGTGTTTCTGAATTTGTTGGTATTCCCACCCACTGCTTGTCTGTCCGTTTGGCCCATCATTCTGCTATGTTGTCCATTAGCCCATTAGCCTCTTTCTTCCCTCTTTCAGACCACACCCACTGTGCCTCTCCCTCTGTTAGACCACACCCACTGTGCTTCTCCCTCTGTTAGGCCACACCCACTGTGCTTCTCCCTCTGTCAGGTCACACCCACTGTGCTTCTCCCTCTGTCATGCCACACCCACTGTGCTTCTCCCTCTGTCAGGCCACACCCACTGTGCTTTTCCCTCTGTCAACCCCACCCACAGCAAGGGCTGCTTAATATTAGGAAAAATCATACAAGTATTCTGGTCAATATAGAGATCACGATTATTCTAACACAATTACTCATTGACTTTGGAAACATTGTGCGTTTACGGAACTTGTGTTTTTAATGGTGTATTTTCTTCAACTTTAAATATAATTGCCGTGGTAGAGCAATAGAATGATTCTTTTCTTAAGTGTTATCGGATTTGCATCTGTGACATAAAGCTCTTTGTGGCTAAGGTATTTGCTGCATCCACATGTACTGTGGCTACTGCCCTAAGTACAGTAAAATGAACACCCTCTTCTCTTTTCACAGGTATCTATCTCTTTCACAGTGCAGAAAAGTTGTGAAAACTAAACGTCTATTTCTTTTTGCTATTTGAGCACAAAGGTACACTATAGTGAGTCATCCCTTGTATGTAATGTTTGTTCTGCACGGTTTACTCTGCTCTTGCTCGTGAAACATCTTGTTGCGTGGAATCTTCGGCTAAATTAAATGTACCACAGCCTGGCTGAGAGTGAGTTTGACGTTTTAGTGAGGGGTGACAGCACACCTCTGTAAAGCAAGTGGGTGCCCTGGGTTTATAGTACGAGAGTATTATTGCGAAGCCTAATGTGGCGCAGTTACCGTTTATCTTGATTTCATAATCGTTGGAATCCAAAATTGTAACTGAAAATAAAATTTGAATAATTGCATAGTCCTGCTCACTGCAGAGGATGGACAGACAGCACTGTGCTTCCTACCACATATGTTCTGTTTACCCATAAGTACATCTGGTAAATCTGTGCCAGTTTTCCCAGTATCTGTGTCGACCTACTGAAAGCGGATTGGACAGCAAGTACTGTTGCTATAACGTGATGAAAAATCTAATGTTTTTGGTTTTTGCACATTCTTTGCATACTTTCAAATTGAAATGTTTGAATATAAAGCCAGCAGTGTTCAGCTTTGTGTTGAGGTATCTGCTGTGGACACTGTACAGAGCGCTTGGCCAAACAGCATCAGTACCTTGTGTGCTCACCTAAACTGGCTGGTTGTTATACAATGCCAGTTTGAAAAAGTGTAAACTTGGAAAGTGTATGGGCTGAGGTCTGTCTGTGAGAGACCTGAATCTCCAACCACAGAAGCAGGATACAAGGATGACCACCTGTAGGCACGTCCCACAGAACCAGACATGAACTTGCACCTGATGACTTAATTATGAGGACACGCAGACTCCAACATTGGCTGAATTTCAGCAGACCCCCCCTACGCTTACTGGCCCCTTCTGACTTTAACACTCGTTCTTTCTTATCTTTTCATTGCTTTGGGTTATTCATACAGCTTGTATGATAAGGTGATGCCTGATGGCAACATGATGTGTGTAACATCCTCGCCCAAAGGCTGCTTCCTTTGATCAGTGGAATGTCACTGGAAACACGTTACATGAATGTAAGCACCCAGCTGTGCTTCCCCTTTATATTGACAATAATATTAAAATATTAAATTATACACTAAAAGTTAATATGAATTGAACAAGTTTAGAAATATAAATACAATAGTAAGACATACAGAAAATTAAGTAAATATTGAAAAATAGACATGCTCCAAGTGTTAAAATCCATTTTGAGGTGGTAAGAGCAATACAGGGCTTTTTAAAGAAAGCCGAGGAAACGTGAGAATGGCTTAAAATACAGTGAATTATGCAGTGTGGCGGTGTGTTCATAGTGACAAGATGGTGAAGTCCTCAAGGCTTTGGTGTAGTACAGCCTGTGCAGGCCTGAGTACAGAGCTAGGATAGACTGAGGACAGGCTGAAGGCAAAATGAGGACAGAGTGAGGACAAACTGAGCATAGACTGAATATAGAATAAGGAGAGACTGAGGATAAAATTAAGGACAAACTGAGGACAGACTGAGGAGAGACTCAGGACAAGCTGAGGATAGACTGAACATAGAATAAGGACAAACTGAGGACAGACTGAGGATAGAGTGAGCACACTCACACAGCAAAAATGAAAAGAAGAACATGCTTACGGACTCTGTGGAGATTTCCTGTTAATGAAGATGTGCAGCTTTTTTCTTGATAACAGCCTTTGGAAGACAAGTAGTCACTTTTTCATAAAGATATCATTAGACTTGTTAGGAGATAAAGTAAAGAATATCTTCAGTAAAGACATAAAGCAGTAAAGAAGTTTAGCATTTAAACCTGTGACCACAGTGCTAGGTGGTTTTTACAGCTTACATCTGTGAAGCTTGATGATGACTGAAGAATATTAATTATAATTTTAAACTGTGAAGCATTTGGAGCTAGAATTATCGTGGCTGCAGGCACCAGGGGCCTGCTTTGATCACTCTGGGTGTCTCAAAGCAAACACTTCGGAAGGTCGGAAGTGCATCGAGGGGCCACCGACCGGCAGGAGCTGGGATGGGCGATGGCTCGCCTTGCGATAGACTGCTGGCCTGATCCCGAGATCCAGCTACGAGCGTTTTAACTGTGGTGACTTTAATATGCGCTATATGGTTGTTTTCTAAAAAATTGATATGATAATGGCATTGTCCATTGTTCCAGAATGTGCTCTTTGGGTAGAAAAGTAGACATGGGGCAGGCATATCATGGAATCAGCAGGTCCCAGGACATCTCCTGTGCAAAGGTCACAGCTGTGCTGTGCTCAGGAACACCTGGAGTGCTTAGCCCTGTGCTTTGTGTGGCATTCAGAGGGCGTTACTGAAGTCAGCGTTCCCTGCTTCTGTAGCGATAGCGCTTGTCACGAAGACACCAATCCCGTTCGACTTGCAGCACCAGCTAACAGAAATGACACTCCATGAATCACGGGTAGACGGGCTCGACAGTGTGCCGCAGCACCTCACAGATGGGGCTGCCGCTCCGTTCTCTCGCATGTCGTTCACCTCCTCCCTCTTTCTTCCTTTTTCCCCGCTCGTCACATCCTGTCAGCTCCAGCAGCGACTCCCTAGGGCTGCTTTCTACAGCCAGCGCCAAACGCCTTTGAGACGCTACTTGAAAGCCCTCCGACTCCTCACGTCTTCCCTGCTGAGAAGATGTGGAGACAGTTGAGGAAGGAGGGGATGGATCTGCGAACAAACGGGGAAGGAAGCAGCGTATACTGACAAGCTCCCCTAAAAATACTCATGCAGCTCTGTGTTGTCATTGCACTTCTACAGTGTTGTACAATATTGTATTTGCATGTTAGCATTTTGCTTGAAAATACCCCACGTGATGCAGATGTTTTGTGCTATATTTAATTATGTAAATCACACAGGCACTGTGTAGGTTCATCACGTTTATTCTGGTTTGGACCTCATACTCCTCCTGGTGGGTTTATGGGTTCTCAGAGAAAGCTACACTTTCCTTTGGCCTGGGTCAGTCTCATGTAATGATACTTGTGTTATGATTTGTAAGGGAGACACATTGATCTCCATCCAGGAGAAGACGTGATCATCAGTGTGTGCTGGTGTCTCTCAGGGCTTGTGTGATGCTGCACAAGTGGGTGGTACAGTGGGGGGCAAACTGGCAAGTCTGAACACACCTGGAGTCAACACACAAAATCCTATTATTATGCCCCATTATCAGTGCAAAACTGTATGTTTTCAGATGTAACTGGCTTACAGAAAGGCATTTTCCACTGGTGCCACAAGTACCTATCATTTCCACGCTGTGTGGAGGTGCAGCTGTGAACCAGGTTAAACCAATAAAAATATATGTGAAAGTAACCCAGGTGCTGGACTTTTTGTTTTTATTTTAGACCTGTAGAAGATGACAAGGTGGTGGGTTTTGGCTGGGTAGCTCATGGTGGGGAGTCGGCAGTGACTACAACAATCATTTAGGGGAAAAGCTCTCTGCAGACTTCACAGAGTCAGCTGCCATACACAGGCTCATGCAGTCATGCCTCGAACCCATGCACTGCAGTGTCCCTGGTAGTGCTGGGATACCAGCATCACCCCATGCTGGAAACAGGACTGCCAGCACCGTTCTTCAGTTTTAATTGGTAAAGGAGAAACAAGCAGAATCCTTATTTGGAGGAGGATAACTCCCTTCTGTTTGACAAGCCAAGGGTGCACTCACCTGGCTTCGACCAAGTCTTGTTAGCACGTCAGACCATACAACTATAATGTTGTCATAATTCTGTAATGTATTCACTGAATAGGGTAACATGGGTACATTACTTGGCATACTTGTGTTGTTAGGACATATCCTGGTGGGTTGTCATGCCTTGACATCCTTTTACAGTCTAGCATCTTGAACATGGTCTCATAGACATGTGTGGGTGGCATTCCTAATGTCTTTTAAGTGCAGAGCTGTAAAAACCTTGGCAGAAGGTCCTTGCCTGGTTTGGGGATTAATCTTGAAAAAGGTAGACCTGCTCATAGTGAAGCTGCAGGATGGTTAAGGGAAGAGCAGGGGGGAGTACGCTGTGTCAGGAGGGGATATGGATAAGAAAAAGTGTAATTGCAATGTACGGACAAGCACCGTAATATTTGTGGGTGTGTTTTTTCACTGAGGGTCATTGATGTGAACTCAACAACAGCTAAGAGCTCTCTGTGGTCTATTGTCTCTTGACTTTTACGGAATGTTCCATAGAAGCCATAGTCCAGCGTTTTACATATCAAGGGTTTCAGCGGTATAGCAAATACTATTCCGAGATATGGTCAAAGGGTGTTTGATTTGAACAGCAGATAGATCAGGCATGGCTGGTGAAACAGAAGGTTTGCTGTGAGCCCTCTGACTTATCTGAATATACAAGCATGCTGCCATGTCCTGCTAAGTTCTGTCCTTGTCTCTTGTGTAGCCTGTAAGACATGAGGACAGTCAGGTCCAGTGGCTAAAACCAATTCTAGTCCAAACACAGCCAGAGTGCAAAGAAAACAAAAGCCCTCAAGCAAACGAGTTAATTAGGGATTGCTGTGAAATACTAAATTCCAGCCTATAGCTTTTGTCACATTTCTTTGGTGCATATCTGAAATATTGCTTTTTACAGAACTATCTTAGGATTTTTAATTGGCACATGACTGGATGACATTCTCACTGGGGGAGCGAAGACAGCAACGCATTTGTGTTGTTCACAGGTAGGTTTGTGACTAGACTGGTAACCTGAGCATTTGGCTTGTGAACACAGGCCTCTTTGCTATGACAAGTTAGGGTGAAATGGCAGCAGCCAGCAGACAAACTGATGAAAAGCGACTATTTGTTTTGAAGATGAATCAGCTCTGGGACTTGGAGCCGGGGCATGGGACTGTCTCCTCTGTCCTTTGTGTGGTCTCTGGGGGGATACGGGTGGAAAGACAGCACGAAGTAAATGTGTGCAAGGCACATGCTGATGTATCTGAGGGATGAGGAATAAAACTTTGAAAGTGGAACATCTGTGCTCCCCTGTTCATGTAGAGATCCGTCATGCTAACAGAATGACGTGGGACTGCTGCGTGTTATTGTCGTACAGGATGGATGACACAGAAGAGTGTGACTGTTTGTCACACGTGGTGCTCCGGGTCTGAAGTTGCTGTAGTGTTTACAGCCCACGGAGTGCCTGCATGGCCTGCCACAATAAGAGCTGTGGATAATGCTAAACACCACTGTGGAACTCCCACAGGGCGTCAGGGGTGCAGCTGGTGGTGTGATCTATATGGATGGTACTTCGGGGCAACTACTTCACAAGAACGCAAGAGTCCCTGCTCTGATGTTGCTGGGCTAGTTGTTCTGTTGTTTGCACAGCTGAACATCACTGTGGCTCTTGTTCCATGTAAGTGGCTGCTGTTTCATCAGGTTGTGTTACTTGCTGACCTTTGCACAGAACCAGCTATAAGCCAAATTTTGCTCTTCATCATCCCTGTCACACAGTTTTTTTTTTCTTTTTAGCAGTGTACAAATGTTTAAGTGTGGGGTTTTTGCAGTTCTGGTCTTTCAGCAAACAGGTTGTCCCCTAGAATATGCCAGTGCACTATGAGTACAGCACTACTGACAACTCAGTCCATATTCAGCATCCACACTGGTTAATGTTTTTTCTTTTTGCTGGTCCTGATGTGGGTCTAGGGCAGAGAAGACAGAGGCAGTCGTATTAATTCCTCTACTCTTATTATGAGATGCACTGCTAACAGCCCAGGCTCACTGGGAATGTACCCTGAAACACACTAAAAATGCTAACATACCTTTCAGCACACATGGTGTTGAGTGATACAATGATCTTCTTAACCACTTAGTCCTGGTGAGGGTCACAGGGAAGCCTGGAGCTCATCCCAGAGCACATGGCAGGGGACAACCAGGGTGGGGCACCAACCCACCACAGGGTACACATACACTACAGGCAATTTGGACATACCAATCAACCTAACTCACATCTTTGGACTGTGGGAGGAAACTGGAGTAGCTGGAGAAAACCCACCAAGCACAGGCAGAACATGCAAACTCCACGCAAACAGACCCGAGGCAGGAATCAAACCCCAGCTCTGGAGGTATAGGTGGCTAACCACCATGCCACTGTGCCACCTATAATGATTCATATCACAATATATATTTTTTTCAATAGCAACAATCGGCTTTGTGTATAAAGTGTTTTTTTTCCTTAACGTTAAATACACAAGGTTCGTGACACGTAGATCAGTACTAGGGATGTAAGAAAACACTCAGCCCACGATGGGCTTCCACAGAGGAGCCCTGACAGGGGTTTCCAGATCGTTTACATAGGCAAGTCCATCATGAACTGCAGAAAGTGTGTCCAAATCTCATAAAAGTTCGCACTTTTTCCTTTTGCTAAGGAAGTTAATCTTTCTAGAGCCAGGTTACAAGATATCTCCCTGATCCATTGACCTGACGTGGGTCTTTAAAAGTCGATCCATTTCAAGGCAATAACAAGCTTGGCCTGCAACAGGCAGGCCTTAATCAGCCTTCTGTCTCTTCCAGTTACCAAAAAGTGGCAGGAAAATATGCAAAACACAATTTGATATCTACAGAAACAATTATTGTAAGATTTCAAATAGACTGAAGAATTTCTTTCCACAATTTCTGAATTTTCACGCACTCCCACATACAATGAAACAGCGTACCTTCTGCATTACCACATTTAACAGTTATCTGGACTGTTGGGTTTAACTTATATAGTTACAGGAGTGATATAAGTTCTGAATAGCCATGTGTATCGCAACATCCTAAACCTGGTGGTAATAGTTTGGGTTTGGGTTAGATGACATGGCTCCTCCCAGACCTCTACCGAGATGTTTTTTCAGATCATTTTCAAATGCATATAGGTGTGAGAGGGAGGTTTGCCTACAACTTGTAAGGAGTATATTGTGTAACGTGATAAATGCCCTTTGCTGTGTAGATGGTTCATGGTCAGACACTCAATAGAGGACAATGGAGGTCTGGAAGATGACTTTGTCTGAGAATTTATAAAACCTCTAAGTTGTAGATACTTAAAGAGATGTTTCTTAGGAAGGTTATATTTGTCAACCAGTTGCTCAAAAGATATTAAAGCCCCCTAACTGTATAGATCCTTTATTTTATTTAATCCTCTGTTTGATCCCATGTTGGCTCTCCATGGTTTGAAATCATCATTACTCCATATTGGTGATAAACCAAGGCGGCATGGTGGCGCGGTGGTTAGCACTGTTGCTGCGCACCTCCAGGCCTGGGGTTCAATTCCTGCCTTGGTCTGTGTGCGTGGAGTTTGCATGTTCTCCCTCTGCTTGGTGGGTTTTCTCCCGGTTCTCTGGTTTCCTCCCACAGTCTAAAGACATGCTGGTTAGGTTGATTGGTGTGTCCAAGTTGTGTGTGTGCCCTGTGGTAGGTTGGTGCCCTGCCCTGGGTGTCCCATGCTCTATGTGCTCTGGGATGGGCTCCAGGTTTCCCTGTGACCCTCACCAGGAATAAGCAGTTAAGATGATGGATGGTGATAAACCAGAGGGTTTGAGAGATTCATTTAAAAAGGTATGAGCTTGATGCAGACAGTAATGGTGTTTCTGAGGAATGGATTTTGGGTGTTTTTAAAAGGATTTGAATTTGTGCTGAATAAAGGTATAGCTGCAATGGGAGCTTTGATCAACAGTTTTCTCTGTTTATCCAAGATGGGATGTCCATGTTAGAAAGGTTATGTGTGGCTGCACAGAGGTGGGGGGTGCAGTAATAGAGCTGGCCAGTCTGAGCCCTGGAGAGAGACACACACAGTCTTGGCCGTTTATTCTTCCAAATGAACCTGGTAAATTTTTTGTTTAGTGTAGGAAAAAAAAGTGGCTGGAAGGGGGAGTGGGATAGACTAAATAAGGTATAAAATTAACATATTTATGATGTTAATGCATCCAATCATTGACATAGGTAATAAATTCCATCTCTCTTAAGACTCACATAGTTAGGGGTTCAGTAGGCAAACAGAAATAATAAAGAGCACAGTGAATATCACTGACATGTGGACCTGTAAAGGCAAACAGGAATAATAAAGGGGACATCTCTGCTGTGTGGGCCTGTTAAGACTGTCAGTCAGTCATCTTCTATAATGCTTAATGCTGTTAAGGGTCACAGGAAGCCTGGAGCCTATCCCATAACACATAGGGTGCAGGGCAGGGGACACACACACAATCCACCTAACCTTCATGTCTTTGGATTGTGGGAGGAAACTAGAGAACCCTCACCAACCAGAGGGAGAACACAAAAACTCCACACACACAGACAGACCCAAGTTGAGAATCAAACCCCAGGCCTAGAGATGCAAGGCAGCAGTGCTAACCACCATGCCAACTCTTGCAATGCGATGGTTTGTTGAGATTGTAGTATTGTATTGGGTCTCTGTATAATAACTGGACCCATTTAAGATATTTTTTTCCAAGACTAAATCTCTTAAGAGTTTCAATAAGGTATGCCACTCTATTCTGTCAAAAGCTTTTCTGGCATCTAATGACAGGAGTGCATGATTGCCAGCATTTTGTTTTGCTTACAGTATGTTGAATAATCTAAGTATTGTGGTATGCTTGTCTACTGGGCACGGACCCATTCTGATCGTTAGTAATCAGCCTGCCAATGTGTGGGTCTATTCTCCTGGCCAAGACTTTGCATAGTATTTTAGTGTCACACTACATTAAAGTTACAGGGCAATATGAAGCCATTTATTTGGGAGATTTACCTGGTTTTAACAGGGGAAACTACTGCTGATGTTTAGGATTGTGGCAGAATGCTAAATTCATAGGATTACATTAAACATTTCAAGAAGTTGAGGCAATAATTTATCGGTCTGATAAATTTCTATTGGAAGGCCATCTGGTCCAGGACCCTTACCACCGTTCATATGGTTAAGGGCTTCTTTCAGTTCTTCAATCCTCAGATTCCTGTCAACATGGATTTTAATATCCTCACCCAACGCAGGAAATTCAAACTGATTAAGGAGCCAGTTTTGTTTTTCTATATTATCTGGATATTCAGATTTGTACAAATCCTCATAGTATTTTGTGAAAGCATTGTTTATGTCACCCGGGTCCACAAGATTCTCTCCAGTATCCAGTACAGTCGAGTTAATCGTTCTGTTTGACTGTATCTGCTTGATTCACCATGCTAGAAGTTTTCCAGCTTTTTCTCCCTGATCATAATAAAACTACATGAATCACAGCAAGCTTTTGTTAGTAGTTTGTTGTATTTAGATTTTAATAAAAGCAGTTTTTGTTGTTTTAGTGTTAATGCTGTGGTACAACTCCTGTTCTAGCTCCTTCATTTGTTTTTCAAGATAATCTAATTGTTCGTAGTGTAATTTGGAAGCATGCGTAGTGTCATTTATAATCTTGCCCCTTATGTAAGCTTTAAATGTTTCCCATCTCACTGAAGCACTCGTTTCGTTTGTGTTTATAGAAATGTATTCAGTTTTTTTCCCTCTAAAAAATTTTAAAATCAGGATACTGAAGCCATTCATTTTAAAAGTGGAAACAGGGAGGGGATTAGGGAACATTAAATATTAGAATACTTAGAATACTTAGCGGTACCGGAGCATGATCAGAACACAATATACTGTCATACAGCATCTGCAACTCTGGGTAATAAAATGGTTGAAATTTAAAAGAGTAGGGTCACTGAACAAAACAGAGGTACATTGACCATCCCTTCTGAAACATGGCAAAATGAATGAAATTTTAAATGTGAAATATGTTTAAGAGGAGTAATAAAATAATATAAATAAATAAACAAATAAATAAATAGCCATTTTTGCCCATTAGTACGAGTCTCAAACACACTTTGTATCTGCTTCAAGTGGAGAAATAAAAAGAGTGATAGAAAAAATGAACTCAGGGTTTTATGCTTTAGCTCGTAATTGCAGAAGAAGGTGATCGTGAAGCGGTTCGAATGCTTGGTGTTACTGCATGCTGTTGCATAATTATTTGAATTCCCTCCCGAGTGCACTAGCAGAATAGTGTACACTTCCTTTTCGACTGTGTGCCTAACATGTAGTGCTCAGTTTTGGATGCAGCTTTAGTCTCTGTAAATGGTTATGTGGAACTGTCTTATACGTTAATCATTTCATATGTGGCCACGGACACCACAGCTTGTCTATATGCCCTCCTGCATGATTCCTGACTGTTTAAAGAGTGTCAGTGTTGTTATTTCACAAGAGGAACTTCTGGAGTCTTCTGCCTGAAGTATAGGAGTGTCCTGACATTTACACCCTCCCCATTCGCAGCTCCTTCTGTCTGGGGGTGTTTACTGTTAGTGTGTCTCTAAGCAGATGGCTAGGAGGCCCTGTGTATGCTGCATGAGTGGCTGATCTACCGTCACTGACACAGTTACCTCACCTCAAAGACTGGCTCTGTGATGCCGCCATGTAACCACAGTAAATGAAAAACAGCCCAGAATGTTGCCTTTTCCTCAGTGGAAATGTGTGTTAATTAGAGTAAATCAGCCATGTGGGGATTCATAGAGGGAAGTGTTGATTGTGCTCTGAATTTCACGTGTTCAGGTGCACTTATGGGTCACATCACCCTCAGGTTTGCATCTGTACACAGGGGAAAGGTGTGCAGTTTGCACAGCATTTGTAAAATGCAGTAGGTAAACTGCTTTGACAAAATACTTTAAAATATACCAAGGGTAGTTCGTGTATGGCACATGGTGACATTTGTTTCACTGGACATGTTTTTAAACTGGTGATGTTGCAGTTGTGTCCCAAAGACGTGCAGTATTGCTCAGCAGTCACATGACTCCTGCTTGTGCTCTGTTGAGTTATTTCTCATGATGCCATACTGGTATAGGGCAGCATGATATGCCATTTCGGAGGTCAAGCCAAATGGAGGTCATACTGCATACATACACTGAAGAGATCTGCTGTTGTTTTATTCTGTACTAGGCTTATTATATACTACCCCAGTTGAAGCAGTCTGAAGCATGCCACAGACATGGCATTCAGGAGGCGTGGAGAGGAGGAAGGAGTTTCCTTTTATTGCATTCCTGTGGACAAAAGTCTCCAGGACTAGTGGCTCACTGCCATTGAGAGGAAAAACTGGACTCCAGCTGAATACACTTTTTTATGCAATGGACGTTTTTAGGTCAGGCAGGGTTTTACAGTGACAGTTTTTATTGCTTTTGCCATTAAAACAAATTCTATGCAAAGATAAATAATAATGCGTTCACCTGGGTGCGATCGCTATACTGTAAATAACCACTAACTGTGGTAGTGTTGCAATATGCTGGACAACAGATGAGAGTGGCACTCTGGATTTACTAAATCACCTAAAATAGCTACAAAGACAAATATAGCACTGCTGTCAAAGTTGCGAGTGACAAAACAGATTGTCATGAGCTCGTACTTAGTTTAGCTGTGATGGTCCTCGTGACGTGAATGATGAAGAGATTCTCTTCAGTTATTGATGTCACATCCAGCACAGGAGAGAAGAGGCACAGTGTCTAAGTCCCCCTCTGTGTACAGGTCAGTTTTCAATTTTCACCAGTAGTGGATAAAGGATTTTCCTGTGTCCGTTTTTTCATGCAGTCACGTTGTAAATCTTTGCACTTTATGATGAGGGTTAAAACTGCAGAGTACAGCGTGATTGGCTGTTGTTGTGATTATTGTGATTGGCTGTGATTGTGATTGGCTGTTGTTGTGATCAGGGGTGCATCGATACATCGTGGCACAATACATTGCGATGCAAAAGGAGTGACGATTTACACATTGGAAAGGAGTGATGGTATCATGCTGTATGCTTGATATGTGACATTTTTATATAAAAAACAATACCAGCACAAAGTGTAATGAATCCATATTTTAAGTCTTCTGTTTAGTGATGTCTTTGTTCTTGTAATCCACTGGCTGTTATTCAGTAGAACTGTTTAAAAAAAGTGAAGTTTGTGTCTTTATTTTTCCTACTGGGGCTACATGCTGACACCTCACTTTTGACTTCCAGTCCTGTAAAATTGCTTTGTATAGTCAGTAGGAGCTGTATCACCACACATGGTTAGTTATAGTTTATCATACTCCCAGTGTTGGTTGCAGTATAAGCATTTCATTGACCATTTCGCTAATTCTCCAAAATGGTGGCCACTAGGATACGGGTTGCATGACTACACCATCTCAGAGGTTGTAGACCCTCTTGTTAAGCAGTACTTGTAGCAGCAGACTGAACACTGTCCCTCCAAACAAGTGTAAGATAAACTTTTCTTTATTTTGACGATTTCCTGTTGTACTGAGTGTTTGTTGTCTTTGATGCGATGGGGTGGCTGAGACTCAAAGGTGTTTCTGTTTAATTACAGTGTGGGCTAATTCAAATGCAGGAGACGTGGAGTGACTTCGGGCCTGAGTGTGGAGAAATGTTAGGTGGTGACAGAGAAGGCACAATAAAAGTTTTAGCCCAGTCTGTTCAAAGATGATGGCTCTTTCAAAGCATGTTTTTCTCATGTTTTGTGTTTCAGCATTGTTAGCCTTAAAATGCATGTACACACACACACACACACACACACACACACACACACACACGTGCGCACATGTACTCACACACACAAACGTGCCCGGGCATGCTTTCTCACCCCCAGCCCTCCCACTCACACATTAAACCACCCACACACGTATTAATGACATCCCCTGTGTAGACAGCCCCCGCTTCCAACCCTCAGCTATTTAAACAACTTCCACTCACTTAAAATGCCTCTCACAAACACCTCCTAGCTGACATTCCACTGCTAATTCCACTTGTTCCCACCTTGACACTCATCCCCTTCCCACACATGCGCACACACACACACACACACACACACACACACGCATACCACCACTATCTAGTTCAGAAAATGTACTAAGGTGGGCATCTTTGTCCTTTTGTCCTCGAGATTGAAGGGAAGAGTGGGGGGGGGGTGGGGTGGTTCACTACATGTATGTTCTATGTGCCACGGAACACACCACCAGGTTTCCCGTAGCAGGAGGTAGGGCTAAAGCCTTTAATTGTTTAACCCCTCTTATGTCAGTGACCCGAGCCGTGTTTGGTGCTGCTCTCACACTGGTATGTGTTCTGTGTGTGTGCAAGGCTGTCTTTGGTTCTGCTCGGCTACAGATCAAAAGAAAATCATTGTTTTCTCATTCCTGTCATGATTTTAATTTTTACTTTGTCTTTTTTTCCCACTATACTTTAAATTTGTGGTTTAGAAAAACCTGCAAAAAGGCCATTTTTGTTTAGATAACATTTGCTGTACAAAAATGAACTAAAATTGCTAATTTATCATGTTAATAGTTCTTCACTGCTGCCAACCATCTCTCTGGCTTTTGTTTTCGAATTCAGTCATCAGTCAGAACAAAGCTGGTAAAATCAGAAGGATCTGTTTTATATAGTATGATACGGTACATTTGTGTCTATTGTATGAGAACTGCTAGGCAGTGATTTGTTAAGAAGAGTTTAGAAGATATTTTAGAATGCCATACCACAGGGAGTGGGCAGTGGATGAGGGCCAGATATGGGAGATGCTGGTTCTTTATGCATGCTGACCTGAGAGAGGAGTCTGTGTGTTTTTGTCTGTCAGATGACCTCTAAGTGGCCTTGTAATTGTGACAGATAAATGTTTATTTGACATGACAGCTTTTATGAGGGGTGGTGTTGAAGGTCACCTGTGAGTAGTTGTGTTGTAGACCTCTGTTTGTGTGGGGTGGTGTTGACACCCACCTGTGAGTAGTTGTGTTGTAGACCTCTGTTTGTGTGGGGTCATGTTGAAGCCCACCTGTGAGTAGTTGTGTTGTAGACCTTTGTTTGTGTGGGGTGGTGTTGAAGGTCAGCTGTGAGTAGCTGTGTTGTAGACTTCTGCTTGTGTGGGGTGGTGTTGAAGGTCACCTGTGAGTAGTTGTTGTTGTAGACCTCTGTTTGTGTGGGGTGGTGTTGAAGGTCACCTTTAGTAGTTGTGTTGTAGACCTCTGTATGTGTGGGGTCATGTTGAAGGCTTGTTTACACATAAGCATGTCAAATGTCTCTGCGTGGTTGTGTTCATCCTGTGTGCAGTTATTTGTTGTATGGATATTCTATAATATATGGTCGAGTTCAGTATTTCTGTTCACTGTCTCTTTGTGCAGGGTGCCTTTGAAGTCCTGTTTACAAGTGTGTAGCTGTTTTGAAGCCCTCTGTGGCTTTGTCCTCTCACACTCTGAGTGTGGGTTTAGAGCACGTTTGTTTGAAATGGTGCAAGTTGCTTTTTCAGTGGGCAGGCACAGTTCAGAGAAAGACATTTCTTAGCTTGATAAAGTGAATTACTTCAGCTGCTAAATTTATTTTAATAATTTTATTTGTTTCTCTACACTGTTTTGCCATGCAAGCTTGTTCTCCTAATTATAATTGTAATATCATCAGTTATGTTAATGTTGGATTCACTGTGTTCTCCTGAAGTGTAGAGAGATGCAGTTGAGGATTGTTGACGATCATCTCAATAATAAATATTTAACAAATGTCTGTTGACAATCGGTTAGCCAAAGCAACTTAAAGTGATGGTTAAAGTGTGTGGTATGCATTTATGGAATAAAACTTATTCAAATGTAACTGAACATATTCTGTGCTGGACCAAACATGATTATACACCATCCAGTGAAAGCATTATGACCGTCCCGCACTCAAACTAGAAGAATAATTGTAGAGGGTGCCTTGACCAGCAGATTCAATGCATTGATCCTCCATGTTCTATGAGAAGCTGTGATGTAAACATGGCGCAGCATCCCTGTGTACCTTCACAGACGTTATTGGCACATAGCTGCAGAAGTGGCAGATCGAGGAGGTCATACCACCTACTAAGCCATAATGTTGGGACTGGGCAGTGTGAAAGTCACTGACTAATGCTGCATCATCATTCATTGTCATGCTAGTAATAAGGCCTGGTGTTCATCCCCACTTTGTGCTGGTGTAGATCATTGTGTATATTATTTGTGTTTAGTTGACAGGGAGAATGTATGTTTGAGTCAATTTGTGAGACCTTAACTATGCTTTATATAATGCTGATGATGATGATGATGATGATCTGAATTAATGAACTGGAGGTCAGTTACAAGGCAACTAGCAGCAGCTATAGACATCATCAGACAGAAGGCCCAGGTACTGACCATGTGACCGCCCTGCCAGTGCAGCTCTGGGGAAGGCTATTAATGTCAGAGAGCAGGGCCAGGTACTGACCATGTAACCTCCCTGCCCGTGCATTCTTTGCATGTGCTCACCTCACTCGTGAAATTACACACAACTATACACGTCCCTAGTAGGGATGCGGTATTCGTTTTATTTTGCTATTCGAATATTTGAAGCGTCTATTCGAATACTATTCGAATATTCAAATTTTTCGCTTACTGATGACCAATGACATTCCACGCCACGCGGTAATCAGCGACATCGATCGAGGCCAGCAACAATGCCGTATATATTTCGCCATGTACGACAATTGGTATAGGCAACGTGTTGGCTGCTAGTCGAGTCTCCTTCTTGTTCACTAATGGCGTTTGTATAATTAATGTTCCCCTCCTTCTCCTTGGTGTCAGACTGCACTCATGCCACACCAGTAGACAGGCCCGGACTGGCCTGGCTATAGGCGTTACTGACTATTTGACTTTCAGCATCGGCTTATCTGTTTAAGACTCTGTCTTAATTAATAAAAGAAATCCGACATCAGATTATACGATAATACGATATAGAATCATTCGCAATGCAGCGTGAGTTTCACACAAGGAAAGCCAGCTGTACAGAAACGAACATTCAAATAATAAAATATCAATTCGAATAGTAAAAAGTTAAACGAATATTCCTTATTCGAATATTCGTCTGCATCCCTAGTCCCTAGTACCCCTCTGCAGGCTGGAGAATGTTTAAGACCCACATTGCTGTTTATCCTTTGTAGTGGAACAGGAAAAAGCTTTATTTCTTTTATTTTCTGAAGTTCTTTAGAACTGCATTTTTGTACATGGGTAGGGATTTGGTGCTCACATCAGTCTGTTTTTTGTTGTATGTAAGTTCAGCATTTCACTAAATCCCTTAATACAGCTGCCTGTCACTTATTATGACCCACTTGTGTTAAATTGTTCACATGTGCAACAACTGGGCTCTCTGTAGCCTAGACTCCTCTATCCTGCTGCTGCAAACATTAAAATTTACAAGCACACGAATTTTTAGACACATGGCATGCAAGTGTCTGTGCACGCGCACACACACACACACACACACACACACACACACATACACACACACACACACACACACACACACACACACACACAGCTTTTCTGAAAACTCAGAGCACAGGTTTGTCCTTTTCACAAAGCCAGTGTATCCTGGTGACCACAGATTTATACTATATGCATGGGTCCTCTACCTTTAGCTGTGAGTACTTTCTGCTGCCCTTACTGTACCATGCCCTTCTTTTATAGACAGGTAACGTGCCACCTGGGCTGTGGGCTGTACTGTACCATGCCCGTCTTTTATAGACAGGTAACGTGCCACCTGGGCTGAGGGCTCTACTGTAACATGCCCGTCTTTTATAGACAGGTAACGTGCCACCTGGGCTGTGGGCTGTAACAACAGGTTACTAACAGCTGTGGAACAGATCCTGTCACCTGTCTGTTTCAAATGAAAACAAAAGATAAATTTATTTAGGCACATACAACTGAACTGTTCAACTGAAGTGTTCAGTCTATGCTGGGATGTCCTTCTCTGTCCTTTATTTTATTTGTAACCACATAAAATTGAATTTTCTTATTGTTGATATCTAGATGGATATGACTCCACCCTTGAGAAATAATAGTGAATATTTAATGCACTGTGTTGAGAGACAGAAAACATTAACACAGAAGATTGCATGTTAGGTGTTGAAAGTATTGAAAATCCAGAGGCTGACAGCAGAGGGCGCATTCAGTCTTTCTATTATAGGATAGACTTATGTTGCAAATTAAGGTGCACTTATGTTTAGAAAACCACCCCCTTCGCTCCTGGGAGCAGAAGCAGTATTTTAATCATACCACTGATGAAAAGATGACCCTCCATCAAAGATCTGACCCTTCATGTCTGATTGTTGAACCACGTTTCCAGGCTTTACCAGCAGCTGTGAAATTGGCTCCCTTCTGAAAAAGCAGAGGGGTTTTCAGGCCTGACTTGTTCTTTGGTGATGTTTTAATAAGATAAGGCATGGCAGAGATTTCCTGTCAAGCTCCAGAACACACCAATGGAAAGTGAATTGCTGGTATGAGGACTGTTCATCCAGAGTGAGGCTGATTGACACAGGTTTCCATGTCCTGTGTCTGCCAGTGTATAGCCTGGTGCTTTTGTTTTACCCCTTTTCAGAGTGAGTGAATACTGAGTGCTTGGTCTTTGTTTTTCTGTTTGGACAGTTTTAATGAATGAGTACCTTCATGTACATTGATCATTGCGTTATTGAAATGTGACAGAGCCAGCGTCTCGGGATGCGAGCTCACATGATTAGTACGCTCTCACGTTGTGCACTCATGGATTCCCTCCCATTCAAACACATGTTCCTCAGAGCTGCACGTTTCCCGTGTTGTGTGGCTGTCTGAGCTGATGTGTGGTGTATATCTCTGGCATGCATTAACCTGACGGTGTGTGAACGAGGCTGTGCCACGCCGCACACTCCAGTCAGGCTGCATTAGGCTGCACATCACCACAGCCCTGATTAGATAAGTGCTTGTCGAAGTAGGCAGATGGATGAACGATCAAAGACAAAGGAGAGGTGTTGTTTCAGTGAATATTTACAAACGCATGCTCAATGGGCTGGAGTGGTTTGTGGAGGAACGGAAAAAGGTTCCCTTTTATTCATTGTCTTTATATTATCCGAACAAACAAGAATGAGGGTATTTATCTGCACATGATTGTTGGACAAAGACAGGCACAGTTTGTGAGGAGGCCGCCCTTATACTTTGTGCCGTTGTGATGACTGACGTTTGCCTGCCATGTTGACTGATATCACTTCGCAGTGCCTCCTCCTTCACAGTCTGTACATGAACACTGCCTCTCTTCAGCCAACTGGTACACAACACAAGGGCCTTTTCTGCTGATGGGAGAAACTCATGATCGGTGGGATTCATTAACGCTGTCAGTCTCCAGGTTTCTAGGATTCCATTGCCTTGAAACAGGCATCATCTAGCTCTTTTTCAGTCATTGGTGATGAATTTGCAACAGTCGATGTGTAATCAGTGTAAATGTTTATATTTATTTATTTACTTACTTACAGTGGGTCATTTCCATGAATTGGGATGAATAAAAACTACCTCTGCCTCTGATGTGTGGTATTCTTCTGGTAACTGGTTTCTGGTCTCTGTAGCTGGGTTGGTGTTTGCCAATAGGCCAGCACAGTGCTGCACCTTCAGGGCCATACCTGACTGTGACAGTCTCAGGGACATTCTCCTTAAAGGCTGTCTCTTTCATTCCCTACAACACTGTGTTTTCTCCAGCTAAAGCGCACACACCTGCAGGTCCCTGCCATTGTTCTACAGAATGTTTCAATTAGCCTCTAGCCCCAGCTAATGGGTGCTTGCTGCGTGATGGAGGGCCCCTCCACCTTGCCTGCGTACTTCATTAATTTCATTCAGTCGGGGCCCTGATTGTGAGCGACACCTAATTATGACGACCGATGGTTGAACTGCCCTAGGACCGAAGCTGCTGATGGAGGGGTGGAGGGGGGCAAGAGTCGTGTAATGGCAGATTCATGAACCATGTTAGAGCAGGTGTCTCCTACACCGTCACTGAGTCGGTTTGTGTGGTGTTGCCGAGGAGATGCTGACAGGCACCAATGGGACTGTGCTTGAGAGAGGAAGTTTGGTTTCAGGACTAGTGAGTGTGTGAAACTCCCAGTACAGGATGTAAGCATTTGGCGACTGCTGATGTGTGTGGTCCTTTACATCTGTACTGGCAGGAGGAGATGGGGGCTTCATAAGACCTTCGTCAGCTTCACACCTTCATTAAACTGTCATCACACCTTTATTGTTATGATTACGCTTCATCCTTTGTTGCCTCTTGCAAACAAGTTAGTGTTCATAGTTAGGATTGAGAGGAACCAGCAGCTGATGGCCTGCTGAAGGCAGTCACCGCGATCTGGCAGGTGGTCAACTCCTCCCCCGCTGTGTTATGCTTCTGAAGGCTGTATGAAGGAACAGCGCAGAACATCTGTAGGCTGTGGGCCTGAGGCGGTGGTGAGTTTAACTCAAGACAATCCAGCTCAGTATTTGTCTGAATATACGTCCTCATATATATATATATGAGGACAGAATATAGACAAAGTAAAGAGAGAAAAATAAGGATGCGCAAAACAGTGTGGTTTAAGTAGTGCTGTTTCTAAGCCGGAACTCCGGCAACAGTGCTCATATAGCTTGTATGTATCAAATCACCCCCTTGTACTGGCAATTTGTCAATATGTTGGAGAATTTTGTGATCAAGTTTCAGTGTACTGCCTATGCACCGTGCCTGAAAGGTCTTTTCTGTGTAAAGCACAACCCTCCATGGTCACATGGGCCTGGAGGAGACCTCTAGAGTGACGACAGCACATCTAAGCCATCTGTGACTCCCAGGCAGGGAGTGTTTGTCCTGTTTGTGTGACAGCCATATGGAGAGATGTTATCATGTGCCCCATGGCAACATCTGGCAGAGTGGCACACATGCCAGCGTTTGGCCATTGATATGGAACGAGTTGCATGGCTTGTTTGATTATGCTTGTTTGGAGTCTGCTGTCTGCATAGGAACTGGATTGGAAATGCAGTTTGGGTTAGACATAAGCAAGGATAAACACAGTAAGAGGGGCCCTAACATGGCGTTAAATGCAGCAGGGGGGTTAAAGACAACATATCAGGTACCAAATGTTTGGTACTACAAAACAGTACCAAAGGTACTTCATGTGCTTATTTTCCACTGGTGTGACAAACTGGAGCAAAATGACATCATCTGTGACCACCTCAGAGTTACATTTAAAGTAAAAGTATGTTCAGCCCTTAATAATTAAAGCTTTTATCTCAGTAGACAGTGAAAACCAGCATCATCCAAAAAGTGCAGAGACTGAATGCATTGTGTCCTTCATGTTAATGGAAGTTATAATTGTGTTATAGTTGGTATAGAAATACATCTGTGTTATTGATAATATTGATATTTATTGATATAAGGACAGCTCCAGTTATGCTGCACCCCTGCAGCATTCAGTTTTTGAAAAAGCATTGATCGCAGTGCTGATTTTTGCGTTGTTTAATCATGCCCTCCACTTTTTCAGCATGTGGCGCATTGCGGATGTTTTCTGAAAGTTAGTTTGCAGGACAAAGGCACGCTGGCCGTCTCCACAAAGGTGACAGTGTGAGTAATGTTGAGGCACAGATGGTCAGGCGCGACTTCCTGTGCTGCCCTGAGTGTAACAGCACTGCTGCCACAGGAGATGGCTGTGTGGCACCTCCACATCCTCCCATCTGCACTGTGCTTATGTGACCTGTGTCTGGCACACAGCCGCAGACCCCTGTGGAGGTCAGAACTGGGCACTGTGTGCTACACCAACGTGTTTGTGTTGGCAGAAAGGCATTCTAGAGTTATAAATCACCACAGTGCTCCCTGATTCGTGTTTAACATAGTGCATGTGACATATTCCAGTTCCAACTACTGAATGTGGGGAGGCAGCTCAAGCAACAAGGATACACAACTAACTTGGTAAAGAGAGAGAGAAAGGGACAGAGAGAGAAATGAGAGAGAGAAAGAGAGAGAAAGAGAACATGAGAGTGAGAGCAAGAAACAGGACAGTAGGCCAGAAGAGTAGGCTAGAGGAGATGGGGAGTCTGTCCCTCCCTATTTATGAGTGTGTGAGATACCCCAGGCTGCCCAGCTCTGTGGAGAGTCTTGGGGCTCTGGAAAGTCTGTCAGCAGGACTGAGAGAACACAGGGAAGGCAGCTGAGCATCACACAGGATGTGGGAGCCCTGGCACTGTCAGCTACACACTCAGGGGTGGAGTCCAGGTACCACCAGCTCAAGGAATGATGGCACCTCGTCTGGGAAGAGTCATTCCAGCTTAGCTTGGTATACCTCATCCTGTTCTCAGCAGTTACTCAGTCACGTGAAACATGAACCTTTCCAGTGATGTACTCGTGATGACGAAGCCCCGCCTTCATACACATGTAAAGGAGCCTGAACTTCACCCTGCCTTGGCCGTGTTGTTCACACAGGCCGTTTCTCTCTCACTCTTCAATATCAAATGTCTTTGTGCTTCCAGTGAAGTGCTTCCATCATGCTTGGCTGCTCAGGTGTGTGTTTGGCACCTGTCCACCATTTACCTGTCAGTCAAATGGTACCTCATCAGTAAGCACCTGTCCACCATTTACCCGTCAGTCAAATGGTACCTCATCAGTAAGCACCTGTCCACCATTTACCTGTCAATCAAATGGTACCTCATCAGTAAGCACCTGTCCACCATTTACCTGTCTGTCAAATGGTACCTCATTAATAAGCACCTGTCCACCATTTACCTGTCTGCCAAATGGTAGCTCATTAAAAAGCATACACTTTGGCTGGAAACTGCCTTCTCCTGACAAGGCACACATGTTCGTGTCAAAGAAGAAAATACTGTGGTTTTTGTTAGGAACTGTAGCAAAAGGACAGCTTACAGGAACTGTACACATTCTGGATATTTTCAAATCAATGTAACATTGAATATTTACACATGTGAAGGCTGAGAAATGTGGTAATGGACTCTTTTCTGTGGATCAAGACAGGTTGTGTTGCCACATGGTTAGACAAGTGAGCTGTGTTTCACCCTTTCTGTACCCCAGTGTTAATGAGGAGTGGGTCAGGCAGGCAGGTAAATGAGCACACTTGATGCAGTAATAGGATTATTACTTCTTTCCTGTGTTAATGACACATGACATCACTTCCCACTACATCAGCACTGTCTTGAGTATGTCAATCTTTTTTCTGGTTATCACATCTTTGCAGAACTCTATACTTGACTGCTAATGTCTTAACCATCTTTGACAGTGAGGCTTTCAAAACTTGCCCCTACACCCTACACATTCTAACCTGTAGCCAGGTGTGAGTGGCTAATAGCAGCCTTTGGTGTATGTCTACGCACGTGATGGATCAGCTCCAATTAGACCCTGTTTGGAGGCATTTGCTTTGATGCTTTGGAGACAGCAGGCACCAGGTTTGGATTTTGTCAGTGCTCTCTGCTGGTGATGCTCAGTACGTCTTTAAGTCGGTAGAATAACCTCATCTACGCCCACACGTTTCTCTAAACAAGTCCCAGCAATTTTATGGATTTTGCACACTTTATGTAAAACACCAGATGTCTGTTGTCACAAGGTGAATCTGAGATCTGTCAGTGTTTTTGAAATGTTGATTTCACATTTATTCATCGCCTTTTTAAAGTAAATAAATACGTTCTCATCTTGCTGACACTCTGGCGTGTTGTGAATTTCATTATTTATTTCCCTAGCAGATGCTTTTATGTAAACGTGATGTGTGGTTTTTTCCTTTATACTCTATGGCTGTACTTTTTCTAAAGAAGGATCAGTTACTCTGCTCAGTGGTTCATCAGGGGTGACCAGCCTTTGGCCACAACAGTCTTGGCCATTAGATCAGTCTTGGTGTAAATAAAGGCTGGTTAACCACAGTCTACATATGGTAGTGTTTATTAGTACAAATTGTGGGCCCCAAGCTTCAAATAAGTCTTGTTTCCAAGAGGGATTCAAATTTTGAAAATTCTTTTGACCAACCACCAATCAACATTGGTTGACAATTAACTGCTTAACCAACAAGCATAAAATTATGAAAAAGTCTATTCAAAACCAGTAACACTTTAACACTTTATTTCCTACTGTAATACTTTCAGCTTCTGTAACAAGCAACTATTCAGTCAAAGCTATTTTAAAAATGTACACCTTGAAAAACAGTTTTCCTTCTTTGTGTCACATGGCCAGTGGAGAACCCCGTTCTGAACGCATGGATGTCTCCAGTATTCACAAATGTTGTCTCACCAATTTTGCGTGTCATCCGTGTCGCAACCTGTTTATTTTCTACCGTTATAGTAGATACACATTCATTAGAAATTACTCAAATATGTATCTATGCCACTTTCATGCTGTCTAGCCGAGATGAGTGTGTTTCCCCCAGCAGACAAATCCGTGTCATTTTCCGTCATATTTGTTGTGCTGGACATCAGCTGTCTCATGTCCACAACAGGCCCCTTCTTCACTGTTAACATGTAATGCAGTTTTGCTTTTCATTATGGACAGAAGGGTTTGGTGTCCTTAATTGTCAGATCGTGTGGATGTTTATTACCGATGAGGTAATGCATTGTACTATATAGTTATGTCTGTCAAAATGGTCCCCTGCAAAGCTCGTTTTGGAAGCCTGTTTTGTATTTTTCCACAACCACATTTGTTTGTGTATTGCTAATTTACAACCAATGTGTACAACTCAAACATTCCTTTTAATGAAAATGATAAAACTGCTGCTTCAAGTATCATTGGTAAACCTTTATTAGTGTTTGGTTAATTTTTAACTGATAACATTGGTCAAACAATTTGTTATTCAGGGGTTAACAGTTAATTGATTACATCCTTAGTTCCCACTGAGAAGGATTTCTCTTCATGCTAAACCTGAGGTCCTGACATATTGGTGCTGAACATGGTGGTTTCATGGGGAAAAAGAACATACAGCGAGACTTAAACAGGCAAACCAAAAGCAACTTTGTTGTTATATTTACTGTGATATAAATCAACACACACTGTGCTTGCTGTGTTGTGATTGGTAGTTTATTTCACTTTTTTGTCTTTGGACTTGGATTATGAGCATTATTAGGTTTATTTAATTAATCAATTCTACAAGGATTCTTGTATTTCAGAAGTCTATGTCAATTTGGTCCTTATGATGAGAATGTGACAGATTTGTGGAATTAATACATAAAATTTACATTTGGATGTAAACATCAAAATGGGTGGAATTTAGAGATTTTGGGGATGATTATTATAATATTTATACATATATTGAATGTTTCTGAGTAATGTGTCTGTTTAGGATTCAGATAACATGTTCTCTTTTTCTCAGTGAAGGACCTTGTATAAAGCCAGACATGCCCGTATGCTTGTATTTGCATGGGAGCAGCACGTTATGGCTAGCAGACCGTCCTGGATCTGCTCTCAATTGAAAGCACCCGAGGTAGCATGAAACTAGGCAGAAATGTTGACGAAGAATAACATACCCCAACTATGTCCAAAAAACTGAGGAACACAAACTCATTTCCAAAATTCAGGGCGCAACAACGTCCCGGTCAATTATATGAATCAGGGCAACATCTTTTCTGCAAGTTTTACCAGCACAGCACACACTGTGCACACACAAATGAGCTGATGGAAATGCACCAAAGCAGCCCAGCTCCAAGTAACTGCACAACAATCTGCTCTCACTATGGCATTACAACATAAGCACTTTTAGTTTCCTGAATTCAGACGTGTAACGTCGTAAATTTCACTTTTATTCCAGTTATACCTGTTTTCAGTAATGCTTGAACTTTTATTTACATCAGCCAGTTTATGCACTGAATTGCCAGTCATTACATTGAGATACAGTCTGTGGAAGTGGGCAGCTTCAGTTAACAGAATGGGATGTGCCATTTTGTTGTTGTTTGTGTGGCAGCCATTTGCACAAAAAATTGTAAAAAAAAAAAAATCCAAATTAATGAAAAAAAAACACAAAACCAAAAATGGGGAAAAAATAAAATATTTTGGAAAAAAATTCCATAGAGCCCTACATAAGAAGAGAAAGGACTAAGTTAATGTTTAATATTACATTTTAACGTAAGATGGAGAAATTATTCTAGTGATGGTGTTTGTATAGATGGGAGAGAAAACCAGATAAATGTAATTTTCTATATATACACTACAGCTCAGTACAGAAGTGTTATTAATGGTGTTTGTGGGAAAGACCAGAGGGGCTGCTGAGAGCCCACATCTCTACAATGTAACATTATATATAGAGATGCATGTACAAAAGCCTTAAATATTTGGGGGTTACCCCCTGTCCCCTTGTCCCCTCATCCCCCGATTGAGTTTGAAGACATAGTGGCAGGGCTCAAAGGTCCTGGAGCTGCTTGTGGCTCTGTAGCATATGGTTGGGTGATGGGAGGAGGACATGGCTGACCAGGCGGAAAGATGAAGTTGGTTAACATTGTAGTACAGCCCTAACACGTGTAATCACTGACCTACGTCACCCCTCTACCGACAACATACTGAAATCTGCAACATGTGAACCAGAGTACCTCAGAAAGACTTTGAGTATCTTGGCACTTATTTTTTGTGTGTAGATATGAGGTAGTTGTTGATATGTAAAAGTTTATTTTTACGCTTTCATTCATAGGTGTACAGCAAGCAGCCCCCACACTAAGTGTGCACTGAGTGTCTCCGGGGGTGTCGGGTGCATGTTTATTTGATCAGTGAGCAGCTCTATCCTGGGACAGGCGACATGTTTGCTGACTGTCGAGCTGTCGCTCACCTCTGAGCAGATCCATCAAAGCTGCTTTCTCTCCTCTTCTCTCTCCTAGTCGGCTGTCTTTCCTCACAGCCTCCCTGCATTTTCCTTCCTTTTCATGGTCAACCTGCAGCCAACCCCACATGAATAGTCATTAACAACCCCACCTACCAAGACTTCTTTCTTCCACCTCTACCTCTAGCTTGCTTCTAAAACGAGAGCTGCTTCCCCCCTACACCCAGAGCAGGCTGTATCCTGCATTTGTGTGCAGGTCCGATCCATGCCTGCTGGTTCCTTTCATCTGTTGCCGGGCTCACCATCCGTTCTCATGTGCGGCGGAATTAACGCCGGCAGGCGAAAACTGTTGCTGTCGAGACAGGGCTTCAGAAACAGCAGTAATTGCAAGCTCTCCCACGCTGGCCTTTGCGTCTAATTGATGTTGAGTAAGTGATTCGGCACTTGGCAGTCATCTGCGGGTAATAACAGGTATTTACAAGCGTGGACGCGTGTGCTGTCGCTGCCTGTCAGTGAGCTGTCACTTATTACAGCTGCCTTCTATGCTTGTATGTCACTGCAGGCTGTATATTTACTGTCGTTCTTCAGCCGTGTTGGAGAGGGTGAGGGAGAGGAGTGCTGGGATGGCTGGTTAGGGAACCTCCATCTTTACAGTAGTAAACAGTCACTGCTAAGCAGAGTATGGCTGGACTCTTCCTGCACACAATGTTTGTCCATTTATCCTATTATCCTTTTTTCCCATATGCATTAGCTTTGCAGCAAGCAACAGTGCCCCACTACCCTATTCCCTGAACCTTTCCCAAGTCTACAAATCTATGACTGACCCACTAAACTCCTTATGTAGCACCACCCAAGTTAACTGCTGGCCCATTAGAGTCATTGGCTGGAGATACAAATCAGTAAGCAGGTCTAACCTAGTTCCATTTTCTGTGAAGCTCTCAAATGTGTTGAGTACCAGCCCTCATCTTCTCATGCTATTGCAGCCATTAATGTGATTCTCAGTTATACTTTATGTTAGTGACAAAACCACTGTTGGCCTATGGAATGACGAACTTCAGAGTGCTGTGTATTTACGGTTCATTGTCAATCTTTGCCTTCGTTTTTCAGTAACACTGGAATAAAATGTAGGGCTTGTTGTGTATTAGAAAAAAGTAGACCTTGAGGGTTTGCTCTCTGGTATTGTGTTTAAATGCTTTCTTAGGACATATTGACAAACAGGATTTTTTGAACCTCACTTTTTATTTTCAGTGTCTTTATTGTATAGAAGCTTACTTGTGTGCAGTTTTGTGTTGCTGTGTTTTACAGATGTTCAGTCTCATTACATTTATGTTCACTTCCTTTTTCGTTCCACACAGAGTTCCTCCTCAGCTCCTGAGTCTGTCATTGGCTGCAGCAAGACAGCGGACTTTGTTGAGCTCGCTGCAACTGTGGGAGGGGATCATGAAGGAGGCTCCGCCTCTGACCTGGGAGTTTGCTCCACCCCCTCTGTAGCAGAACCCGATGGAGTGGACCCCTCATCTTACAGTGAGTCTCCACTTGAAACCTGCAGAAAGCCCACAACCCCCTGTTCTCCATTTTTGGCTCACGGTGTGTCCCATTAGCATCATCTGTCAAAAGTTTCAGGACTGTTTTTGCAAACACACTATAGGCATTCACAGAATAATTTGTTTGTATAAACTATATTTGATAGGTATCATATTATAACTGTCAGGAGAATTTAAGTTTTCAGTCTGACAGTGGGGGAAATACTGTATGCTAGCAGTTAGACAGTCAATCACCAGCTGATTTATTCTACTTTCCACTGGTTGTTTTGTTGATACCCACTGGATTACAATAGACAGTGATTGACAGCATCTGGCAGTCCCACCCATGACGGCTTTCAAAGCCTCGCTTGTGTTTATGATCACAATTAACTGACTGAGGGAGTGCTGCTGCATTTTGTTAGGTTGTTACCTTGCTTTTTGTCTTTTGAAATATTTAAAGAGGTTTTGAGGGCTTTCACAATACGCTGATTAACACAGATACACCGACACGAACATATTAGTTCTACTCGACTGTGCTTCCCTGAATGTTAACAGTATTTCATATTTTTAAAAATTTCTTGTCACCAAGCCAGGGTCCCTGAGAAAAATGTACAATGAACTATAAGTGTTCTTCTGGATTCTTCTATCTGCTGTTTATGACCTCAAGGCAATCTTATGTTATGACGTCAATATAGGGAGTGTTTTCTTTGGATCTGTACACATGCTCCACATTTATGCTGCACATTCATTTGAAATGTTAGTACAATTTTAAAATATATGGTTTTTGTTAATTGCCTGAGCTTTCCCACCTTTCTGTCATTTCAAACACCCAAGTTAGCCTGCTGACTGACACACAGAAGTGTAATTTTTCCATGCTCTGCATTTGTATTGGAATATATCTGTAAAGGTGAACAATAATCTGACCATTATAGTGCAGATTACCTCAGAAAAACATGTTCAAAAGCCTTCTCACTCCTGAGATGCCAGGTCTAAAATAAGCATACTGTGATGACTGTCTGGTGATATTTACACATCGGGCCTTGAAATGGACTCTAGGGTTTTATTATGCTGCTTTCTGTTAATGTGAATAAATACAGTAATTTTCAGCCAAAATGCCCCTTCCATGTTGAACATGGGTGTTTCATTGGCATTCTGTTGATAGTAACTCGTGTGTTTGGTTGAGTGCTGTCAGTGAAGTGTGTGTGAAGACTGACATAATAAAGCCGTAGGGCACATTTCAGCACTTCACTGCCTTTGTTCTTGGTTACTATAGCATTTTTCAGCATGATAAAGCAATACAATCCAGTCGTACAGTAGTATCGTTCAACATCTCAATCACTACAACATTATACAATTAATATTGTATTCCTCATAAGAATGTTCTCTTTCATGTTCTCTCTTTTTTTTTTTTACCATTTTTATGCAATGCAACAACGATATACTGAATCAGTTTCAGGTACAAAAGGATATCCTGGGCAATCAGCAGTCATTTTAAATATTTGTGATGCAGAGACATGCGATGATGTCATAGTGTGCAGGTCATTGTGTGGAGGTTACTGCATCGACAGTGTGCAGGTCACTGTGTGGAGGTTACTGCATCGACAGTGTGCAGGTCACTGTGTGGAGGTCACTGAACTACCATAAACTCAAAAGCACATCTTCCCAGAGGCAGAGCTTTAGTGTTCAGGGCTCATATGCTCAGCTGAATTCCACTCGCTCTCGGCTCCTAATTGCTTTCTTGAAGTGATTATTTACACAGCATGTTCTTTCACCTGGTCCTCAAAGCATAGCTGAAATGCTAATTAAAATGCAGAGGTGCCTACAAGGAGCTAAGCTGAGTGCCGCTGTTGTAAACACGGCTCGCCGTGCACTGCGTGTCAGGGAACGCATGTCATCCCGTGCTCCTGGCTCCTTACTGTGTGAAAGCAGCACTTTACAGTGGCATTGCGGGTGCTTCCAGGCCACATTACAGCTTTGTTTTACTAAAACATGCTGTTGCACCAACACTCCGAGACTTTCCTCACCAAGGATGCTGTTTCCACACAGTTTGCTTAGCAACATGCCTGGAGGAGCACAGCGTTTAGCGGGTTATGTACTCTGACTTTCCAAAAGAAGGCTTTTTTAGTTCAACAACATGCCAAATCCAGTAACTGCAGTTTAGTGTATAAATTTTGTTTTATAAACTGCATTTATGAGGCTGTATTAGACATATCCACATTAATTCTCATAGTGCTATGCAAGGTACAGATACTTTGGAAATTTGTTCATGTTTTGTTTAATTTGTGGGTTTTACAAAATTTTTCTTGTAGTCAAGTAAGCCAGTGTACCCATACTGAAGGAGGAAAGGTGGTATGTGTTTGTAAATTTAGGGATCAGTAATTTAATATTTAATTGTTGATGTGCTCAGCATGCTAGTGAAATGCCCTAACTGTAGAGTGAATTATGCAGAACGGTCTGCCAGGGTTCCCTTATGTGAAATCGGGTAATTTCACCTGGATTATAATTATACTTTACAGCCATAGTCAGAACCTCGTTTTCATGTCTTACCTGAAGTACAGTGTCACTTTTTACAGCAGTGTCCCAGTGTCGGCACTAAGGTGTTAGGACCCACACAGACTGCAGGGTGAGCACCGCCTGCTGGTCCAACTAACACCACTTTCAACACCAACCTCAGTTTTCCTACCCAGTCTCCCATCCAGGTGTCACCCAGGCTCAGCCAAGGTCAGCATTGCTGGGCTCGCACACTTGAAGGCTGCACTCTGGAAACTACTGGCACCTCTTTATGGTGCTTTGTGTACTTGAGGGACCAAAGGTAGGGGTACTGCCTCCTGCACATAAGAACCTTGACACCTGTCCATGTCGTTTCTGAGTAGGGAGAGGACTGTTTTGTGAGTAAGATAATCATTTCAGAGCAGGGGTGGGCAATTAATTTTGCCAAGGGGCCACATAAGACACTGGAACTCAATTCTGCTTAATATTCATTTAATCACTTTATAAAAAAAGCTTTAAATTGTATAGTTTTGATAAACTTCTACAGGTAAGAATAGATATTATGATTGGGCAATGAAAATATGAATCTGGCATGGTATAAAAACCAACATCAAATCATTTAATTAACAAAGACAAGAACAATTTTGAACAAAACGTGCATTTTGCAGTATTTCAAAGACCAGCATTAAATTAACTTCATACAAAGTACTGCTGCTATTCTGCTTGTAGTCTAATCACCGCTTTGTAATGGCGATTAAAATTGTAATCCTTAAACACAGCAACCTGATCTCCATACACTCAGCACACGGCTTTACCTTTGACTTCAGTAAATAAATAATTCAAAGTCCATCTCTTGTTAAAAAACTCTACATTCTGCGTCATCCTTTCTTTTTTTAACAGGAGTTGACATTTTGGAGGGCTAACAGCCAACTAGCATCTCTCGTAAATGGTTGTTCACCAGCAGCTTGCTTATGCTTGCAGGCACGCGCACGAGCCCAAACGTGCGTAAATTGGAAAAAAAAGAAAAAAAAAAGCTGTCGCCTTCAAAATAAAAGCGGTGAGGTTGTGTAAAGTGTGGAATTTTTGTTCAATTACTAATTTCCCAATGAATTAGCATGGGCTGGTCAGGGACAGGCAAAGGGCCGGGTGTGGCCCGCGGGCTGTTTGATGCCCAGGTCTGTTTCAGAGTGTAGCTCTTGACTTATCAGCTGGCATTCTGAGAGGTGAAACTATACAAGAGCAAAAAAACACACACAAAGCAGATTTGCACGTGAACATTCCTTTGAGGTGCAAGACAAAAGCCATTAGCAGGAGATGTGAACCCCTCACCCTGTCCTCCTTGCTCATGGTGGATTATGGCTGGTGCCTCGTGGTACAGGACGTCAGAGGGCAGACAGGGCTGATGGGGGTTGGCTGCTCCTTGTGGCACAGTCTGACTGAGATAAAGAAAGGTGATGAGGTGGGCAGTGTGGTGCTCCCAGCTCCACAGGGCCAAGAACCTGTGAGCTGTTTGTGACCATTCCACCGGGCCAGCAGTGTCAAGAAAGCCTGAGAATAGTTATCTGAATTGTACAAATTGACAAGCATGAAAAACATTTTAAAGCCCCCCCCACCTTCCACAGCTGTGAAGCTACAGTATATTCTGCCCACCCAGATGTCACACTCCCCTTTCTGCGTGGTGTGCGTTTTAAACTTTTTGTGGAATATGCAGTTATCGATAGATAGCAGGTCAGAGGGAACGTGACTGCGCTGCTTGGCTGTCAGCCGCCCGTCTGGGTCCTGCGGTCAGTGGTTACTGCAGGACTTCTACAAATTGTACAGCAACAATCCACCACAGACGGCTTTGTCCACTTGGTTAAAGCAGTTTGTGTCTCTTTAATCATTTGTGCAGTGATACGAGTAAGTCTCCAGGAACATGATTACTTCTGCTGTACTGCTGTGCTGCAGAGGACTGTGAACATCACTGTGTCAGCGAAGGGATCAGGTAGGTCCGTCACTCATCACCGCGACGAGGAACTAAATCAGAGAGAAACAGGTGAAGGAGCAGGGAGTAGTGGGCTGATGGGCACGGCGTCATGTTTACGAACAGTGTGTCCTATTACTAACACCTCAGAGGCTTGCTTTTCAAATGTTACGGACCGTCAGACACCTCTGTAACTCATCACTTCTTCAGGCGAGAGAAGCTGATCTTGATCTGTAGGGTGCTGTTAATACTGCGACTGGTACATGCTGTCCAGTGCTGCGGCCACGGGGAGGTTTATAATCAGGAGAACAGCTCACCTGCTGATGACTGACGTGCGGGTGTCCGAGTCTCGTGTGTTTTCACGGTTACAAAAAGTGCAGGATTCGTGCTCCGGATTTGCGTGCTATCAGAGAAAGCTGTTTGCCTGTGAAGAGAGCTGCTTGTTTACTTGGCTGATGAAGTTGTGGAAGGCACGTTTGTTCAGGGCAGGGAGGTATGCAAGTAGGGAGCAGTCAGGGAGCCTCAGGTTCCTTACTCCTAACCATCTGGGAGGTGCTGCAGTAAACTCAGAGTAGCATGCCCATCTTCCGTGCCTGCAGGGTGCAGTTGTAATGAGGAGCAGATTCAATCCCCAGAGCCCTCTGTGGGCAGCTGCCAGTGGCCCTTCTCTCCTCAGCGTTCACAGGACAGTAGGGACTCCCAGAGCACAGCTGCAGGGAGAACCATGGTAATCATTCTCTCTGGGTCACTGAGTCACTCCTCTGTTTAAACTCCCATAAACCCCTTTTAATCATTTTTCTTTAATATTCTGTATGCCCCAGTGTCAGCAGTTCTCTTTTTATAGCACATTCTCATGGGTCACTGTGCAGTTCCAAGCAGATCTCCAGGAGATGTAGAGTGGTGTGAGCTTCTACAGCTCTGCCTTCAGGTTTACACTGAAGGTTCAGATGCACTGTCACATGGCGGTTTCTCTCTCGTTTTTGCTGTCTATTCACTAGATGTTTTGTAATTGAATTCCTTGTGTTCCATCTATTCCTGCCTTCAATCCTACTGATGTCACCTGTAAATATCAGCCTCAAAGGTGTGCAGAATCACCTAGGGGCAAGACCATGACACAGTGTAATCAAAATACAGTGTAATCATGGTTTATATTGCCATAATTTTACCATGTGTTAAAAGTACTGAGAATAGGTGTATTGTCATGCAGGACACTCACAATCAGGGTGTAGAGGAAGGAGTTGAAGGCTATGATGAGCTCAGCACAGGAAGACACAGGGTAGCTTCTTCAATATTAACACGTACACAACTCTTGCATTGTCGATGCACATCTCTCTGGTTTCTCCCAGCACGTGGGACCCCCAGCATGGCATTAGGGTTGCCTGCTGCCATGGAAAACATAACACAGTGGTAAGGGCTTGGGTAGAACTGTGAATTAATTAGGTTAATGAGGACAAGGTTGATGGGAACTGAGGTCAGAGTAAGCCAAATGGACCATAAGGCAAAGCTGGAGAGAGAAAGACACTGGGAGAAAGACACTGGAGTTTGGTAGCAATTTCTCCGAGGCTTGGACTTACTTGTGTGTTTTCTGCTGCTAGTTCTGAAAGTTAACGTGTGTGTGTGTGTGTGTGTGTGTGTGTGTGTGTGTCCATGTGAGCATGTTGTTGAAGGTTTCACATTAGCTGCTGTGGTTCTTCATGCCCTGTCATCTTGTCCTCACTGACATCTTGGCGATGCACCTCAGTTTTGTTTACTTTTCTCACTGGAGGTCCTGTCAAGACAAAAGCTAGAATGGAGCTGTCTGAGCTTCACTTTTTGTCCTTTGGAATTGGGGGAGGGCGGGTTATTATGAGCAGCCAGTAAGACAGAGCTGTGGCTCAGGGCAGAGGGAATTAGAGAGGAGACAGTGGTCTGGGCAAGATGCTGGGGCTTTTAGCTCCCACAGGCAGCAGAAGGTTGTTCTGTAACTTGTGTGGGGCGACTGCCAGGGGACTGAGGTTTGATTGCTCTTGGAAATGGTAACAACAACAGCATGGTGACCAGGGAGCCTGCCCGTGGTTGCAGTCCCACGTCCTGTGCTCTGCAGCGTGTGGGTGTGGAAGGGGGTGTCTGTGGGGGTTATGTGAGAGCGTGGTGACTCACAGCCATACTGCTCCCAACACGAGGTCACTGGAGCCCCCCACAGCAGCCTTCACAGGAATGGGAGCAGTATCTAGCCTAACCCTTCTGACCCTTGACCCCCTCCTGCCTGCTGGCCTGTCCTCTGAATTGCTTCTTTTGTTTCTTTAGTGACATCCACTGCAGCTTTGGGGTGGGAAGGAGTCATAGTACCACCGACCTCGACTACTTTAAAACCAAGAAAGCACTTGACACCGCTGACCTATGACCTCAAGAGGCTCTCTGGCTCCCCACACAGGACTCTAGCACAGGGCCTCTGAATCTCCGAGGTCCTTAGAGAACACAGTCTCGCTCGGTTACAGGCGGTTGCTATGCTGTTCTGAAGCCAAGCGGCCTTTCAGGCATCTGGGCACAAAAGCGGTAACCCGCAGATCACAAGGCTGCTGCCAGGAAGTCACCATTTGGACTCTTTAGTGTTTGCTTTAACAACCGGTTGTCAGATGCTGCGTTTTAATAGCGTGGTTTGTCTTTGCCTGAGGCTTTCTGCTCAAAACCCAGAAACAGAGAAATTACTGGCATATATCCAGCCATACAGGGAAGCTATTACCAAATATAGTGATGAGATGAAACAATGTTTGTTCTACATGTCCTGACTTTCTCCCATTATTATGCTCCCTTTTTGAAGTTTCACTGGTTGAGGAGGAGCTTGTGACCGTCCAGCACTTATTTAAATACCTTTTATACTCAACTGTGCAAGTGGCTGAAACTAATGAAACCTGCTTAAGATAACTTTTAAAGGAGAAGCATTTTTTATTGTCATTGAGAATCTTTTGGCACTTTTGTTTCATGTTCTTCTTTTAAAAAGCGTCATGTTCCGACCCTTTTGCCTTGCTTTGCTGTCTTAGCAGCCATTTATAGCAGGCGTATTCTTGCCTCACCCACGGGGAATTGTAGGAACACATCTCTGGTCTTCCGCATTCTGCAGAAACAGGTGTCCTGTTGCATCCGTGTCCCATTGGAGCTTCAGGCTGCATGACCCCTGACCTTGTAATCAGATGCAGGCAGCACCATGGTGTGTGTGGTTTGCATGAGCTCCGGTAACCCTGGGAACCACCACAGCCACTGTCCCTGCATGCAGAGCTGTGGGCTGTAGCAGCTTGGGTTTCCCACCATGGCAGCATGTGGCTGCAGGTTGCTTTTAGTCTGCCTGTCTGTAACGTTTCAGGGGTCTAACATAACACTGCAAGGTGTGACATGTACAAAAAACTATTGGATGAATATTGGATGAAATGAAACAAATTCCCCTCTGGAGCTGATATCTCATCCTGTTGATCATCCCAACCTTTTGACCTATACAGGCATCTGTGACCTTTAACCTTTGAGCTAAGAAAGGAACAAATGATTGTGAGTGGAAAAGGGGTCCTGTTCATAGCAGAGCCCAAGGACACTCATGCGGAAGTCCCATGGCGGACACGTGGAGTGCACATGCTTGGGAAACGTTAGTTACTCATGCGCACTGACACTGGCTGATGTGGACTGTCATTCCACAGACAAGAGAACCTGAACAAGTCAAGTTAATAATGGTTCACATGATGGCTGCAGCAAGAGACATCGGGTCTAATATAAGTATCATTTGGAAATAAGACCAGTTTAAGAAATCTTCAGTCTGAGAATCTGTGGGGCTTGATTTCTGTCACAACCCAAACACCACTAATGCAGAAGTTCTCTAACTTGGTCCTGGTGGCCCCAATGGGTTTAGCTTTTTGTTTCCTCCAAACTTTGCATTAATTAAGCCTTAAACATTATTGACTTTTTTCTTTAATCACTGTGTGAATCCAGAAATTCTTAAGATTTATAAATGTTTTATAGCAATGTAAAAACAGGACATAAACTTACTGATGTTGGTTCTTCATTTTTTTGTATGTTTTTGATCTTTTAGTCTATTTATTATTAATAGTCTCTTTAATCTTTGCTCCAGATAAAGCATTCATTGTGATTGGCACCTGTTTGTGTTGTTTATTAATTGTTACAATTAATGATTACTGCTTTAATTTAAACGCCATGCCTGATTAACTGGACATTTCCTGCTCCGACCCGCAGTTAGAGGGACACTGTAATGGGTCATTTTATATTTCTTATAGATCTTAAAGCACAAATGTCCAATTTTTAACTTTTTTCTTTGTAACTTTCTTGTTTTCGCTCAGTAAATTAAGACAACTAAGTGTAGACAGATGAAAACGATCAGGAAGAATGCAGAGAAATGATGAAGTTTGGGAACCACTGGACTAATGTAGGTCACCAGTACTCACTTCATCTCATGATCCGCCAGTGTGTGAGATGACCTCTCTGTGCGTCTGAGCTGCAGTACTGAACACCTTGTGTTTGGTGTGTAGCTGGTGAGACTGGCACTGGGACAGGAGTGTGGATAAATGAATAAGAAGTTACAGTTAAGAAGATAAGTATTGATGTCATGCTGATACAGAGATAAGAGAACAGAGAAACAAGCCAGCTTTCTTCTACCTCTACCACAGATTCTCTCTTTTCTCTGTTGCATTTTTGTGTCACTGCTTCTTTTGGTAAGCCAGGGCAGCTGCTCCATCTTGCAAATGTGTCCATGCAGGGTTTTGCTCACCTGTGATATTTACGTGATATGGGGAATGCTTGAAGTTTGTAGTGTTCAGGATAAAGACACACACACATATAGACACACACGAACATGCAGATATACACTGACACATAGGCACATTACACACACATACTTGTAGTGGCACACACACAGAAAAACACACATACAGGTGCAGACACATAGTCTCTCTCTCACACACACAGACACACACACAGGCACACACACACACACACACACACACACTCCTGGCTGTTACACCTTACTTTTTGCACTTTGACACATGAACACTATGCATGTACACATAGTATACACAGTACACAGTACACACAGTATACAGTATACACAGTACACACAGTATACACTCGTGCACTGTTAGTACATTTCTGTTTGCTGCTGTTTGTATTTGAAACACACAAAGGTTCACTGCCTCTTTTATCCAAACACACAGTCTAACAAGCTATACACTCTGAGGTAAACTGAATTATGAACACCACCCAAACCAAAAGTGAAAACAGCACTGAGCAGTTCCACGCCACACCCACGGGGAGTTATTAGATGTATCCTCAGTACTTGAATCTGTCTTTTGAGAAGCATCGCTGGTCACATGAAGACCATCTGAATGTATGCATATGGTCGGTCTTCAGACACATTGACAAGATTTGCTTTTTTAGCTTGGCTCCTCTTCTTTTAGAAGAAAGCATCTGGAGAACACTGCTGATCTTAAAGAAATTTTAGCTGAAGATAAATACTACGTGATGAAAGGAGAACTCATCTCCTTATCAGCTTGAAATATTCAACCAGGTATTCTATTGAGAAGACCCATTACTTCAGCCTAGATGGTCTCAGCTCGTGAGAAGTTCACAGAGCTTTTAATCATTGAGATCATACTGATAGTTTTATTTTGTTGGTTTTAAATGTATGCTCTGCATATTCCGCATACTCACGTGTTAATCAGGATGTGTCCTGGGCTTTGAACTCCGGAGAACACTGGCCTTGATTCAGCCTGTTTTGCACACATTAGATTGCTGTGTGAACAACCCTGCAATTAATAGGCTGCTTACTATACAGCATCTGAAGACAAAAACAGCTGCCCTGTGTGAAGAGGAGTTGCAGAAGAGATGCCTCTTAATTTGATGGCTCCCTTCACTGTACTGTTTCTTCTTGGATTCACGGGCTCATGATTTTGCACAGTTTACCGAAGTCGACTATAGTTTACCACACGTAATCTGCAAAGCTAAATGCCAGTTTCTGTTTTTTGAGATGATGGTTGCCTGCAGAATCTGCGACGTTCTCCATTTTAACAGTTGAGGCATACACACAGTTTCTTATGCAGGCAGCCTGTGTGTGTGATTTTCTGTGAGTTGTTCTTTGGTGCCCACATCCTTATTTGTAGAAGTTGTGCTGTAAATTGATTTTTAATCATATTTGCAGCTCTCCTTGATGTCTCGGATTGGCGAACCAATTCATAGATGATTGGGTTGAGGAGAGGTAATGTTGCATGACAGTAATAAAGTGAAAACCCCAGTAAGTGTCCCTCCTGCATCAATATAGGATCAAAGGTGTGCTTGAGTTACAAGCTTTTCTCTGCTCTCTGTACTAACAGTTTTTCTCTTTACCATTACAGTTTTTGTTTGATTCCTGGACTGGTGCCCGTCAGCACTGCCCCTCATAACACGTCTTTTCTTTATCCCATGATTCGTTACTATAATCTTTGTTATCTTGCCCAGAAGAGCTTCTTGTTTCTGCTTCTGCTTTCTCAAAACTGTGCCCTGACACGTTTGGGAAAATGATGAGCTTCTGTCTTTGTTGTCATTTTTAAGAACATGCAACAACAAATTGCCTAAAAAAACATTAACGTCGAGTGCTACCTTGATCCTCTTGGTGCTCTGTCTTGTTGGAGGAACTTCTCATGGTTTACTGCTGATATATTTCCTCACTTTTGGAAACCAGCCAGCCACCTTTTATGCTGGGATGTATTTTTCCACATATGTTGGGCTGTGTAACAGGTGAGTTGTACAGTGTTTGTTGGTTATAGTGAGACGTTAATGAGCTGTTTTTCCATGCTAACTGCAGCTAAAATAAACACAGGAGCTCTAAATCCCATAACAGGAGCCTGTTGTTGTGCCAATCTTAGCTCGTCTACTATATGGTAACCCATCTACTACCTACTAACCTGTCTACTACCTACTAACCTGGCCTGAGTGGACATTGCTACATTTTCCCAGAACATCTGATCTCACTTCAGAGGTGGAGCAACTGTCAGAGGTGTTTTCTCAAGTACCTATAATTTCAAACACTTGTAACTAAATGCACAAGTGAATTTAATTAAGTACTCCTGCTAGGTGATAAATACTTTAGTAAATATTCAACAAACATTTCTAATATGATGTATGATTTTCTAAACATTCAAGCAAAATGAAAGAACAACCTACAATTTCCTAGATTTCAAGGTCACTGCTTAGTCCTATTTGAAATAGTCCAAACAGGAGTAAAAGAGCGGTTTTTTAGTATATTTCATGAGTTACATGTATTTTGAAGCACAGAATGAGATTCAATGAGATTTATAAAAGACCTCTGATCAAAATTAGAGAACAATTTCAGATACCTCCCAGTTATTGGTGTTAATCTGGCACCTGGTGCTAATTTCTTTAATTATCTGACAAACCCTTTTTAACTGGAAGCCTAACTTTCCAGTTTTCACTGACTTTGCAAGATGGTGAGCCACTGTAAAGTGACTGAAACCCTCCAGCAGCAGGCTGTCCAGATGAAGGCCAAAGGGATGACCCTTTCAGCCACAGCAAGAGAAGTTTGTCATTCCAAATCTGTGATTTCTAAAAAATTTGCATCTTTACAACGTCACAAACTCATTTAAGTCCCCCAAGAAGGCTGGTCGTCCACGAAAGACAAATGCAAGAGAGGATGGGATAAGGCGGAGAACCTGAATGGGCAATCAGGTCAGTTCTGCAGCTGCTCACCACTTCAGCGCTGAACAGGGTTAGGTTCTGTCTCATCATACAGTGCCTCGACGTTTAAGAGACTTTGGACTGAAAGCCCACTCTGCAGTGACCAAACCTCTCATTAGCAGAAAGAATCAAAAGGCTAGACTAATGTTTACTGAGGAGCAGGTTGTGTGGACAGAGGAGAACTGGTCCAAAGTTCACTTTAGTGATGAAAGCAAGACTAATTTATTTGGGTTCGATGGGAAACGTTATGTTCGTCGTCAAACTGGGGAAAGACTGAACCCAAATTGTGTGTAAAAAAAAAAAATAAAAAAATAAATAATAAATAAATAAAAAAATCAGCAAAAGGTGGAGGGGGAAGCGTCATGGTTTGGGGGATGTTTTCTGAAGCAGGAGTTGGACCTCTTATACAATTACATGGCGGAGTAGATGCAAATGTTTGTCAGGCCCTTCTTTGACAACATGCAGTTCATTTCCTGCATTCATCACCCTATCAGCCAGCAATTTTCATGCACATCAATACTCCCTGTCACACAGCCAAACGGGTAAAGCAGTTCTTTCAAACTGAAAACCAGTTTGAAAAACTTCAGGAATCAAATAATGAAATGGCCAGCCCAGAGTCCTGATCTAAACCCAATAAAAAACCACTGGAAAATCCTTGGCGACAAAGTTATGGCCAAGAAACCCACTACAGTCCTCGAACTGTAGAAGAGACTGGAAGAAGAGTGGACCAAAAGCACACCAGAGAAGTGTGAGAGACTAGTGATGTCCTGTGGCCGCAGATGTGCTGAAGTCATTCAAAGCAAGGGCCTGTACACTTCATACTAACTGTTGACTGGTGTGACCTTCAGAAATTTTAGCTGTAATCTTTCTCTGTGCTACAGTCATTGCTGTTCTCTAATTTAGATCATTGTTTTCTACAAAATAGTTTTTTGTTGAAGTGCCTCAGTTATTTTGTAAAACACTGTTCTATTAGCATGGTATTGCCACAACAAAAATTCCTTCAAATGTTGAGCAATGAAGATTACATTATTTCTGAAAAGGTGTTCATAATTATTTTTCTCTAATTTTGATGTCCACAGTAGTTATAAACAGTACATAGTTAAGTGAAATGCACTCTTGGTCTTTTTTTGTTTTGTGTAGCTATGCCATTTTACAGGTTATGGGTGTGTACACTGTCTTTTACTGCCTTCAGTTTCAGTTACATTAACCACATCACATAAGCAGGTACAATTTTTGCTTTTTCTAAAGTTATGTAAACTGTGAAGAATGTGATTGTGAATAAAGAACAGGGTATTCACAAATTCTGCCAAGGGGTTTTACAATTAAAGGTGTGACAGAACAGTAGTTTAAAAAAGTAACCTTCACTCTTATCATGTACTTGGATTTTGTGATCAAATAATTGGCAGTGGATTGTTTACCTCTGTTACCATGGCTCTGGAGGCAAAGACACCATAGTGTATTGTGTGCTTTATAAACACCTGCCAGTAATACTGATACTTCCAGAATCACCTTCCAGTAATATTGCTGCACACATAATAAACACCTGCTTATAATTATCCATGATAACTGTATCATAATGGTGGTGTACTCCTGCCACACTAATTGTAAAAGTTGATTATTAGGATCATAATCTTCGTGAACAGTTCAGAGTAATAGGGTCAGGAATGCTGTAAACACCTGCCATTAGTACTGTCATGGTCACTTGAAGCACTCATGTGCACTATTTCTAATGTGAGTGTAAACATTTACTAGTAGTACATGGTCATTGTAAATACCTGCCAGTAACATCAGCGAAGCCCGAAATATGAGCACGGTCATTGTAAACAACTGGCAGTAATACCCCAGCATGCTCAGTGTTAGTACCACATGGGTGAGTGTGTGGCTGTCAAGGTCGAGGGGCAGGGTGTTTACAGCGCAGCGGCAGTCAGGCGTGGGCTCCTGGCACTGTTCATGAGGACCGCGTGTGTGTGGAAGCAGCCTATAAATAGCTCGATCAGTACCGCTGTCGTTTGTTGTGGCTGAAAGGTAAGCTCATGTTCCACATGCTGTTCCTGTCAAGGGAGCTCTTCTGTAGGTAGTGGAAATTCCTCCTCGTGGCCCCCACCCATGCTGGTTTCTGAGGATTGGGTCACATGTGGACTGGAATGGCTCGAGCCAGTCAGTAACAATTCCCAAAGCCTCCTCTTGTCTGTGTGAGCTGTCAGTGAGTAGGGACTGGCTATGCTCTTAGCGGCGTATAGTTGCTGCCTGGGTTAATGCTTGTTTGTGTGTGGATAAAGCACTTTGGCCTAGAGTCTAACAGAACTGGACTGAGTAGTATCAAGGTGTTATGGTAGATGAACTGGAATGTTTATAGCCAGGTGCACTGCTGTAGTTATCCACACACTCCCTTTGTGGTGTGATATCCAGAGTTGTGCCTCCGGTATATGCCAGCATGTCTCGCATCAGACAAGGCATAGTGGGTAAGCTGTTTGATAAGTGCTTTTCCTTGTACTTCTCAGGTGGAGCAGCACTACGAAGCAGGATGCACTCCTGGTCCGTTTTCACCCTGTCCTCCTCCCTCCAGGTCTTCTCTGTGCCCCTGCTAAATAGTGCGTAATTATCCCAACATCCTCAGCGGGAGATGTTCAAATGCTATTCTTATGTGGTCGCTTTTGTCGTCCTCTTAAATGTTCCAGCTTGAGCCTCTCCCATCCCTAACCCAGTGTTTTTCTCTGTGTATGATTGACATCCTGGTAATACAGTTAGTTAGGGGTCAGTGGCAGCATCAGTAGCCCCCGATGTTAACCCTCCAGTGTGACCACTGCTGCTGTAGGAGAGGCAGCCTGTAAACAATGTGTGTCAGCCAGACACGGTCAGTTGATGAAGCAGGTTTTTCTTTTGTGTGTGTGTGTTTATGTGTGTTCATGATTGACTATGTCATACCAGGAAACATCTGTGAAGCTGCACTTCCTCGTCGTGTGACAGTGGCGTTGCATTCCCCCCCCCGAGTCTAAATTTGTACAGGTGAACTTCACTGTTAGCTTAGCTGCAGCAGCGTGACCATATTCCAGGTAAAACAAAGGCGTGACAAGGTTATGGCTTCTGGTGAAAAAGGAGGCTCCTGTTTGTAGTGGTAATTTTTATTTGCACGTTGTGTGTTGAACATTCCTTCTTGGATGTAGAAATTGTTGATTAATGTTTAGACACTGCTTACTTCCAAGGTGGTGTTTTTTCGATATTGCAGAGTTAACATAAAGGCCCTTAGTCAGAGTAATGTAAATGTACATCCATCCATCCATCCATCCATCCATCTGTAGCATAGACAGGCTTCTTAGCAGCCTTTGCCTTTTTCTCTCATGTTTTTATCAGTTTTACAGTCACACAAAAGCTGTAAAATGTGATGTTTGTTTTGCCCTCTTGATAATTTGAGTTGTTCAGTTTGTTTCCCAACCACTAGAGGGAGATGGTGGGATTCAGCGCAGGGTTTGTGAACAGAGGTGTGGTGGCCACTAGCATAGCCAAGGTAGGAGATGTTCAGCTTTCTTGTGGAGAAAATCCAAAGGTCTGGATGTCTACACTGGCTCCTGAAAAGGCCACTTTGGTGTTTGGTTCAGCAGATGCACACATTGACGCCCAGGTATAGCTGTATCCAGCTCTGTCTACGAACCTGCAGCCATGAGAAATGACATGTAGCTGATTAACAGCATCACCCACTGCTGAGCTTTTAACTCTGGGCTTTCCTGCTTATGGAAGCACTGTGTTGAACAATATTTGCTCATGAATAATTGAAGCTGGTCAAGTTGATTTATCATTGAGCAACACATTATGTAATAGTTGTTTGCACATTCTACTCTCACCACCCCTCTTCACCGTCTCAGAGGTGTACACCAAAGGGCATTATATTAAAAACAAAAACCTTTCTTTGCTCTTCAGGGCTAAGTGCTATAAATGTTGCCTCGGTTGTTGTGTATTTAAATTTTTATGCATTCACCAGGGAACTGGGATAATTTGACCTTAAAGTCTAATGTAATTTTGGAAGCAAATATATTAGATTAGCCTCTGAATGCAGACAGCGAACTATTACTGTAAAACGTGTTTCTTTGATGGAATCAGCATTTAGTCTGTATGCGCGGATGAATTAATGCTGCAGAGCTCTGTACAGGATCACATTGACTGTGACATCATTTCCAGCCGATTCTCATGTTGTCAGCAAGCCGGCTGGCTCTGCGGAGGGTAATGGAGACCAGATGGAAGGAAGGTGGCCCTCAGTGCCGCCTAGGGGAGCAGCAACTTCTCTCTGGGTGAAGGGCCAGTTTTATGAGCAGAGGGCATAGTGTGGAGAGCAAGTAATCCGATCCATAGAAAGAGCACTTATAAAGAATTTTGGATTAATTGGACTGTTAGGCCTGCATGTTCACTAACCCTGTGCCCTAACCCTGTGCATTGACTCTGTGCACTAACCCTAGCAGACTCTGGGTTAGTAGAAAGACTTTAGGGGTGTAGAAAAGAATTACATCATAAATTGCTGCTGTTGTGCTGGGTGAAGCTTTCAGTGAGATGCCTGAGACAAACACACCAACTCTACTGCTTCCTTTTCCCAAACCTGCAGAGCTGTCTCCATAGAATATGCTTACAGAAGAGATGCATCTTTACTTTATGACACACACACACACACACACACACACACACACACACACACACACACACACACACACACACACACACACACACACGCACGCATGCAACAACACCAACAACAACAGTGTGGCACACGGCGTTGTTTTAAGCTGTTAGCTGCACAAGGTGCCCGTAGCACTGGGTGTCAGAGGCATGTAAGAAACGAAACACAAAGGATACTGCCAAATTCAGTTCTCTTTTCTGAATGTGAACAAATAAAAAAATAAAAGGAAAATGTCCTTGAGTTCATGGTCTTTCTGGTGTTAACAGAAAGGTTTAAGAAGGAGGAATGACGAAAAATGAGAAGTTAAAAGAGTAAATGCCTATAATTGCAATATGGCTTTCTACACAATAAGATGCCATACAACCACACGATCTGACCTGTCTCCATAGCCTCATATATAAATTCATCTTGATCAAGACAATTCTAAAGGTTTGTTCTAAAGGTTAAAATTTTTCATAAATAGAACACTTTAACTGCATGCAGACATTTGTTTTGGCCTACCCCTAACCTTACTGAAGGTAATTTATTTTTGTTTATTTATTTTTGACTAGCTGTCGTAATGTGACACTGAATTGCAGCTCTAGAATCTCCTCAAAGCTTCTGTTGGGCAGACCCAGCTGTGTCTGATTTTGTCTTTGTGATACCCTGAACGTAGAGTTCCTACATGTAGACAGAGCAGCTGGCTATCTGCCTAGACACTCAGAATTCTCATCTTGTCACCAGGCCATTGGTGGGCACTCCTGTTGTCTTTTTAAGCAATCACTGAAAAGTTAAAATTGCAACCCTGGGGCAAATTTCAAGTCTAAAGCATGTGTTGCTGAAGCATGCTAGCTGGTGATTGCAGCAGCTGTCTCCTGTCTGGCACTACCAGCATGTTAGCTAGACAACATGTCAGCCAGACTACTCCTCTACAGTGTCAGCCAGACTACTCTTCCACCTTGTCAGCCAGACTACTCCTCTACAGTGTCAGCCAGACTACTCCTCTACAGTGTCAGCCAGACTACTCCTCTACAGTGTCAGCCAGACTACTCTTCCACCTTGTCAGCCAGGCTACTCCTGTACAGTGTCAGCCACACTACTTTTCCTCCTTGTCAGCCAGACTACTCCTGCACCATGTCAGCCAATGATGGAGTAGTGGCTTTAGGGTTGGGTTTAATAAAGCCAGTTTTAGTTGTGAAGAGAGAACTGAAATACAGAGCTGTGCCTTCTGTGTGCTGATCCCTCACAGGGGTGTTAACAAACATGCAGACATTTTACAGTCCTGGAGTCTGAAATGTGCAGGAATCCCCCATGCAAGGCACATGTGTGCATCATAAAACAGATGGTTGATTTATATTTGATGTATGTGTAGTAACACCAGTTGCTGGGTAGGGGGTCCACAAATTTTCACATTTCAGTGCCATTCCTAACATGTCCCTGTAAGCACATTGCCCTGTTTGTCTTCTACAGAGTAGCATTCAGGCTTCTTTTGTCTTTTTCCTCCATCCTAGTAAACTTTGTGCACCTGTCACAGATTGCTGCTAAGGTTGTGAAATGGAGTCAGTTCTGTTAGCCAGCCAGCATCGTCACCAGAGTTGGTATGATATTTTGTGTTGCGTAAGTCTATGTGTTCAGTATTTCACTGCTGAGCTGTATTGCCAAGTTAAGGGCTTATGTTCTACACGAATGCAGCCTGTTCAAGGTGATGGCAGAGTGTTTCCTTGAACATAATTGTTTATCTTGAAATCTGGTTGGTTTTAGGAAAGGCCAAGTTTATTTGTCTGTGTTCATCACCTGAGCTGTTTACCTGAACACGACTGTCAGTGTAAGGTTTTTCCTGCTTGGTAAATTCCCAACTCAGGGAACACTAGCAATGTCAAACAAACACAAATACACTGCAGAAGCTGTTTTTTTTTTCATGAACAGTACCTTTACATGCCAGGACGTGTGTGAGGAAGCTCACATATACATAATCTCTTCATATTTCAGAGCTGGTGAGTCTGGTGCCACATATAACCTCACAAAACTGTGTAGAGCATTCTTCATTCATCGCTGGACTGAAGCCGTGTTTGTTGTTGTACGTTATGAGTGTTGTGAAGTCGCCCCTGTTCTTGTATTCTTTTATTGTGTTAATGTGGATCTCCATCAGTTGATTATTTGTAGTTGCTCACACTGCTAAGTAAGAGCCGGACACCAGCAATATGTTGTTCTGCATATGAACACCAGTTTATGTGACCACTAATCTACAGTGACTTAAATTGTAGGTTTTCTTTGCTCACAGAGTGTATATCACTGTGATTTTTGCCGTATAGCTTCGTGCTGCAGTTCTGTGTGGTACCTTAAGACTTCAGTGTAAATGTTTTCACTTTTTTCCCAGAATTGTTTATATTTCATGAATTCCTTTATGCCAATTACTCTTTTAACGTATCTATTAGATGGACATGTAGGTTTTACATGAATTGAGTATTGGCCTTTAAGTATATTTAAGTATTTGAACATAAATACAGTATGACACGCACTGCAGATACAAGGCAACAAGCTGTGAGAAGCATAGAAATTTTTGAACAGAGGTTCATCACGAACTGGCCCCTGTGTAGGTGCTTAATGGGATCTATGGTATTGATGACGTCTTTTCGTCATGATCAGTTTTCACGATCCTACATGCCGTGCTGTTCTCTGTTTGCTCCTAAGAGGCACATGGACAGACATGGAGACAGACATTGTGAGTAGTGGGATCTACATGCCTTCTTCAGTCTCAGTGCGTCTAAGGGTCCTGTGTCAGGTATGAGCCGAAACTTCATCCCAGTACAGAGAGTTACTGGAGAGAGCCTCTTCAAAGAGGAATCAGAACAGAGACACCAACAGTTTGACCATGGGTGTGCATCAGTGACCAGGCAGGAATATACATATAAAGGAGTTTCAGCCAGATAGTACCTTTGGAGTGTCCTGTGGACACCAAGAAGTTGACACAGTATGAATTACAAATATCTGTAGCTGTTTTTTCACAATACTTAACTTGTTAATATCACCTTAATACACAGAGTGAAAAACTGCAGCTTGCTGGTCTTTTGGCTGATGTCAGTGATGTTGTGGTGTAGCATGGACGTGGCCTTCACCTCTGGATTTGGGAGGTGTGAGCTCTCACCAGGCCACACACTACCTGCAGTCCAACTTTACACAGAGACAGCAGTGCCAACATTTGCTGTTGAAAGGTGCTTTTAGGAAGGTGAGTCTAGAGAAAGAAGATCAAGGAAGTGACCCCTGTGTGTTGAAAACAGCTTCCTCACCCATTGTGCTCATTATCCTCACCTTTGTACAACCCCTGTGGTTCAAAGGCAGTCCACTCTTTGGGAAAGCCTCTTGGGAAAGAGTCAAAGGCCACATCTCCAGAGACATTCCTACTTCGTATAGGAAGTCACATGACATGATGTACAACATCACCCACGTGATTAAAGGTCTTTTGCATAGAGCAATGGGTGAGTTAAGGGGGATCATTTCTTAAAGGTTATCCTCATTTAGAGGTTACAGACCTCTTTGCAGAAGCCCCTTTGCTTCTTTCTGTCGCTTTTGCTCTGTGCCGTCAAAAAGATTATCCGGCTAGGTTGTAAGCAGGAAGACCTCTGATTATTTCTCTGTCTTTTAGAAAGCATGACCCCATCCTGTGTCTGGAATGGGGAATGGGGGGCTACTATGCTGAAATCAGTCTTTGTGTTTTGCAAAAACACACACGCGCACAAACACACACACACATACACACACACACAGACACACACACACACACACATACAAATGAATACAGTGCAGCTATACTCTGTAAACACAATGGTACATGCTCACAGGTCCACCCAGGCACTTCTGTACTGTGTGCTTATACAGCCTCTGGTGACCGTCTTTAAGGCCTGTCACACTGTAAGCACTGGCGTGGCACTTTTACTGTCAAGACGGCGATGTCACAGGGACTGTGGGCTGTTTACAGTGTTGGGGTCTCAGTTTTGGAAGGTGACAGCTCACATAAATTCAAATGACAGATCATTATCACTCCACTGAGCTAATGTCAGCTCCACCCAACACAGGGCAATAATAGAGTGTGGTCCAGGCCTGCTCAACATGATGCAACATTAAATATGCATTTTTAAAATTTATAACCCCGTGCCTCTGTGCTGAAGGTGAGATCTTCTCTCTTTTTTATTCCACCCCCCCATTCTTCCCCTTCAACTATCATTTCATTTTATGATGTGCTCAAATGGTGGTTCATCACTCACATCTCCTTTGATTACTTGGACACTTTCCATGAGTCCTGCTGTCATGTTGATTGAAGGTGCAGCAGAGCCCCTGCCCGACGCAGGGCGATCCATGAACTAATACCCAACATGGTGACTGACACGCACAGGCCTTCTCCCGCTGCTGCCCCAAGAGCAGCTAGGCTGCTAGCATTGCTCTCATGTTGTCAGGGATGTGAGGAAATGTCAGACACCTTAAGATGTTCTTTGCTGCAAGGGAGATGTGATCGAGCGCTGTTGTGTGCCCTGGCCACGGCAGGCAGTGTGGGCACAGTGGGCAGTGTGGGCACAGTGGGCAGTGTGGACACAGTGGGCAGTGTGGCTGTTTACACCTGTATTTTTCCAGTGTGAGAGTGCAGTCTTCAGCGTCCTCACAGAGGCTGCTCCCTGAGACTTGTTCTGGATTCATACAGGCTGAGGAGGAGCAGTGTTCTCTGCTCCTGGAGTTATTGTGTGCTTATGCAGGTGTAAGCCAATGAGGGAGACGTATATGTGCGTTCGAATACTTTAGTGTGTGTTTATGGCTGAGGTGAAGTTGGGGTGTGTGTAAGTGTATAGATGCATGTGTGTGTTCTTCTGGGAGACAGTGACTCTCTTTTCAGCTTCCTGAAAGTAAAAGGGTTTGTTTAATTAATGCCTTTAGACATGAATGTGAATGTTCAAAGGCGGCGATTTGCATTTAAATGTCATTATTCATGTGGCAGGGTGCTTAAAGTAGGACGCCTCCAAACGGGTGCTTGTGCTCTCTCGCTCTCCCTCTCTCGCTCTCCCTCTCTCTCTCTCTCTCTCTCTCTCTATCTCTCTCTCTCTCCCCTTCTTTCTCTCCCCCCCTCTCTCTCCACTTCTCTCTCACTCCCCCACCCTTTCTCTCCCCCCTCCTCTCTCTTCCCTACTCTGTGTGTCTCTCTCTCTCCCCCCTCTCTCACTCTTCCCCATCACTCTGACCTACATGCATGTGTGGCTGTACATGTTGCTATGCATGCTGGGCCCTTTTCCTCATCGTGCTGATCTGCCTGGCTCTTGTGCTCACAGCTGGCCCCACAGGCAGGTGCTGCCAGAAAGTATATGCCACTAATATAGATAAGAATATCAGCAGGTGACAATATGTTTAGGGAGCTGGACTTGTTACCACAAAGTACCTGGGGGCTATTCTTAAAGTGATCTGAAAAATTCACTCAGTGAATATTATGGTATACAATATGTAGATTGTGTGATATTATTCAGCATCTTAATCAAAATAATATGGCACAGTGGCATATTGACTGTTGTGTTATTGTCACACACATATAACAGAGTAACAGAGGTAAACCCTATGTGTGTGTGTGTGTGTGTGTGTGTGTGTGTGTGTGTGCTGTCATCCCCCCTGCCCTGTGTGTGTATGTGTTTGGCTTGTCTTTCCCTGTGCCCTGTGTGTGTGTGTGTGTGCTTGTGTATGCATGCTGTTATTCCCCTTGCTCTGCGTGTGTGTGTGTGTGTGCTGTCTTTCCCTGTGCCCTGTGTGTGTACTCCTTTCCCATCCCTTGTGTGTGTCTCTGACTTTAAAACTCTGACTGTGTGATACGCTGCACAGCCCTTTCCTCCACATGCTCCCCTGTGATAAATTGGAGGCTGTATTCTGCCTCGTTCCCAGTGTTTCATGAGAGGCTCTGAATCACCAGAGATAAATGGATAAGCAGTGGATAGATGGCCGGATATAAATAATAATTACCTTGATTCCCTCTGTCACAGCCAAGTGCCTATCAGGGAGAAACTGAGACACAGGTCCAGACAAGCCTGTTTCTGGAGTAAGTGGCCCCCTTTGAAACCCCTCGTTCACCTCACACAGCTAGTGAACATGTCCGCTAAGCAGTCATTAATCACTTTGTGTTGATGAAGACACATTTTTGCTTAGTGGACTAAGAGTTTTGTTTCAAAACCCCAATACAGTTTGAGTCACATGAATAAAACAATGCCATACAGTGGGGAAATGTTGTCAGGAGTTTTATTTTTGCTTAGTTTATTTTTATTTTCCTTTTTAAAATTCCTGCTTTCTTACTTTGACTTGGGCTGACAGGAACATAAAATGCCGACAGCTGCCTTCATGCTTCGAACTGCATGCTTCTGCTCATCTGACCAGCCTTGTTCTCTCTGAACAGAAGCGCCTCCTTGCTGATCCAGTCACCTGACATTTTGTCTGCTGTCTTGTGCAGGCTTCCTGCTGCGCCACCTCCCAACTCGAAATACATTAGCATCCCGTCTCTCTTTTACCAAACATGTTTGAAAGGTCAAAGAATTCTTTTGTCTTTCCACTCAACCACCTAAAGTCATTGTACTCCAGGGTGTTCTATTTCTGTACCGCGATGGTGCGTGGAAACAGCTCTTTGAATGGTTTGACTGTTTGTAAATTTAGTAAAAGTGAGTGTATACCTCTCCATGGAAGTTTTTTCCTTCTGCTGACAGAATCCTGCTTATTAAAATTTCTTAGTGTAACGCTAATTCCTCTGGGACTCAAGGAAACAGATTCTTTAGGTTAGCCAGCTCGCCTTGCGTATCACTTAAGGCAGGGCTGGGATATGGAGCCACCTGGAAATTAGGAACTGGGAAATTGGCCTTTCCCTCTTTTGGATCTTTCAGGTCAAAGGCCAAAGAGATTAACAGATTTATGGAGGATCAGTTCTGCTTGCCACCTCATTGAGTGAAAGATCAGCATGAGGTGTTCTAAAAACGAAACATAACTTTTGACTTCTGGAAATGATTAGATTTGGCCACTTGTGTTTAAGAAAAAATTTTTAAATTTCTGAGTGAATTATTGACTCCTTAATTAGCATGAATCCGTCTCTTTGTGGGCAGCTTGCATTTTTCTGCATTTTGTGTGTGTGTGTGTGTGTGTGTGTGTGTGTGTGTGTGTGCATGTGTTTGTGTGTGTTGGGATTGTATAATATCAGTGATTTATTTTGGTTTATTTACAGTGAGAAACATGACAACACACACTGAGCTAGCATACACTGAGCTAGTGCGCACTCAACTGACATGCAGTCAGCTTGTTCGCTGACACACTCGGCTGATACACACTCAGCTAGAGTACACTGATCTGACACACACTCAGCTAGTGTGCACTCAGCAAGAGCACAGTCAGCTGGCACACACTCAGCTGGCACTCACTCAGCTGACACACACTCAGCTAACACACCGCTTTCCCATCTCTTCTAATCCAGTTTCTAATATTTGCCTTATTTTGTGAGCATCCTGCTTTGATCCTGCCCTGCTTTCTTCTAATCAGTGCTTATCTTGCTGCTGGGCCTGTGACCACAATATCCTGGCACAGCTGCCATTGGGGGTGGATAAACCTGGCTGCTGTCACACCTCGCCCACAGCCTGCCTTGTACCAGGGGTCACCCAGCATACATGAGCGCTTTGACATTGTTCTCCCTGTTTGTGCCATTGCTGTCCTGCAGGCTGTATGTCTCTTTGTGTTTTTGCCTTTTTAATGGAGGAGGAGCCTCATGTCTTGCTGTTTGGATTTTGAGGAGTTTCTTTGCTGTTTAGTCATGCTGAAGGTATGAGCGTCTTGTCGCAGGTTTTTCCCCTACTGCTGGGATAGGCTTGGGTGGGTTGTCATGGGGGTCAGTTAAACTCAGCCTAAAAGCTTCTGGTTACACTGTTTAGGTACAAGCAGTAGTAGTATGAAATTTGCAATGACAATCTACCTGTATATAGTGCATTACTTTTATAAACGGTAGCGTTCCTGTGTTTCTGTAAGTGTTCCTATATTCCTGTTAGTGTTTCTGTGTTCCTGTAAGTGTTCCTGTATTCCTGTAAGTGTTCCTGTATTCCTGTTAGTGTTCCTGTGGTCCTGTAAGTGTTCCTGTGTTCCTGTAAGTGTTCCTGTATTCCTGTTAGTGTTCCTGTGGTCCTGTAAGTGTTCTTGTATTCCTGTTAGTGTTCCTGTAAGTGTTCCTGTGTTCCTGTAAGTGTTCCTGTACTCCTGTTTATGTTCCTGTGTTCCTGTAAGTATTCCTGTATTCTTGTAAGTGTTCCTGTGTTCCTGTAAGTGTTCCTGTACTCCTGTTTATGTTCCCGTGTTCCTGTAAGTGTTCCTGTATTCCTGTAAATGTTCCTGTGTTCCTGTTGTCAAAAGTAAATCACACAAGCAGCATTTCAGTGCAGATGCTTTGTCTGGCTGACAGAGATAAGTGAAGCGCTGCAGGTGATTTCTGCTGTTGGAGAAATCCCCACTACATGCCCAGTGGTGTAGCTAATGTTAGTGGCATGGGGCTGAGCTGCTGATCACAGCTGCTGATCACAGCTGCTGATCACAGCCTGGAACTCAGATGAGGACCTTCCTTTTCTGAGTGCTTCATGTATGTTGCCTACAGCCTGCTCAGTTTCACACGAGCCCCGCAGGCTGTTAGTAGAAAGAAAAGCAGAGGGACTGCAGTCTTACGTTTCACGGAAGGCTTTGTTTCGTTGTGCTGAGCACGCTCTCTGTGTTCATTCAACAGAGATCCATCCCAGAGTTTGTGCAAGTAATTGATCTCGGTATGTAATTTGTAGCCGTGTGTGTTTTGCATTTTGTTATCCAAACTTAGTCCTCTTTTCCTTTTGTCATATGAGCAAGTGGCAAATTTTATTCTGTTCAGTTGAGATCTTTACACAGCACAATGTTCATGGGATTGTCTTCCAACAGCATTAAAACAGTCTTTTTACGTTTTATTCCTCTAAATAGAAATAAATTAAAGCCAGAAGTCTGGGCAGATTATTTGTTAATGTCTAATTTGTTTTAATTGTGTTCAGTTTGTTTTTATTTCTTTATTAACTGTTCATTGGTTTAAAATAAAATTGTGTTACAGTAAGTATCTGTACACTGAGTGTGACAACATGTCTGTATACATATTGACAGTAAATGTGTGTTCCTGTGTGCATGTGTCACAGTATGAGAGTACCTGTATATGTGACACGGTGTTTCTGTGTATAGGACAGTATTGAAGTGTTACTGTGAAAGTGTGCATTTCTGCAGGCCGAGATGGAATTGTGTTGTTCAGCACTGGTGGTGGTTTGTCAGAGTCCCAGGCAAAGCACCAGGACAGCAGGGTTCTAAGTGTAGTGGCAGTGCCTCCGTGGTGGTGGGACACGGTCGCCATGGAGACGGTTATCGCACTAACGGCAGGTGCTGTATATACTCCAGATTTAATTACAACCCATGGCTGAAACTCCTGTACCCTGCTGTGTCCTGTACAGCTAGCTTGGATCCTGGGAGGTCCAGCTCTGACCCTGGCCATCCGCTCCACACATGGTGAAGGTGTGATAACCAGGTGGTTCTGTCTAAGCAGTCATCCTTACAATGTAAAGTGAGACTCAAAGTCCTACACCATGACACCTCAGCTCATATCTGACAGACAACTTAGTACAGAGCTTTACATAACCAGCTACAAGTGATACGTGAGCATATGTGCCTGTGTGTGTGTGTGTGTGTGTGTGTGTGTGTGTGTGTGTGTGTGTATGTGTGTGTGTGTATGTGTATGAGTGTGCATGCGTGTGTAAACATGCATGTGTGTATTTGGATGTGCGAGAGTGTATCTGTGTGTGTGTGTGTGTGTGTGTGAGCGTGTGTGTGTGTATTTGGATGTGTGTGCATGCCCACGTGCCCATGTCGTGTGTTTCTCAGTACCACGAGTAGCCGTGTGAATGCACTGTAATGCAGGCTGTCACAACACAGAGCCACACAGTGAGCAGTGAGCAAGTGAGTCAAGGCTGAGGAGGTGAAATTAAAATCCCATACTCAGTCCAGTAATTATGCCACATAAACAAGTTTCAAGGGAAAAAAATTGAAAGGCTGTTGTCTCTTGTTTTTTGTACATGGAAGAGAAGGGAATTATGGTAGTGAACACATCATTTTGGAATAATTTCCTGGTACATTAAACCCGTAACACGCTGGAGCACAGCCTCCGTGTTGTGACACCTCCTGCTAGCCAGCTTTGATAATGGAGGGCTGGTCGCATGGCCTAATTCCCACTAATGTAGCAGTCGTTAAGAAGAAGGGATAGGCAGAGGCAGAAATGGAGATGGCGAAGGGTCTAATAAAAGAGCTGCCATAATCTCTGTCTCTCTGTCTCTGTCTCTCTCTCTGTTCTCCCTTTCTCATCTTTGTCTCCCCAATTTCTGGTTTTATTCTGTCTTTCAGGAAAAGTCTGGTGACAGCTAATGTTCACAGTAGTGAGGTCAAGCTCCAAGATATGCAGATGGGAGTTTTGCTCACACGCGTGTGCACACACACACACACACACACACACACACACACACACACAGAGCCATGGAGCTGCACAGCGCTGCCTCACTGACAGCTTCATCACATCTCCACCCCCAACCCCCCCAGCCCAGCACTGCTCCATTGTGCCTGACATCTGTTTCACCAAGTGATTAATTGCAATTAGTGAGCGGTTTGAAAGCCCATGGAGGAACATTCGGCAGAAAGGCCGTCAAGATTAATGAGGGGAGTCAGTTGTCAGTAGGACGGCCATGATGGTGAGGAGGGCAGGATGGAGGGAGCTGTTGATGCTGCTAGTGGCAGTCAGAGCATCACGTTGGCTCAAGTCCCTCCTGAGGTGCTGCAGTAATGGTGCGGGTACAGGGCCGGGTGTTGTTGCTCTGCATCTTTTTGCCTCTCAGTTTACAGAACCCATGTTTTTGTCCATTTGAATGCTGTGCTGGACCTGGTTAGCAAGACTGAGTTGTGGTTTGCTTCATTTTGGTGCAGATTTTGTGTGATAATGATGAGAGCTGATTGATCTTCATTTATCAAGCAGGAATACAGATGCCAAAGAGTCCCCGTGTTCTCTGGCAGGTCTTAAAGAACAGCAGGGGGCACTAGGTGGACACTTCCTGCCTGTTCCTTTCTAACATAGGCAATGTGTTATGGATGGGAGTAGGCAAGTAGTTTTGCCCTCTGTGTAAGGAGTTACAGTGGAATTAACCTGATAGGAAACGACTTCTACCCACTGAGATTTTGTCATGTGCCCAGTAGGTACTCTAGCTTAGATCTGGAACAACAGTTGCAGAAAATCTGGTTTGTGACTATCTGCAGTATGTGCTCATGAATTTTGTCACTTTTGTGATGGGTTCTATTTGTACTGTCCTGCTCAGGTAAAGGGCGTGCACAGGTAGAGGTGTAGCTGTATTTATGAGCACAGATGTGTCCTATTTACTGTCACACTCCTGTTTGTGTCAGCCCCATGTCACACAATGACATTATAAGCCCTCTGAGTCAATTAGTTCAGTTAAATCAAGGGACCTGTCATTCAGAAGGCTTTTTACCGAAGCTGAAACTGTCTTTTAATCCAGGCAAAGTTATTTTTGTCAAGGTGTTTTTTTATTGAGCTAAGGCATGATTTACATACATCACTTTGAAGTCCTGTGTCCTGCGTGTCATTGTCAGGAGTTATATATTTGTGATTCTTCCATGACTTTTATGGAGGTGTGTGGACATATATCTATGAGGGGGTGTGGACATATCCAACCGCTGTATTGTGGAAAGCAGAAGGAAATATTTTGTCAGTTAGACAGAGCTGAACTACCTCGAGTGCCTTTCGTTTTAAGAAACCACACCGGGAAAGTCCTGAGATTTGTGGTAGACCTGTTGGTCACCCATAATGCGTATGCTTTTGGTGCAACGCTTTGAGAATCAATCTGAATTTAGGTATGTTTCAGTCCACACTTTGCCTATATTCAATATGTGACTCATATGAGAAGAGGACAATCAAATCATTTTGTTAAGCATTATCAATCTTTATTCAGTCAGCATGACAGCTTTGGTATTTGTTAGTAGATAAAAAAGGGTATTTTATGAAAGATTCTACTTCTGAAAACTCTTAGTGTGCAAAACATTCTATCAGGAAGTAGTGATATAAATGCACAGATAAGCAAGTTTTTTGTCATCAGTTTTGTAGTCATATATCATTCCATCAAAATTGCAAAGTGTGAACTGCTAATATAAAATCAGATTTAAAAAAAGATGAAAGCTGTACAATCATATGGCACATTTTCATTACAGCTCAATAAATCATGGTGTTGTGTTAGTCTGTGTAAATGACTCTGAGGTAATATACACTGCTGGCTTTCATGTGTGTTTTTCTTTAAGTGCTTTATATTGCATATACTGTGGTGTGCATGAGATTCCCCGACCCCGTTGCATTTAATGGTCCACTCTCATAGTGAAAATGGTGCACCAGAATTCCCAAAGGGAGAAGAGAAGTGACAGTGTCTCCACAGAGCAATGTGGGCCTCAGGATGTGCTCGGCTGATACCTCTTGCTGATGAGGTGGGAGGCAGACTGTCATTGGCTGGCTGGTGTCACACTTGTGATTTATTGCACATTTGGTGATGGGGGTCAGTTGTAGAAGAGCAAAGGTTCTGGGGTCTGGTCAGAGGGCAGGTGGGGGTGGGGACATTGTGTGTAGTTCAAAAGTTGCTTGGGGAGCTTTGCCTGTGTGACAAAGTGATTTGGGGGGGGGGGGAGGTGAACGTGTTTGTTCAAGGAGAAGATAATTAATGGGGTGCAGAAAAAGGAGGCACTGATGTACCCTAGATGACCCTGGGCATTACACGGCTTCAGCAAAAGCAAACTGGCATCCATATCTCTGCCATCTGTTGGCAGAGCCCCCTTAAATCATAGAGACATGCATACAGACACACACAAATGCACATTAATACTCTGTCCAGAGTACACACTCTTTTCACATGACAGTGTGCAGCGCACAGGACATTAATACCAAGATAAACAGCAGTAAGAGGAACGTGCGTGTTTAATCACACGTGGCTGTAAGACGAACATGCGTGTTTAATCACACACGTGGCTTTAAGAGGAACGTGCGTGTTTAATCACGTGGCTGTAAGACGAACATGCGTGTTTAATCACACACGTGGCTGTAAGAGGAACATGCGTGTTTAATCACATGTGGCTGTAAGAGGAACTTGCGTGTTTAATCACACACGTGGCTGTAAGAGGAACATGCGTGTTTAATCACATGTGGCTGTAAGAGGAACTTGCGTGTTTAATCACACACGTGGCTGGAGCTGCCTGTGACTGAGGGCGCTGGGCTTTATCAGAGACATGGATGGGTGACAGTGGGCTTGGCGGTGCTTTCCTGTGCCACTCTCATTTCTAAACTTGTCTCCAACATGGAACCTTGAGAGCATGGGGGTTGAGTGTCAAGCCAAGGGAGTGCTTACCAGAATCTTCTTCATTCCTATGATTTGCTTTTTGTGTCCAGAAAAATGGTATTAAAGACAGGGTCCCCATGCTAGCTTCTTTGTCTGCTTTTAGCTACAGCCTGTTTTGATTCATGATCAGGGATAGCCAGTCATATTCTGATAAACTCCAAAGTGTGGGGTAACACAGACTTGGAGTGTGTTGGTTGTCAAGGGGGAACAGACTGAAACGTTCTGTCTAATGCAAAGACTGCGGGGGGTTGATGGTGTCCTGTTTCCCAGGACAGGTGCTACCAGGACATGAGGACTTGTATGGCAACCTGCAGTTTTTTAAATGTTTCTTAGCACTTCTTTTAAACTTGTCATCTCTCCCCACTGCATTCAGACTTTTTCTACTACGTCCCTGTCTGAGAATGGAGCAGATGGGATATTGGGGTGAAATACTCTTTGGTGTGCTAAGAGCTGTTGGGCTTTCTGCTTCTAGAACATTCTCCATATTGTGGCTTCTGTTTTGACATTTCCAGGTTTTCACATTCTGTCCATAACCGTCTATGTAATGATGGCAGGCAATTAATCACTGTATGTAACAAATTTCCTTCTGTGGGCAGGGAATGTGATGCTGCCAAAAATGTGTCCCACTTTATGAAAAGGGATGCTTTGTGGCAGCAGCCATGACACAGTGTTGTCTTACTTTGGCTCAGTCTGCACAGCTCTCTGATTCAGTTCAGTGTCACAAACTGATGTTTTTCAAACTGGGTAGGGTGGATAAGAATATAAACCTCATTGCTCTTGCATGTGGCAAAATTTGAGGACTAGGAAATTGCAAATTTGTTCTGTACATTTTGCGTGTGGAAAGAGTCCTGAGGTAAATGATGACCATTGAAGCAGTTATGGGTTAGACATTTTGTTTAGATTGGTGCTCCATTCTCTGCACTGTGAGATGTTAATGGGCCAGCTGAAGACTGAGCATGCTCAGTACCAGCATTGCTGTCAACTCCCCCAAAGGCAGCATCCATCTGTACTGCCCGTGACAGGGCACCGGGACAACGATGGGCGGAGGAGCATCTTCCTTGGACTGAGTGTTTTTTCACGGTCGTCGCTTGGCTACGGTGCCAGCGTTAATGACAGGCCGGCGTACGTGTGAGAATTCACGCTCGGCTCCCACAATCACATCACACACACCACACCTTCCAGGAAGGCTCCTCGCCTTGGCCGGTCCTGTCATTTGGAATATGGATTTTCACCCCACAATGAATTTGTAAGGCGCACAGCAACCACTGTTAAAAAGAGAGAAAAAAGGAAAAGGGAAGTGCTGATAGTTTTGCAGTGACCGAGTTACTTGGATCTCCCATAAATGAATCCTGGTGGCTGACTTCACCCCATCACATTGAGGTTCTTGACTACACGATTTTCTCCTAAGCCTCTTCCAAACCCACTTAATAACACTCCTGCATTACTAAATGGCAGATGAGAGATTGTTGGGTCCATTGCATGAAGAAATATATTTTTTTCCTTTCCGCATACTTACTGGCCAGGACCCACTGGCTGATGGAAGTGCTGGTTACGGTTTTAAAATGATAACTTCAAATACATAATTGGACAGTGAGCTGCATAGCTGAGTTCTGTGGTGATGTTTGACTTCTGCGTATACACCCCAAATCCGCCTGGCTGTATTTCTGTAGAGTGCTTCCATCTGACTGGGGATTGGTGGGGTGGGTTGTGCGGCGATTTAGGTCTTGTGATAAGGTTTTAGTGTGGTGCCATGAATTTCAGGATGGGACAGCCACCATCTATCTGCTTGCGCGGGACGAGTTATCGGACCGTGTTCAGCCAGCCTCTCCGCTGTATTAGCATTTCAGAGCGGGCTCATACACAAAAAGGTTTTGCACTTTTCTTCTGTACTGTCCGGCGGGGGGGCGGGGGGGGGGGGGGGGGGGGGGGGGGGGGGGGGG